>QEPC01012389.1:5748283-5791298 GCA_003113815.1 Sphenodon punctatus
GCCACCCGGAGCTCAAGGAACTGGAAGGTAGGATCCCGGTGGGAACTTGTTGGAAGTAGGGTGATCCCTGGGGTGGGGTGTTAAACCCCCACCCCACCCCAGGGATCATACAGTACAGGTACTAATACTTACCGGCTGCTGCTGGGATGGCCGCTGGTACTGGACTGGCTCTGGGTTGCCGGCGGAGACACTTAGGGGAATTTTTTTTTTAAAATCCAGGCTGGGCAGGGTGGGTGGGGCGTGTCCCCCCTTCCACCCGAGCAGCCTGGACTCGGGGAGGGAAACGCGGGTTTTTGGTGGGGTTTTTACATTGCAGCCATTCATTTGAATGGCCGCAATGTAAAAAAAAATATCCGGTACCCAGAATCCGGTAACCGGGCCGGATTACTGGGTTGAATCCGATAATGCTGGTACGCCCAGTACCGGCATTATCAGATACCGGAAAATCCGGTAGTCCCATCCCTAGTGGAAAGTGTGGAGTCAGGAGTTGGTGATGGAGGAGAAGGGCAGAGATAAAAGCATCTTGCTCGATGAACGGAGGTCACGAGTTGGGGTGTAGGGAGAGATAACAGAGGAGAGGTACTGATGAGCTGCAGAGTGAAGACACTTGTAGGTGAGTAGGAGAAGCTTGAAATGTATGTGGAAGCGGATGGGGAGCCAGTGTGGTGACTTGAGGAGAGGGGTCACATGGTCGTAACAGAGTGCAAGGAAAGTGAGTCTTGCAGCTGAATTTTGAATAGACTGTAGTGGAGATAAGTGTCTCATGGGAGACCTGTGAGAAGCAGGTTGCAGTAGTCTAAGTGGGATGTGATGAGAGAATGGATTAGGCATTTCAGCAGTTTGTTCACAAAGGAAGGGATGGATTTTGACAATATTATAGAGAAAGAAATGACAAGTTTTGGCAGTGTTTTGGATGTGAGCAGGTAAGGAGAGAGAGGAGTCAAAGATGACCCCAAGGTTGCAGACTGAGGGGACTGGAAGAATGACTGTTCTCATCAGGGTTAGTATATTAGTGCAGTTTTTAACATAGCTTATCACAAGTCAGAAATCCATGCTACAGATTGTTGCAATAGATTAAAAATCCATGCTTCCATAAAAATAAATAATGCCACAGTCCACCTACACCCAAATAGGTCTACTCAAGTGTAAACAGTTTGTGGATTGCAGCCTAAGGATTTAAATGTAGTTTCCAAGCCAGAAGTTGGAACGTTGGTGATATCATGACTAAGCATGGGGTTGAATATCACTGATGATACACAACGATATATCTCTTGCCCTATCAGTCCTGCCAACTCAGCCTCTGCCTTGAAGGAACACCTGAACGATATAGCCGGCTGGATTCATTGGAGCTATTTTGTGCTCGGTCTGGGGAAGACTGAGGTGATGCTGGTGGGGAGGGGCAGCTGATATGAGGATGTCTTCACCTCCCTCAGGCCCCTGCATTTTGATCGCATCTGGGGGGAGGTGGTGGGCCAGGTAAAAGATCTTGGGCATATTTTTGACCATGCCCTGACTATGAAAACCCAGATATCAGATGTGGTTCAGAGATGCTATTTTTAGCTACGTAATTTGCATGACCTTGCCAAAGTGACCCATGCCCTGAAAACCAAGAGGCTTGATTTGTGTAATTCCCTCTTCTAATGGCTTCCAGTGGGGCTTCTCCGGCACTTACAGCTTGTTCAGAATACAGCAGCACAGCTCCTGCCTGGTTTAGGCAGCAATGATTGTATTATGCCTGCCCTGCTTTCTCTACATTGGCTTCCTGTAGAGGATCAGATTGAATTTAAGATTCCATTGCTGGTTTTTAAGTCCCCGAACAGTATAGGGCCCAGGGTATATTTGAGACCTGCTTCTGGATTTACACCCTGATGGTTATTAGAAACCACCCACTCTTTGAGAGTCCTGCCATCGTGCCTTAAATTGGCTGGTAATTGGGCTTATGCTGTGGTGGGCCTCTCAGTGTAGGACTCAGTTCCTCCAGAAGTCCATCTCAGTTCCTCCTGCCTCACCTTCAAAAATCACCTTAAAAACTATTATTCTGCAGGTGCTTGTAGGGTCTGCTGCTGGTTCCCCTGAATGTGTTTTCTTTCCCCTTTTTACCTTTCCCTTTTAACTGTTTTTAAAAATGGATTTCTATCTTAAGTTGATTTTATATTCTTTATATTTGTTTTATGTTATAATGTAGGGATGGGACTCTGTTCGATTTCAGTTCTCATGAATTTCGGTTATTTTTCGGTTTCGGTACTATCGGATCTTTTGCATTGATTTTTGTACCGGATTTTTAACATTGCATTTTTTAAATGGGGGACAAACTGCAATGTTAAAAATCCGGTACAAAAATCAATGCAAAAGATCAGATAGTACCGAAACAGGGAAAAAACCAAAATTTTGGATTAATCCGAAATGACCATTTTTGGGTACTTTTGGTTTTATCCGAAACTGAAATTCTCATCCCTATTATAAAGCGCTCCAAGCACTATTTGGCAGGGAAGGCACTATAGAAATAAATGTATTATAATAATGCACATTCATAAAAATCTAAATATCAATTAGACCTGTTTTACATATGGCATTCACTAAATGGCCTGTGAAGTAAATAATCTACAGTGCTTATTTACCTGTGGGGGTTGTATTTTTTATTATATTATTATTGTTGTTGTTGTTGTTTTTGTTTGTTGTTGTGCCAGCAATGTGCATTTAAACAGAATGATCGTCAGCCTCCTGACAGTAACTGTGCATACCATATATTTGAATTTATCTAAATCTCTTTGGTGTAGCAGTCTGGGTGGCAATCTTGAAAAGCAAACTTTAAATTAAATGCAAGATTTCCAGTGACTCCTTGCTTGATGCTAGGTGGATATCAGAATAGCAGATGTTCTTACGAACAAATATATTTATCAGATAATACACTATTTTTATCTAAGCTTCCAAAAACAGCACATACTTTATCTAAAACCATCCCTAATATTTTCTGCTTCTAGCGATGACATGCCTTCTGATATCTATGCAGTGGTCACTACTAATATCATTATATTGCCAGTTGCAAGTAATTAATATTACCATGATGTGAATGAAAAGCAATGTGATTTGATGCCACAGAAAGATTTATTTCTTGTAACAATAATTACAAATAATTTAATCATGAAATATTCCCTTTTAATTCACTAGTTGTCATTGATAGGTGGAGCTAGATTGTAACAGAGACAATGATCATTTTTACATACACCTTAAAGTTCCGGATTTTTCAATCTTCTGGGTTTACAAGTCCACAAGTAAGTTCCGGATGCAGTCTTTACACACACTGCCCCGAGGCAGCCTAAAGTAGCCGCAGCTGTAGACATGAGGGGCTGCCATGGAAACCAAGTGACCACAGCTGCCTGGAACAAAGCGGTTTACCAGGAGAACTTTTTACACACAAAAGTTCTGGGAGAAGTTCTATGCAGAAGTTGAAAAAGCCAGATGTTTAAGATCTGGTTGAGTGATTTAGACATACAGAAAGTTCAGGATGTAACAGCAAACATTTGGAATCAGAACTGGAACTCATGAAATATTTAAAAGACCCTAATCCTGCAAAGGATTACTATACAATATTTATTGATACTGTATTCCATAGTGTTTTAATTCACTGCAACTGTCCTGGGAGTGACATTATATATTTGCATAAACCCGTGCAGGATCAGACCCTTGATTGGTAATAATCTAATTTCCCTCGGGAGTGTAATTATTATTATTCAAGTCTTGTACTATACCATGCACATTGTTGGTGCTGAACAATTAATCATAGGGGGCACTGAAAGGGGAAATATGGCAGCTACTAATAGGTAGTAGAAATGTAGGGATCGGTTAGTAATGAGGTAATAGTTTTTTCTTGAAACGCGGTGTAACTGTGTCCTCAGGACTGTGATTTGTAGATGCGATTTTGTATACAAATCCAAAACATAGCTATAATAACCATTTTAGAGTAATCTGTATTCTGAATCTATTTTAAGTGATGCTGAAGTTAGTGCAAATCTAGAAAATGAGGTCTGAGTCAGCATTTATTCCATTTACATCAGTTTAACTTATTGACTTCAAAGTGGAGCAGATCAGAAGCTTTTAGTTTAGGCTGACTTTCTGAGGCTAATCTTTCTAGTGCATCTACCCATGCATATCATTTGTTGTCTAACCACTGAAGTGTGAAGTCCATTTCAGCATTACTCACGGTGCTGCTCTTTGGGAAAATGTACTGATTTTAGCCAAGTCTCTGTCACCTTGCATCACAACCAATTGTATGCCTGCTACAGACTGACGTCAATCACAGTATTCTTAAGAGGTGGAGTCTTTGGGAGCGATTTACCAGTGTTTCCTTAAGAATTGGATACAAAAAATTATTATTATTATTTAATAATAATAATAATAATAATAATAATAATAATAATAATATAATATAGTGCAAGCAATGTACCTGGCACTGTACAATACACATAAAACTAACCCATAGTTCAGAATTAGGCATTATGTAGGGATTTAAACAGAGAAAAGCAGTGTTTATGTTTAATTTTCTTTCTTTGTTGCTCTCTATTGTCACGATCACAACCTCGTACCTCCTACTGCATGATGATGGCCACCATGGTACCATGCATTTCTTGCTGCCATGCATTTCTGTTTCGGGCCAAAGGAGAACACTTAGATTTCCATTCATGCCATGTTAATGTTAATTACATAAAACTAGCAATGTAAATTTGTTTTTCAAAGGCAGTCGTATCAATCACATCATTGGGAGTTAACATATGTAACAGCAGCTACGTGGGAAATACCACCCTTGCTGGCAGTTTTGAGTGCATAACTGGGAGAACTGCTATCAGGTAGTGATCAAACATGCAGTTCCTGGGGCTCACCTGCTGCCACTCCTTTGGTCCAGGTAAGCCCTACCCCCCACCACTGGTGACCTTCTTCATGCCCTGCCTGTTATCGCTGTTACTGGATGACCTTCCTCATGCCCTGCCTGTAATCGCTGTTACTGGATGACCTTCCTCATGCCCTGCCTGTAATCGCTGTTACTGGAAGTAACCGCAGATAAGTGTAAGGAAGGAGCTGTTCCTCATTAGTCTGTAATATTTTTGGCCAAATAAGGACTAGTTGAGTACATAAATAGATGTAACAACCCACTGCAGGTTCGTGACCAAGCAAGTTGGTAGTACTACCTGTGATAATGCCCATAGTTTATGATGGTCCTTGCTGTATCCATTACCCAGTAGTAAAGATTTCCATTCTGTTTTAAATCCATCTTCCATCTCTTCTTTGTAATATGGACTGCCCTTTCAGTTTTTCCTACTATGGAAGTTAGCTTGGTTTGGCTGTAGCCAATTATTGATCCCAATCATAATGCAACAATATCTTTCTTTTTAACTGCCCAGCGTTTAGTTTCTATCTCTCCTTTCTCTTGCTGAGTGTCCGTATTTGTTTCAGCTGTCAAAAATCACTCTCTTGACACCTTCCTCTTTTCCGTGCTTACAACTCTGCCTCTTTTTCTAGAGAGCCTAAAGTCTCTAATGGTCTGCAAAATGCTTGTTGTACTCATACTGATCTTCAGGACTAGTTTGATTTATGAACTGTTCCTGATCTCATGGTTGATTAAGCTCCTGAAGTGAATACACTAGTGCTTATATGAAAACCTTACATCACATTGACAATAGGCCAAGTTTTTTTGATGAGATTCATATTTTCTGTCTTATGAAAGAAAACATCCAAGCTGTAACATGAGTAAACTGTCCCTGCCTCCGATATTTTACAGGGATATCTTGATCTCATTTGTGTATCTTTTGTCTCTATCCCTGTTTTGTGAGCCAGTCCTTTGACTTCATGGATGCTCAGTGACTTTTGTCTTTTAGAGCAGCCAGTTCTACATGTAATAAAATTCCCTAAAAGCTTCTACTGTTCTCAGAATTCTCAAAAGTTTCTTTCATTTATTCCCTCAAGGTTGTTCATTTTAAGGTTGTTTTTTCTCTTACTGAACACACCTCTCCATGTAAATCTGAGCTGATATCAACAATCACTTGCAAGTTTACTTCAGTAATTTCTAAGTCAGTCTGTCCTGCTCTCCTTATTTATTATTATTATACTATTATCATTTGCCAGTTAGTAAATCTTCTTTTGTTTCTGGCAGATAAATTTCTCTTCACTACCCTTTTCTCCAGCACTTGTATTGTCTCCTGTGATTTGACATTGTCAAGGTTTCATTCTGTTTGCATCAAACACATATTATTGTCTGACTTCTGGTTTCTTTCATCTTCTTATCAATTATGCGTTCTTTCTTCTTATAGATATTTTCAGTTGGTTTTGTGGCTAATATTCCAGGAAGATTTTATTTTCTTATGTTAGTTTGTTCTGGGTTTCCACAAAAAACATTAAATCTTTTGCTCTGATGAATTATTCCCTTGATCCTTAGACTGATATCATCTAAGAATCCTTTGGTCACTTCCAATACTTCAGATCTAGGAATGTGTTTGGCTTGCTTTTCATAGAGCCATCAGGACTGACTGCCATATCCACTTTCATTATTTTTTCCTTACTCAGGAATATGTTTCTTATTATGATCCTTTCTTTATATTGTCTATCTTATTCCAAACCTGGAAGTCTCTGATAAGATCTTGATTTAATTCTTACAGAAACTTGGCTTCTTTATCTAAGTGACTTGTGGTTGCAATCTGAGCTTGATTGATCTTTGTGTTTTGAAATTGTACCATTTAGCTGGCAGTCTGGTCACTGATGTCATTAAATTCCATTTACCTCAGGTCCTATGTACCTAAAAGCCAACACACCATTCCTCACCTTATTTTATTATCGATATTGCAGTAGCAAACACCCTTGTGAGGATCGTGAGCCCATTGTGTTGGTTGCTCTTCAAACACTTGGCTCCTGGCCTGCGGAGCTTTACATAAAACATGATGTGTGAGTGTGGCAAAATGTAGAAGGAAGTAGAGAGAGGAAGCAAATGTGTGTGTCTAGGGCCTGGTCTCTCTCCATTTTGTCTCCTGTAATACTTTGTAGTGTATTGATGTGTCAATAGTTTGTCAAAAGTAATCTGTTCAAAGTGAAGAATTCTCTGCTTCCTTCAATCTACTAGTACAAATGAAACCTCATTCCTTAATTAACTTTCCCTGGGGAAAGTGACAGCTAGGTAATTAAGTCACTGCACAATCCAAGAAAGATGGGGCCCTGTGTGAAATGGTATTTAAGGCCCTCTCCTAACATAGGAATGTTTGACTGTCCCACACTGATTTGCCCCTTAGAAAAAGGAAAATGTTACTGCAATTATTTTTTGATGTTCATTTAAATATAAAATCCCCTTCTGTAGCTGATGTTCTCTGCATCTGAGGACCATACGTTACACACATATTGTTACTTCTTGGTTATGGTCTCTAAGGGTATTTTCAGATGTGACAGCATTTTGGCCACCACACTTAAATCCTGCCTGGGGTCAGAGCCCTCACCCCAGGCAGGAGTCTGCCCCGCTGCTGAACAAACATTTCTGCAGCCAGAGCTGGGGAGGGAGCGGAGAGAGGGCAGAGGGATGTGCGGAAGTGGGTCCACACAGCCCCGCCCCTCATGCTGCTCAGCACAGCCCTGCCTCCTCCCTGTCAGGCAGGTGCAGCAGCCTATGAGGCCGCCAAGCCCACCTAAAACTACTGCGGCCAATAGCCAGGTTAGGTACAGCGAGCCATGAGAAGTGATGGCCTGCTCTACCATGGTCCAGGGTAGACTTCCCCGGACCATGGCAGGGCTAAACCCAGGATGCGTGCTGGCAGGGAGCCCAGCTCGCATCCCGGGTTAGCCCTACCATGGTCAAGGGTGTACTCTGTTCCCACCCATGGTTAACATCTGGCCAGCGGGATCAGATGTGACACCACCACTGGTGGCCATGCCAGGGTAAGCATGGCCACCGGCGGTGGTATCACGTCAATTCAATTTAATTCAGTTTAGGCTTTATTGACGTAACCGTAGTCATAGTCATACACAAACATAACATACATAAATAAAAACTCATGGAAGAAAACCGGGAGCGGTCTAATCCAAGATTTAAAGCATATACATTACAGACACATTTAGAAGTGGTATCACATCTGAAAATACCCTAAGTGAGTGTTGGGGGCCCTCTCTGAATTGTCCAGGCTCTTTGTAGGCCGGGCACTCCATGTTTGAGGTTCTCTGCTCCCTGTGGAGCCCCGTCACATACAAAGCCCTGTGCAGTTGCACAGTCTGCACTTGTCTGAATCCAGCCCTGAATATATACGTTTTTTTAATCATTGGAAGCAGGCAGGACCTTCACAGGATCTGAACTGTCATGGAGTCCCACTCACCTGAGTCTAGTGAAACATTGCACAAATGGTTTGGGGATCAGGTCTGAAGTTCCTATACTATGGGTAAAAACACACATGATGATGGCTCGCTGTGGCCTGGGATGCACCAGCACATGTGTTTATGCATTGTACAATGTTAGCCTGGGACAGATAGATGGCTAACCCAGAGTGCATCCTCAGAAAATCTCCGAGTACTCAACGCAGGCTAAGGACGTCCCATGCAGGCCAACACAGACTAGCACATGTGATCAGTCGTACCATCCCCACCTTGGGGCAGAGGACACCATGACTGAGTGCCATGGCTTGTTGCCATGGATGCCTGTCATGGGGGGGAGGGGTTGGAGTGCTGGGAGCAGGGCAGGGCTGCCCATACATTTGTTTAGCTCCCCGCCCTACCTGGGGCATGCAGGCAGCGGGATGACTCTTAGTTGGGTACCCCTGCCGACCCAGGCCATTTCAGCTGCTGTTGGCCGGGCTGACAAGCTGCTGCACTAGCTGCACATCTATTTTTACCCAGTGAGTTATTTGGTACTGAAAAATGGGGTGAACATTTTGCAAAATTATTGTGAAAATATTTCCTCTTTCTTGTGTCAAAATATCTTTGTCCAGCATTAATGATTACTCTGTTCATATTCCTGTCTTGGAGACTGACAAAGTTATAAGAAAGTTTTTCTACCTCTAGCCACATGTCAAGATTTACTTTGGACAGCATTGTTAGACCTGTCACATTCAACAGAACAGATACTGTATGATTTCTCTCCCTACCATCCATTCCCTTTGGGATGTATGGAGCAAATATCGACTTTCCCTGGCTAGTTATAAAAATGACATTAAGGAACCAGGTTTTCAATAACAAAATAGCAGAGTAAGCTCAGCAATGCAGAATTAACCTCAGCAGTGTTACTCATGCACAGACTGGTTTAAATGGTGTTTTTAAAAAGAAAATCATAATAGAAAGCTATTGCATAAATAGGCTTGTATGCTGTCAAGTAGTATTTTACAAAATGACCTGTTGAACTCTAACAGTTCAGTATTCTGATCTCTAGATAGTTGTTTATAAAAATTAGAGAACTGTTTTTCATTGGGCAGGCAGGAATAGGGTTGGGTGGGATTGGGTAGTAGGGAGGAGGATTGGTGGGTGGCAGGTGGGGATAAAGAGTGGGGTAGGTGCGTGACTGGGATGATGATGGGGGTTAAGGGATTTTATTGTATTTTATTTAATTTTTTGTTGTAAGCCACCTTGAGTTTTCAGAAAAGGGCAGGGGAAAAATTGTTTAAAAATAAATACATTTTCCTTTGGTTGTTAAGTTTTAAGTTTAGCAGCTAGCACTAGCTGCTAACAGCGAGCACTAGCACCTCACAGCTAGCACTAGCACCAGTCCCACTGAAGCAGATGAGACTACAAGCTATCACCAAGGCAAAACAGCTGGAGGTAGCCCAGGCTAGCAGACCAGCCCGGAACCAGACATACAACCTCTGGGACGGCCCGCTTTGCCCTGATCGAGCAGGCCCTAGCCTGTGCGGTTACTTCAGCTATAAACTGAGGTGAGAGACTGGGTTAGCCACTAACACAACCCAGGATTCCCCAGGTTAACATCTGGTGGCCATGAACCAAACGTGACAGTGGCCTGTTGGACTAAGCGGGCTGCTGTCACATCTGGTTTTACCCAATGCTTAAATATGGCCTAAACCAAAGTCCTCTGAAATGAGTAAAATGGTTCCTATTGACTTCATTGGAATTAGCATCCTGCCCACAGACCAAGATTTCCAATAACTGGACCCTAAAACCAAACCAGACTTTAATAAGAACTGGACACCCAACAGCTAGCACACCTGAAATCCAGCCCTTTATTTCAGTGGCTGAATATAGATTTAGGAGACTAACCTTAAGCACCTATATCTGAAAATCTTAGCCATAGATTTTACAGCAATGGTTGAGACTGAGGGGAGTGTAGGTTTGGACATGCAGAAATGCTCCCTTTTTATCAGTGGAAGACTAAGGGTGAAAACAGACATGACGCTAACCACCCTTTAACTACCCTTGGTGGTCATTTATGCATGTTTCAGGGGGTGTTTTCAGACGGGACGGGACGGCTTCGCTCCGTCCCGAAAACAACCCAGAGATTCCCCGCCGGGATCACCCAGGCACGGCAAACAGACATGACGGGGATCCCGGCGGGGAATCAGGGAGGGGGCAGGGCCGCGCGGCGCAATGTGCGGCTGCACGGCCCCGCCCCCTCCACGCTGCCTCGCCGCCCGCCCTCTGGGGAGACGGGCGGGCGGTGAGGCCAATGCCGCCGCAGCGTCTGGCCGAGTTCACCACGGGCCGTGATAGCCGACCAGACGTTACTTTTTTTTTATGCCCGCCTGAAATCACTTTCACCACGCTTCAGCCGATTTTCTCGCCGGTGGCCTGGGAAGCGTGGTTGAAATTGACCCCATGTGGGTATTCAGTGTGGCGAACATCTGGCGGCCGCCAAACAGACGTGCAGGGCACAGTGACCACATGTAGGTATTCAGCATGGTTCACTGTGATCTCGTCACGTATGAAAACGCCCAGGGCTGCATACAGCCCTGCAACATGCATAAATAACCACCAAAGGTAGTTAAAGGGTGGTTAGTGTCATGTCTGTTAGTGTTTTCACCCTACCTTGATCACAGAAGCAGAAATCACTCTAGTTTTTCACAGAAGTGCAAATGTGGACTGTTTTAACTTGAACATTTCCAAGCACAATTATAAAGGAAGAAAAATGTCAGTCCTTCAATACAAGCAAAGCTAGTCTTAAGAGCCTGGAAACTGTAATACATGTTTGTATTTAAACATCATAAAATAAATGAAACTATACCAGCTCAACTTCAGATGCGCCATTTGATCTGTTATACGTGCAATTTTTGGGTAATGGCCATACTATCATTTTTATTTTATGTAAAGATCATATTTGCACTGTTTTGTCTAATAAAGAAGCAAGGGGAAAGAGTATTTTTCTAAGCCTTGTTTAACTACTAAGCATTGCTTATGGTACTCTTTATTTTTCCCTATTCCCACCCCCTCCTTTTTGTAGAATCACATCGGGAATTCCTTCACAGGCCTGCTTCTGGATATGTGCCAGAGGAGATCTGGAAGAAAGCTGGTAAGAATTGTTTAAAAACATGAGCTTAGCATTCTGGCAGCTGTGTGCATTTGTTAATGCACTGATGTGAGGCATGAAAAAGAAAAGGCACACTAGTAACAAAACAGTATTTTATTTAATAATCTTGAGCTAGGACTGATCAGAACATGAAATAATTTTGGTAATAGCAACATATATCATGACAGCTAAGGGGATGTCAATATTTTTATTTATAAAAAGAAAACATTTTCAAGGGGTTTAAAGGCTTCAGGCTGAAATTTGATATACAAAAGTCTCAGCCTGTGAGCAATTGTTTTCTTCAAAAGTTCAGTTTAATTAATGTTTCAAGATATTTATCCCCTTAACCTTTTTTTTGGGGGGGGGGGGTTGGGACACATATGTAGTTCTGTACAATATTTTAAATTAAAGTAGAGAGATTATAAAATAAATAAAAAATCCCTAATGTGCAAAATAATTTCATAGGCCATTATTCAACAATTATGGGTCTGTATTTTCAGAGCTGGGCATTATGTTGTATCTGCAAATCTGCATTCAACAGTTTCAATATTTTCTGCATTATTTACTCTAGCTGCTGCCATAAGATTTTTTTATTATTATTCAAATATCATGGATCAGTAACACACGTCTGGAAGATCACTTGATTGCAGCATGCTATCTCACATTATGGATCCATCATTTGGAATACACATTTCAGTTAATCTGGTTATCATCTGAAATACTTTGTCACCGTCTCCTGTATGTTAGTATCTTTAAAAGGAAACAATAATCAAATAAGCAAGAATCCAAAAACAACATTAGCAGTAGCAACATTGTACTGTGCAGTAGTACAGGAGAAATGTGCAGCCCGAACATGCATGGGAATCAGCTGGTCTGAAAGCTCCCCCCCTCCGCCCCCGCCCCTCACATACGGCTTTGCTGGCAGAGATGCGCAGGAATGCAGACCAGGAAATTGAGTTCTGCATCCCTGAGCATGTGACAGCAGCCCACTATGACCCGCTTGTGACCTCACCTCACCTGCGTATCTGTGAAGGCACTACCAGATTTTTGCCCTGGGTTACCCCAGGCTGTATTCATGGCTAGCCTGGGTTCTGACCTCAGGAAACCCCCAGTCATAGCCCAGGCTACGGCCCACCCGACCAGGCCAATGCGGGCCACAGCAGACTATCATATCTATTCCCAGGCTGCCAATACAGTCCAGGTCAGGTCCGCCATGACTGACTGTCATTGCTGGCTGTCATTGACCGCCGTGGCTGCCCATCATGGAGGGGGGTGGGGCTCTGGGTGCAGTGCGGGGGCCGGTCTAGCCGGTCTCAAGGTCAACATGCTCCCTGGTGCCTCAGACACAGGAATATCTGTTCAGTACCCCAAACTGGTCCAGACTCTGTTTGCCATGACTTGTTAGGGCAGGACGTACTGCACAGCCATCACTTTTGATTTCACCTTGTGTTTCTGCATGTGTTGTGCATCTGCAAACTTCACCCAGCACACACACCCAGCACGCGAACCTTGAATCAGCCCATGAAGCCAATGCAACCCATGAAGTCATGAATCCACTCTAATTTATGCTTTCCAAGAATCTGGTCCATTTAATTGTTTGGTCCACTTCTAGTTCTATCTCCATGTCCCATTACTTATGTGGATCAAAATCAGGCCACCAGTGCTATCTAAGGCCGTTTTCACATGGACCCCCCCCCCCGCCCCGCATTTGGTGTTCAGGTGGGGGGGGGGCGTCTGTGTAAATGGCTGGTGATGGGTGGGGAGTCAGTGTTTGCTTCTGTGAACACCGCGGACAATGGGTGGTGGTGCATGTGTGCTCCCACGCAACACATCTCCACCCATCACCCACCCATCTCCACCCACAGAGCCCTCCAGAAAACCAGAGGAGGCCCTGTGGACAAAGGTGGGTGGGTGTCCGTGTAAAGGGACACACACCCACCTCCACCCACCGTTCCAGAACTCCCATCCACACCCGTCCATGTAAAAACAGCCTAATTTTTGATAGGGAGAATCATATACAAACTATCAGTAAACCGTATTTTGCCTTTCTCAGCTACACATATTTGTCTTCTGTCTTTATTCAGCTATAAAAGTTCACAAAATCTGCTTCATTTAAAAAGTTAACATTAGACCTACCTTTTCAAAAGTACCCATTAGTCTCATATGCCCCAGTTTTTAGATGCCTGCTTGAAACACGTGGGGCATGACTGAGGGCATGATGAGCATAAGCATGAGGGTATGATGGGAACCCACCCATCCAGCTGAAGTCAAAGGCAACAGTAGGTGTTTAAGTACTGACCTAACCTCAGACCTAGTTGGTTCCAGAAAATTGAGGCTTCAAAAATTAGTAGGCAGTGGCACGTTTAAGTGTAAAGGCGGGTGACTTGATCCTTCTAAACAGTTAGGCCTCAGTCCAGCAAACCATGTACACTCAGGGTCAACTTTAAGGATCATTAGTTTCATGCATCTTAGTGAGTCTGCTCATTTGCCCCCGCACCCCAAAGAAGACAAGCACACAGGAGTTGGAATTTAAAGGCCGCACTCTTTATTCAAATCAGCATTAAGGTCAGAGAGACACTCTGGGTCAAGGTTTCACTTTACTAACCATTATCAAAGGGCGGCCTAATGTCCCTCAGTACCGCCCTAATGCTTTAACTGACCTAGGTTGCTTTCACCCCAGCTTCTCACCTGGTTGATAAGGCTCTCGCCCTGTAGCAACCCAAAGCAGGCTGGAAGGCGAGGGTCCACCAGCCGGGACTGCCTCTGTCCTCGACTGAGTTGCTCCTCCCCCCACCCTGGGCCTTCTGCCGAACCTGGCCGCCCCTGCTCTTGGTTGTCTCTGGCCCCGCCTCTTAAGGAGACGTCTTCCTTCAGAGCTTAACAACTGTTAAACCAACTACCTGGACCCCTGCCACAGCAAACTGCCAGCCTATGCTTGGCTGGTTTCACTCCCATCATCCACCCTCTGACCATCCAACAACTCCAACAACTTCTCCTTCAATACTTTAAGATACAATTGGACTCCAACTTTTGAGAGGTGTACTCCGTCTTCCCAATACAGCTCAGAGCAAGAAAAACGAATCTCCTCATACACGATGCATTCACCACCCTCTGCCAACACTAGCCTTTCTACCTCCTTGTTAATTTTCTTCCTAACCCTATCAACCTTGCCTGGTTTGACTGCATCACATCATCTTATCCTCTCCAACATGTGGGTATAGATAAACCTTGTGTGCAGCAAAATCCTTTGCGCCTCCACCCAAGCCCGCTTAATCTGCATTACTAACTGCAACCCTGAGGTTCGTGGCAAATTATTCTCCCCCAAGTGAACCACCACGATATGTGAATGTGGGCCGCCAGCAATTCTGTGAATGAGGGGCATGAGCTGCTCCCAATGCATGCCACTTCTGGATTGCCACACAATTTCCGCCTTTGCACACAGCCCAAGCTGGGTGCCCCAATGGGATCTGCTTGCTGCCTTGGCGGCCCAACGGACAATGCTGTGGCCTACAATCCACACCCTCATACGTGGACTGACAACAGTCAACCCTGTAAGAAAACAGACAGACACCATGAAATACAGAACTATACCTCTACCTATGTCCCGAATGTGAGACTCGGGTATACCTTCAGCCGCGTCTAAACTTGCTGCTCCAATTCTAAATTAATGCGACCCGTACCTGTGTTCTGGCAAGTGGCTGAGACTCAAGCACCTATGCATTACCGTCGTAAACTGGTGCCTGGTGAGAAGGGCACTATTGGCGTATGTCAGAAATTGCTCCTGAATACTGGGTCGAATCTGCAGGTACCTGTGGACAGCTACAACTGGACAAAGTGATGGGACCTTACCGAGGGTAATAAGTTGGCCTCTACCCCTCTGATCTGTTTTGGAATAACGCAGATTAATTTGATATAATCTTCCTGCACATGAATATCCTGGGCCCTCACCACCCTGTCAGACATGGAGTTTCGGGGTTCAGCCACACGCTCGCTCACCCCAAACGCTCCATAGAAAGCCAGTTTAAATGAGAAAAAAGATATGCCTCGTCCTGATCAAAACACACCCTGGCCAGTGTGTCATCCAAACTGCTAATGAAGTATGCCGATATGGACAGGCGAGTGTCAGGGACCGGACCCCGATTCCTCGACCAGCTCTCCAACAATCTGCGTATTAAAAAAGTGCTATCCAGCAAGGGGTAACTGGCCAACTTGCTGAAGAAAGCAATGACTGACATCTTACTGACAATGGTGCCTGGGGCCAAACCTCGCTGCCTAAGGGTGATTGCAAACTTGATGGCATGCCGCTCAGGGATGGGAAAGCTCGTAGACCAACCATTACTAGACCTAAATTTTTTGAAATCCTTAAAAGCCCCCCCATAGGCCCTGCGTGTAGACTTTGCTAACGATCATTGCACCATATGGAATAGGTCTTCAACCCAAGGATCCATGCATCTAGTGGCAATGCTTCCAGCTCGACGGCCACCTCTGGTGCCAACTGGTGGAACCGGTCCATCCGGAGACAAGAGAGTGCATCGGCTATGCCGTTGCTAACTCCAGGAACATGCTTTGACGTAAACATGATGTTAAACATTAAGCATTGCAATATGAATTTTCTGACCAGCTGCATGACCCTTGTGGATTTTGAGGGCATTGAATTTATTACGTGAACAACTGCTAGGTTGTCACACCAGAATACTACCATCCTATCTGAAAAATCGTCCACCCATAATTGTACTGCCAGCACAATGGGGAAGAACTCCAAGAACGTCAAGTCTCTGGTTAGACCCTCTGCCACCCACTCATTGGGCCATGGCGCAGCGCACCATCGTCCTCTGAAATAAACTGCGAAACCCACTGTCCCGGTAGCATTTGACTGTACTTGCAGTTCTGCTTCTGAAAGGAGATCATTCCTCCAGAAACTGACTCCATTAAAGTTAACCAAAAAACGGAGCCATGTCCTGCAATCCTCCTTCATTTCTTGGGTCACCCGAACATAGTAATAAGGGGGCCAATCATTTGAAACTTTGGCGTAAAGTCGAGAGAGAAAAGCTCTTCCAGGTGTCACTTCTCAACAAGCAAAATTGAGCGATGCTAGTAAGGGCTGCGGCTGCTTTACGGTGACCTTACTGGCTGCCACAGTCGCTTCCAAAGATTCCCACAAAGCACCCAATTTGTCCATGGGCAAGCGAGACACACCCTGCACTGTGTCCATCTCAATACCAAGAAAAGACAAGTTCAACGTAGGGCCCACAGTCTTTTCTGGAGCGAGAGGAACCCCAAGCTCCTGCGCTAAAGCCTGGAATGTCCACAGAAGGTAACCACAGTCATCAGTGCCCGATTTGCCCCAAAACAAAAAAATCATCCATGTAATGAATGACGTTGCACGACTGAGCTCATTGCCGTACCAACCAGTTGAGTAATGTGCTACATTTTTCAAAAGCGGCGCATGATATTGAGCACCCCATTGGCATAGCCTTATCAAAATAAAACTCACCCTGAAACTGGAAACCCAGTAGATGGAAATCATCTGGGTGAACAGGTAACAGATGAAATGCAGATTTTATGTTGCACTTCACCAGCAATGCCAATGACCCACACCCTTTGGCTAGCCTCATTGCTGAATCAAACGATGCATACCGCAAAGTACAAAGTTCCCATGGTATAGCGTCATTGACATCCTCCTCTTGGTTGCAACAAATGGTGTATCATCCAATACTTGCCCGAGGCCTTTTTCGGCACAATTCCGATGGGGGAAACATGTAAGTTCCCCATCGGGAGGTCTGAAAATGGGCTGGCAACGGTCCCTTCCTTGATTTCTTTTAGGATCTTATGTATCACCAGTACCTCCATATCCACTACGGATTTCAAGTTGTTCACCCACTGCCTCACAGTCAATTCACCCACCGGTATTCTAAAACTGACCCTGAATCCTTCAGTTACATACGTCACTGCTTCACGATCAGGGCAATCGCAAAGCAGCATCAACATCTGATCATGGTGCACTGGAGTTGGGGCCCTTCCCCAAATTCCCCCCCCCCTTGTGAGGGGTGACCAGGCTGCTTCCCCCTGTTACTCACCTGCTGGACCCGGCTGCAACAACTTGCAGCATGGTTACCAGCGCAGTGTGAGCACACATGCCAAAATCGACAAGGGGAACGCTTACAGCTCCCCCCACCATTGAATTCCCAGAAGGTCGGAGCCATCACTGCTGCTCGGCGCCCCTCAGCACGAAAGGGATCATTGACAGGTGCCACCCCGCCCTTTATTAATGCATGCCCACTATCGGCCCTAGGTGCGCTGGATGCATTTTGTTTTGTTTTGTTTTTTGTTTGTTTGGCCTGCAGCACCACGAGGTTCAACTGCCACGGGTCTCTATGACCTGTCTCGCGCTCAGAGCGCCAGCGTCCGCTTGTCCTCTTCCATGGGGGGAGCAGTGGCAAAGCCCTTCCCCCCCGCCCAACCTGAAACAGCTGCGAGGAGCCATCCCATGCGTGGGGGTGGGGGGTGGAAATGCCTCAGAGATGACTGGAGGAAGGCCAAAATGTTCCTCATCCCCTAGAATCAACTCAAAAGAGGCCAATCTGACTCAGATTGACTTACGTACCGTAGCATTAGGCTTGATAGCCCTAGTCATGTTAAGTAGCACTTACAGATGAAGTAACCCTATTGAATGTCTAGTAGCTGTTCAGCATTTCTTTACAAGAAAGAAGATTTCAGTCAAACCTATAAATGACATTTAAGTTAGAAAAAAGCAAATCTAAACCCAAATGGTTAGCACTTGTAGAGAGATCATGAAACCTTTATATTCCTTATACATTTCACAAACAGATGTATTTTTAAACCACATTTTCTTCTAGGTTTTTATATTTTAGTGTAATCGTTCTTCCTCTCACCAGAAAAGAAGCAGTGGTCTATTTGAGTATTTGGACATCTTGTCTTGACTACGTAGGAAAGCAATTTTTCCTTCCATAGCATACATAGTCGGAATTAGGTTGATCTCCAATAGTAAGGGTTTTATCTTTTACTTTCTCTCAAATCTGCAGTGCTTCATAAATTCCTTCCAGATATTATAGGTTTGCTACACTAACGAGAAATGCAGAAAATTGGTATGCGTTCCTTTTAAGCTCCCTTTGGGTACTGCATGTGTGCAATATTAAAATATTGATGTTGCTTTGATTTTGTGAGGTAGATAAGCTTTTATCTCTCGTTGCCTTTGCATGTGGCTTTATTAATGCAATGCAATGCAACATTACACTGATTGTAAATGGGCCATTCATATTAGCAGCAGTCACTGAAAACTCAACAGAGAATTCATAGCTTCTCCAGACCAGAGAAGCTCTTTCAATATGAGGCTGAAAATGTGCCATTATATTACCCTACCATAAATGTTGGTGGGAGGGGAGGAGAGGAATTATACCCTTCCAAATATGCAGCCAGGGCCGAATTTACTTTGGATATTCAAGGTGAATTAAAATTCTATCTAAGCGGCAACACAGGACAATAATTTTTGTTTACGACTTATTTTTGAATTTCTGAACTCTTTGAAAATGTCTTTTGTGCCTTTAAACAAAATATAGTTTATGAACTGCAGTAACTTGACATAGGCATTAGGTTGGTACCATGACTCTACAAAAAATAAACATGGTTTGGGGTTTTTTTGTCTTCTTTGTTTTTTCAGAATTAACATTCATAGAATTGTGAGGGGATTTTAAGATCAACAAACCTCTCACAATTCAGTTAAAATCTGAAGAGATTATGTGATACAGTGAAAGCAGAGTGTAGATATTTTTAAAATATGTCCAGTTCATAGCAAATGCCATAAAGATTGCAGATTTCTTTTTAAAAATCAGTTTTGTTGATAACTGTGGTTCAAAGGTCTGTATTTAAGTTGCCTCCGATTTTATAAAGCTGGTAATAAAACTGCATCTGTATGTTTGCCTCCATATATTTCTTTTCAAGCGAACAGAGAATGTTTGCAGTTGGTAATAAATATTCAAGCACCTTGCAAATGTCCTATCAATTCCCTTTGCTGATCTGCGTGTGCCTGTGGGACTAGAATAGGAATGCATAATTTAAATATAAATTGCCTGATTTGCATATACAATTAGTCAAGCTGCAGCTTTGATCGTAAGCAAAAATTATTGTCCTGTATTGCCACTTAGATAGAATTTTAATTCACCTTGAATATTCAAAGTAAATTAGGCCCTCGCTGCATAGTTGGAAGGGTATGATTCCTCTCCCCTCTTTCCCCCCCTCCTTTGCCCCCTGCCAACAACATTTATGATAGGGTAATATAAGGGCACATTTTCAGCCTCATAAGAACAAAGGTGTACATTTTCTCTCTTCATTTTTTTCTTCAATCTCCAAAATTTCAGTTTAAACAAATCTTTTTAGGGCAGACGTTGTTTATTAATATGTTCATACCCAGCACCCCATGCAGTGAGCAATACCAGAAGAGATCTGAACATTTAAAATGATTATTGCATATTTAAAGCCAGCATGCACTATTCAGAATGGGCGCTTTTATATCAGCAATAGGAACGCTCATTGTAATATACTGAAAATGTTAAGGTAATTCACTTCAAATGCTGTTACCACAATAAAGCAAATGATACCAAATGTCAAGGCCACTGATTGTAAGAACAGCGCACTCAGTAATTGCAGAAGTTGGAAAGTATGTGGATGTTTGTTTATTTACTTATCTTTTATTTTATTCCCATATAACCCCGCCCTTCCCAAAAGTCTCAGGACGGCTTACAATGTCAGCCGGCTTGTACGTCAGCTGGCTTCCCAAATGGCTTAGGGCGGCTTATATATCAGGAGTGGGGAACCTCAAGTCCGGGGTCTAAATGTGGCACATGGCTAGTTTTATATGGCCCCTTTCCAGTTCCTGGACCTGGCCCTTGGTTCCAGTTTCTATTCCAAAACATTGAAAGCCCGAGCTCAGGGTAAGGGAGCTTCTATGCAGCCCTTGGAACTTGTTCTAATTTTCAAAGTGGCCCCTGGGAGGAGAAAGGCTTCACATTATACATACTGACACCAGCATGATGTGGCACTACATGCCACCCATCAATGTGAGTGGGATTTGCGTAGGTGCCAAGAACTAGCAATGATGCTAAATATCCTGAGGATTACTTAGTCAGAGGTAGAATTACATAGAATATGTTCGTGTGAAATACTGTACGGAACCCAAATTAACCATGGGATATTTGTACCTCTAACATTTTTAATCTACACTAAAACATTTTATTAGGAATCTATTTTTTTAATTAATCAGAACATTTAATTAAGGTGCTTTTTAAGTGAGTGAAACAATTAAGTGCAAACACTTGAATGAAACATGTCATAATTAGTTTTAATAGAGTGTTAATTGGTACTAGGTTTGCCAAGTTAATAATTACTGCTTATTAAATTTTCAATTAATCATTGTCATTTTGCTTTGAGTAAAGATGAAAATTAGATAAACTAATTCAGGGGGAGGATAGTTTCCTTGTTAATTAGAGCAGTTAATTTTTTTAAAAAAAAGAAATTACTTGTTTTAGTTGTCAGTTGAATGCTTGTACATTAGTGAAATCTTTGTACTCTTCTTGCATCAAAAAACGGAATAACTAATTTATGATAAGTCATGTTTTCCAGTGTAACAGAATGGAATACAGTACATTAATTCACACAGGATCATTTAGTCGTGCAAATTTATATTTTCCTAAAACAGTGCTTACTAGCCAGATTTAAATGTTCAAAAATGTTTTGGTGATTCTCAAAGTATTAGTGTAGGACTGGAACCAAGAACAATCACTAAAAAAAAGAAGTGCTTAATCTCAAAAGTTAAGGAAACATTAAAATGTAGCTCTTGATTCAGAAAATTGCATATCTGGAAAAAAAACATTTAAAAGGTTAAAGTTAGATTGTTCAACTTTGTAATTTTGTTGGAAGGTCTATTCTGGCAGAATATGTTTTGCATTATCGCTGTATCATATCTGAAAAGTTGTTCATGCCTTTAAAAATATGTCTAGTAAGATCCTATTTTTGTTTTCAGAAGTTTAGTATAATATTGTTACCCAGAATTAAATATGTTGACAATGTTATTTCCCAATTATTATTTTCATGAACAACTTTCATAAGTTTGGTGCCAAAAAGAAGTTTCTAATGTAAACATCTTCAAAAATATACAGAAGAATAAATCAGAGATCAAATCTATGGCCATAATAATAATAATCCATGTGAGGTCTGGCCAGTGCTGAACAGAGTAGAATTATTCCCTCTGCTGACTTGGAGATGATGCTTTAGAAACAGTTTCTGTTTCTAAGTTTGTAAGTACCAATGAAGTCTGCTAATTCCCATCACCTGTGCAGTACTGGAAATGCCCAGATATCAGATAATGATTTTTGCAGTATAAAACGTTAGGTCTCAATAAAATTAGTTACAGCATTCATAGCTTTCTAGTGACTGAACAACTTTAGTACTTCTTGGGTGTTGCAAATTAGCAGAAGGGAAGAATAGCAACATAGTCTAAGGGAGACAAGTTCATCTTATACACTCCACAAGCGGAAATAGCATAACAGTTTTGTATATTCATCTCTTTAGTCAGAAGTCCTGTACTAAACTTACAAGGTAGATTGATGACTGGTTGAAGAACTGTACTCAAAGAATAAAAAAAAATGTTTGGGCAGCAAAGTGGCAGCCCGATCCGGGGTAGAAAACCACAGCCACTGCTCTATGGGTTGGTGACCGGAGGGAGAGGCGGAGGACCACAACAAACATGTGGGTGGCTGGCCCCACCCTGCTCCCAGTGCCCCACCCCTCACCATGACACACAGCCATGGTGACCAGCATGGAGCATAGCCATGGCAACCCTTGCCCTGCAGCGGGAATGGCGGGGCCGAACAAACATTTTGACCTGCATTGGCCCGCATGGGTGGTCCTTGGCCTGTGATGCACCTCGGAGATTTTCCCTGAGGATGCATCCTGGGCCAGCCACTTACTTGCCCCGGAGCAGTACTGGCCCCACATCTGGCAGCACAGCACTACACATGTGGGTGGTCTACCACAGCAGGTCAACGTGGGCTGGCATCTCATTCATTTTTACCCAAAGAGTGATCATCAGTGGGTCATCATCAAACTGGAGGGAGGTATTGATTGGCTCTAACCTGGGTCCGGTACAATTCAAAATTTTTATTAATGACTTGGATGAAGTACTAGTGGAGGGAATACTTATCAAGTTTGCAGATGACACAAAACAGTGATGAGTAGATAGCATTTTGGAAGATAGAACTAGAATTCAAAACAATCTTGAAAGGTTGGAAATCTAGGCTGAAATAGAGATGAAATTCAACCAAAATAAAATTAAAGGTCTGCATTTGGGGAAGAAAAAACAAATGCATAAGTATAAGATGGTAGATACCTGGCTTGGCAGTAGCACATGTAAAAATGGTCTAGGGACTGTGGTTGATCACAAGGTGAACAGGATTCAGCTATGTAATGTGGCTTCTAAAAAGGCTAATGCAATTTTAGTCTGCATTAACCAAAGCATTGTCTCCAAGTCAGCAGAGGGAATAATTCTACTCTGTTCAGCACTGGCCAGACCTCACATGGAGTACTATTATTATTATTATTATTAGTAGTAGTAGTAGTAGTATTGTATCCAGTTTTAGGCATCTCATTTTAAGAAGGACATTGATGAATTGGAGTGGGTTTAGAGGAGGGCAAAAAAGGGACTGGAAAGCAAATCTACTGAGGAAGGAACTGAGTATGTTTAGTCTAGAAAAGTGAGGATTAAGGGGGAGATAGCAGTCTTCAGGCAACTGACAGGATGCCTCCAAGAAGATGGCAACGATCTGTTGTTCATTAATACAGATGGCAGAGCTAGAAATAATGGGTTCAAATTACAGGAAGATAGATTTTGGTTAGATATCAGGAAAAGTTTCCTAACAGTTACGGGTCTTCAGTAGTGGAACAAATTGCCTAGGACATCATAGGTTCTCTATCACTGGAAGTTTTCAGAAAGAGACTAGATAGCCATCAGTTGGAGATGATGAAGTTGCAGTCATCCTGCACCCAAGCAGGGAGCTGGACTAGATGATCCTTAATGTACCTTTCAACTCTGGCATTTTATGATTCTGCGATTCTGTGAGCTGATAGAAACTTCTTACCTTGTTTGTAGAGGAAGCAGTCAATGAGGTAAAACGTCAGGCGATGACTGAATTGCAAAAAGCGGTGTCGGAGGCAGAACGGAAAGCCCATGACATGATTACTTCAGAGAGAGCTAAAATGGAGCGCACTGTGGCAGAAGCCAAGCGACAGGCTGCGGAGGATGCACTATCTGTTATCAATCAGCAGGAAGATTCAAGTGAGGTAAGGCATTTACTAGGAAAGAGGCACCATCTCAAAACTCCCCCCAAAGTCAACCTCAGTATTGTTTGAGTTTGCTCTTTCTCCTTCAATAAAGAATTAAGTCAGAGTTACAAACTGTACTATCTTTTTCCCCACCGAGTTTATTTTTATGTTTTTTAAGACCAAGCAATTTGTTCTGAAGAAAACTGTGAAGTGGCTCTGATGAGGTGGGGGAAATGAGAATGTGAGCAACAGGATAATGGGAAGTTGGATTACTTAGTCTGAATATTTCTATTTACTTGAAACCTAAAATTAAAATGATTTACAGCTTTAAAATGATTTTAAAATCTTTCATCTTGGTGGAGGAAATAACATTATTTCTTGATGAATAATAATAATAAATCTTGATGAAATTCTAATTTCCCCAAATCAGCGTAACATATTGACTTACAGCAAGGTGGATAAACCAGTGTGTGGTGTTCTTGCAGAGAGAATCTACATAGGTGTGGTCAGCACAAGTTTAGGTTCTCTGAGGGGAAAATAAATGTATGTGGAGGCGGGAGAATGTTGCCTTAATTAGAATTTATTTTTTCAGTTATAGGGACTATATGTGTGAGCTGAAGGGTGGGACAAACAGTATCTGGCAGGAGAAAAACAGAATGAAAGAGAAAAAAAGGAAATGTTGGTATGGTAACCCTTACCAAATTGAAAATTGTACATGGCAGTAGAAGCTTTGAGCTCTTGTAGTATGGGTCATATGGCATCATATATAACAGGAAGTCAGGAGTGAAAGAACAATAGATTTATTCCAGTCCTGAAGCTTTTAAAATAAAATTAAGTCCTGTCTAAGAAAGAAACTTTCAAATCTATGTGGGGGAGCTCTTGTTTAAAACTGCCCCAGCAAACTGATGCTAAATATAATTCCTTGCAGGTTAATATTGGTAAGGGATTTTGAACATGATCTTAATTGCTTTGATAGTCATTTTAAAGACTATTTTTTTTAATGGCACCCAAGGAATATTGCTTTTATTCAAAGGGTACAGGCCAACTGACAGGTTACGCTGACAGCAGGTGCACGATAGAAGTGAGCCGTGTGTGCTCGGGCGCACACACGCCCTGCGTACGGAAATCACGCACCCCCTCAAGAGAATGCATGCATAATTTTACTCTTTCACTCAGGGATTTAGATGTATTTATGTATATGTACCATATTACATAAGCATTTTTAATTTATTGTGTTAGTTAATAATGTCAAAGAGTTCTTCAGGTTATAAGATTCAAACTAGCAAGTTTCACCATGGTGAAAGAACTGGCAAAAATCACAAGCTGATAAATCAGTGGCATACTGCAATGTATATACCTAATTTGAGGGAAAGTAAGAAATGTATTTGTATCAGGCTACTCTAGACATGAAAGACTGTTGTGGAATCACTGGATGCCCAGAGTTTCTGTATAATGTGTAGCAGATGACTAGGAAGGAGACAAAAGGAATTGATTTTCAGCATCTGAAAGTTTCTCTGGAAGACAGAGTCTAGGGGAAATGTCTTTACCCTCTTAAGTACTAACTATTGCACAGCAGAATTAAACGAGACATAAATTCAATTTACTAGCACTTTGTAGCGAACATATCCAAGGATATTGTTTCCCTAATATCTCCATGAATGATATTTGTCTGCCTGTTGTGATCATTAAATTGTCATCAGTTTCATGTATACATATGCAAAATTCCTATTATGTAACCTGGAATTTCAAAGGTAAATGTCTAAGAAGAGATAGTAAATTTAAATTTGTTTCGTTAATAGGTGTGCAGTATAAGACCTCTTATCTGCCACTACACAGACCATTCTCCCTCAGCTATGTATGTTGAAGAAAAATACATATGTTCACTGTAATGTCACTCCTGAGGGGTAACTTTTGGAAGGAACAGGATAACAATAGCCATATCTATTTGCCACATTATAGTCACTTTCAGAGATATTACTTACCGCTATGTTAGCTGCCTAGAACTAAGTCCAAAACAAGGTATTCCAGACCCTAGTTCATAAGGGATACAGATAAATAGGATAGCCATTCTACTCATGGGCCTGTGAATAACCTGTGTTTGCAGGTACCCAGAATTTCTCAAAACTGCTCCAATAAACCCCACCTCCTATGAAAAGGCAAGTCTCCTGAGTAAAGCAAATCAAACTTGAAGGTATGTTTCAAATAAAATCTAGTGGGCTGGGCCGTAGTTCTCATGCATGCGTGTAGTCCCTCTGGTACTAATGGTGCTAACTGGCATCAGTGCAACTAGTCATATGAATAAGGGCTGCAGGATCTAAAAGGCCTATTTATGTGGAGAGACTCAATTTTTGCTTCAGAGTTATCTAACATATGTTTCTGGTGTCATAACACATATACTAGAGATACACAGCCAAAGAATCAGCCAGTTCTTTTTCTATCTATCTATCTATCTATCTATCTATCTATCTATCTATCTATCTATCTATCTATCTATCTATCTCTTAACATTTTCCTCCAATCAAACAGTTGGAATGATTCTGATCATCCTTTCATGAGTGTGACCATTTCCTTCTCTCAGAGCAATTAGAATTATTCTTAATGTTCTGCAGCATAACAGCTGGTCAACCAGTTGTTACAGTGGGCTAGAATGCCAACATTTTTTTTTCTATTCCATATAGACTATAGCCGTACTGAGCCTTAGGGGAAGGGCAGGGTTTAAATTTTAATAAGTAAAATAAATATATGAAATTCTAGGTACCAATATTCCAGGCATTGTGACAGAGGTTAGTTGTAAGATAAGGTGTTTACTTTACAAATTTCCATGGAGAGTTGTTCCCACATATAAGGGACAGACTGGTATTATTATTATTATTATTAACAAACATTTATATAGCGCCAGCAGTGTACCTGGCACTTTACAAAGTAATAAAATAGACAGGGTCCCTGCCCCTAGGGCTTACAATCTGAGAGACAGGAGCTGGGGGAGAGACTTAGGAAGGGGAACAGAGGGAGAGACAAGGGGTCTAACATTCATGAAGATGCGAGGTCTCAAGTGCACGTACTTGGCTTGGTTACGATGAGAATGACAGCAGGCAGGTCCATGTTGCAAGGATAAGGGTAAACCGATCGTAGGTATAGGAATAGTGGCTCAGCAGGATAAAGAGTCAGACAGAGCAGAGCGAAAGAGGTGAGTTTTAAGGAGAGATTTGAAGGTATGAAGGGAGGGGGCAAGGCGGATGTGGACAGGGAGGGAGTTCCAGGCATGGGGGGCAGCAAGTGAGAAGGGACGAAGGCGCTTAGGGGAGCAGGGAAGGCGTGGAAGGGCGAGAGAGGGGACAGAGGAGGAGCGAAGTGCACGGGCTGGAGTATGGAGGGCGATAAGTGCAGAGAGGTAGGGGGGATAGCTAGTCCAAATGTGATTGTAGGTACCATGGGTTAACTAGCAGTGAAGGCTAGCGTTATCAGGACAGTGAAAGTGAGTTAATGGCGCAAGAAGATAAGACTTTTGGTAGGTAGAGTGGGACTATGGCCCTTTTCAAATAGGCTGGCGGTGCAGGGGGGATGGGTGGGTGCCATGGTGGGTGCATTCTTATGGACCCCCATCCACCTCCACCCATCTCCACGCACGGAGCATCAGGTATTGGCACCTGTTGCTCCGTGCGTGGATGATGGGTGGAGGTGGGTGGAGTGCGGGAGCATGCACGCACCCCCACCCACTGCCCACAGCATTCCCACGAACACCCACTCACATACACCCCCACACCCGGCATGATGTTTGTGTGGGCGCCCCACCCGCACACATGTATGTGTGGGGGGGGGGGTGCATCTGTGTGAAAATGCCTTCAAGGTGACATATTTGATGTGGTGGGAAAGGGGAAGCTTTCTCTCCTAGACAACTACGGCTGACGGAGGTTCTCCATCCTAAAGTTCAATCTGACATGAGTCAGGGTCAGGGATTTCTTGGTTGAAACATAATATTTATGAAATTATTCCCTGCTCATATCTTTTGGAGTCTGCTGCAGGCTGTCTTCAAGGCTCTAGGCAAAGGTCTTCTGTTCCTGACAGCCTGTTTTTGGCTTCCATCTTTAAATCAGTTCTAATTTTTTAGGAATTGCTATTTGTGCTCATGTTTGTTTGTTTTTTAAAACTTGCTCTCTTAAGGAATGAACTTAATTTTGTTTAATTTTTCTGTTACATAGCTGCCCATATCTCAGACTATTGTAAGACTGGATGTTTTCAAAACCACTGCTCCTTTACAATAAACTGTCAACAATTTATGAAGAAGCATCAAAGTCATAGAACTTAATTGACAATTGGTTGAGTGGTAGCTGTGCTCCCACAGTCTGAAATCTTGAGTCCTCAAAGTGTATAGTGTTTGAGAATATAGCTTCATTTCCTGGCAACTGGATGCATGTGGCATTATGGCCAAGACTGGAACTGTGAGTAGGGACCCCAGATTGATTCATGCTGCCTGGAAATGGGGTCACCATCCCATTGATATTTTATACACTTTGCATGTCATTGCTAATGTCTTCGGATTAAATCTTAAAATGGGATCATGTGGGCAAATCTTTGGGATCCAATGGGCCAGGTGATGTCCTAGTGGTTTTATTATTATTATTATTATTATTATTTATTTTATTCATTTGTATCCTGCCACCATCCTGCCTCCGGTAGGTCAGAACAACTAACAATCAACAATACAAAAATACAATTTCTATAAAATAATTAATCAAATAAATAAAAAGAGTATAACATCACAGTAGCAAAAAATCACAATAAAAACAGGGCAGAATGTGTACAAAAATTAAAAGAAAACCCCCACCCTCCAAAACCTCCCCTCAGCCTGTCCTTCAACCAAACACCTGGCAGAAGAGCCACATCTTGCACTTATGGCAAAAGGCCGCAAGAGTTGGGCTGAGGCAGACACCCACCAGGAGGGAATACCACAGCATTGGTGTGACCACCAAGAACGCCCGCTTGTCAGTCGCCACTTGACGAAACCTGGGGACCTCCAGAAGGGCACCTCCCGACGACTGCAGGGGCTGCCCCGGGGCCTTGGAAGTGAGGCAGTCCCCCAGGTAGTTAGGGCCCAGGCTGTTTAGGGCTTTATAAGTTAAGACCAGCACCTTGAATTGGGCCCATTTTCAAGGTGAGTTCTCTGCATCATTGATAATCCATGAAGCACCTTCAGTTTAATAATTTATTCATTTAAGCAGTGGTTCTTTCTGCTGTTACTCATCATATCTCACCCACAATGTATCTAGATCTCCCTAAGCCACTTTTAGCAAATTAAACCTGAAAATAATCAAAATATACTTTCCTTCACTTCTTCAGGAGAGGACATAACCAAATTTTACAATAAAAGGGGAAGAGGAAAGCAATGGGGTGTGAGTAATAAATTATTATTATTATTATTATTATTACTCTTATTATATTTTTATTTTATTTTTATAGCGCCCCCCCACTAAATAGTGCTCCATGCACTCCACAAATGTGAAATACGGCAACATAAAACAATATAAAATCCATTAAAAAACAATTGAAAAGGGGAAAGTAAAGAGGGAGAACAGAATATATTGAGGAGTACCAACGTAGATCCTATAAGTACCTTGGGAACAAATAAGTCTTCAGATGCTTCCAGGAGCAGGTCTCAAATATAGCCAAGGTTTATACCATTCAAACCTAGAAACCAGCAGCACAATCTTGAATTCAATCTACCTCTCTTCAGGCAGCGAATGCAGAGAACACAGAGCAGACATAATCCAATCACGACTGCCCAAACCAATCAGCAGCTGCATTCTGAACAAGCTAGAAGTGAGGGAGGAGCATCATTGGAAATACATGGCGGAGGATATTACAAAAACCAAGCCTTGTGGTTGCTAGTCCATGAGGAGGTGTATAATGAGGAAGAGGAACAATTAAAGAGTAAAGACACAATGGGTGTTTTTACACACACATTTCTCCTGAACTTTCTGTGTGTCTAAATCACTCACCCAGTTCTTAAACATCCGTCTCTTTGAACTTCTGTGTAGAACTTCTCCCAGAATTTTGTGTGTAAAAAGTTCTCCTGGTAAACTGCTTTGCTGCAGGCAGCTGCGGTCACTTGGTTTCCATGGCAGCCTGTCATGTTTACAGCTGCGGCTACTTTAGGCTGCCTCAGAGCAGTATTTGTGTGAAGAATGCATCCAGGAACTGCCTCAGGGCAGTGAGTGTGTGAAAAATGCTTCCGGAACTTACTCTTGGACTTGTAAACTCAGAAGATTGAAAAATCCAGAACTTAAGGTGTGTGTAAAAATGCCCAATGTAGGGGGAAAGTAATCCAGCAGCAGCCAGTACATTAAAATAAATTTATTTTTATTGCCTCTCATTAATATTTATCTAATAACATGAAGCCAAGCCAATAGAAATCTGCAGATAAGGTTTAAGATAGATCATGTGATTCAGGAGAGTATCTGGGCTTATGAAAAGATCCACAATGTGATAGATTTTGTTGCCATGTGACTGCAGCATAAATGGCCTCATCCCAAATCCATTTTAGTCTATGGGAAAACAAACAACAACAAAACCCTCCCACCAATTTTTGAAAGCTGTGTGTTAAGTCCCTAGTTTTCCTCATTGGATTTTGATGAGGTCTGTCTTATTGCTCATTTCAATATTTGCCCATACATTTTCTTGTCACAGGAGCTCTTGAGCATTTAGATTGGCCAGAACTCATCTCTTCTTTTGAAATGGGAGGCGTTACAATTTGTGTCACGGCACAGGACCAACTGCTAATTACAGATTGCAAACTATTACAAGGGGATTGCATGTTTGAAAATTAAAGGTCAGGAGTAGATCCAGTCTGTCAACACAAAGATTTCAGAACGAAAGATTATTTGTTTAACCATACCCTTACAGCTAGAAAAAAGGAAACTAGACCAAAATATAATGTGCTCATCAGAAATAGATTTGGCTAGAAACCAAAGCGTGTGAACAGGCTTCTCTTTAGTGTCTGCTGTACTCAGTTTGTCTGTAAGTTACCGTTGTGCAATAGAATTTTAATAGTACGTATGAACAGCTTAGTAAACTTACTGCTCAGATTATTGAAAAAATTAGAACATCTGTCTTTCTGCTTCAGTGTAAATGCCACTGAAAAATCTCACTCTCACTGTGTTCTTCATCACTTGGAGGGCAGAGGAAATAAAATATACAGTTCACTGTAGTCAAATGAGATGCTTTTTGGTCCTGGCATCTGCTTAGATAAAACATGTGTATCTGATCCAGAGTTACATTTAAGCAATATGTAGTCTTCACGATTTTCTGTGTTGCAACATTTTATGGTGTATCTGAATCTCATGTCCTGCTGAACATGACCAGTTCTGGTCTACACAGATTGGTCAGTCATAGCCATAATTAAAGCAAACTCATTTTTTCATCATTGCTTTTTAACAGCATTAAACTTTGGCACAGTGGGTGCTTTTAGACGGACAGGCTGCCCCAGTGCTGACCACACCAAATGTTTATCCCCTGGGTGGCCTATCCATCTAAAGGCAGCTCCACTAGATGTGCAGGCAGAGCAAGCTGTGCCTGCTCTGGGGCATCTCTGCTGGTGGCACTGCAAAACATCCTGGAGCGCCAACCAGCAGAGCAGGATGGCCAAACCTGGGGCACTGGTTGGAAACAGATCATCTGTCTGCTTGGCAGATCCATGTTGCAGCTCCACTTCCAGCTGCCTGTTGCCCCAAGCCACACCATAGGGTTGCAGATGCCAGCCTAAAGTGTCAGGTGATTGCCTGCAAGGGGGGGCACCTCATGGATGGATTGCAGGTCAGGGAAACACCAGTCCATGTGAAGTGGACGCAGGTGGGACTGCAAGTGTGTGGACGTGGGGGTGCACCCCCAGAGCTGCTCCAGTGGCAGGCTGCCTCGTGGCTGTCTAAAAAACACACAGAGAAAAGCTTTACTTTAGTGCCCATTGCTGTGATGAAAGCTCATTCGATTGTTACGGGCAGGTGTAAAGAGCAAGCCAAATTAAAGACCTCTTTTCTCCAGGATTTTGGGGGGGAGGGGGGTCTACCCTGGCTTTTCCTTACAGTTCTCACCTGCCTGACCTACAGCTCACCTGGAAGAAAGAAAGGACTAGAGGTCTGCACCAGGGGCCTATGTCATTTTCCTTTTTTTTGTTTTTTGTTTTCATTATTTAAATCTGTCATTTTCATTTTCATAAATATCAAATTTTCATTTTTGTTTTTGCTCTTGTTTTCGTTTTCCGTTAGTTTCAATAGAAAACACATTTATGGCTGTAACATTTTCGTGTTTCACTCTATTTGGCTGGAACCAGGAGTATGTATACATCCAATGGATGGCATTATGTGTACCAAATTTCAAAAGGATTGGATAAATTAATCCAATTTTAGAAGCAGTTGAATTATTTTATTTTGCAAAAACCTTCATATACATTCTTAAGTGTAACTTCTTTGCCTCACATTTAATGTAGATGAAACTTTACAGGTTTATACCCCTTCCCATGTTTACTATCTCTGCCAACTTTCACAAGCATTGGATAAAGGGTCCACGGAACTGGAAAACTGTTGTAACTGACTTGCGTTGTGTTCCCCTATAACCGTACCAGACATCTCACTGGTACTCCTTCTTTGTTATCATTATTATTCATTTATATAGCAGAACAATGTGCCTAGCCCCGAACAATTATTAATTAGAGTGAGTTCTCTGCCCTGGGGGGCTTACAAACTCTACTAAAGATGGTTTGTTTTAAGTAGACAGACACAGTAGGTCTGTGTTACTGCTCTAGGTAGAGATGGGCGAACGTGGTTTGGAAGTTCGGAATTCGGAATGAACTTGGTCTGTTTGGTCAACCGAACCGAACTTCTGAACCAAACTCAAATTTAAAACCAAACCAAATTTCCGAACTCCATTCTGTTTGCCCATCCCTAATGGCAACACACACACAAAAAAAACTGGGTTTGAATGGCCGAACTTGGTTCGGAAGTTCGGAATTCGACCGAACTTGGTCTGTTTGGTCGACCGAACTGAACTTCTGAACCGAACTCGAATTTCAAACCGAACCGAACCAAATTTCCGAACTCCGTTCTGTTTGCCCATCCCTAGCTCTAGGTACCTTTCTAGGGAGTAGGAGTGATCTCTCTCTGTCTGCTTATGGATGGTTCTCTATTTAGTCAGCCCAAAGTACTACCCAGGGCAATGCCCAACAAAGTAAGTACCACATAGAAAAGGGAATGAGCAACAGGTCTGTTGCTGGTTCCAGCATAAGGTAGCAGGTTACCACAGGATCAGGAAGCTGGGGATCCTGATCTCAGATTGCCCTGACACTTTAACCCCAAGAACTGTGCATCAATAGTCACTTCATGGGAGGTCCTGGGCAGCAGGCAACCAGTAGCCATCTCACAGAAGGCACCAGGCAAATCAAGTTCCCTGATCCTTAACAGGATGTAGGGTCAGGCTGGAGCTTGTCCTCATGCCAGAATGTTGAGGTTTGGGCTGGGAAGAATCATTGGGATCCATGACAGTTGCAAATTAAAGCCACTGGCACACTGAAGTGTATTCTCAATATTATTTTTGGCAGTCATAACTAGGATTAGGAAACATAAAACCATCATTGGTTTGGAATAGCCATAAATATCCAACCGTATACTAAACACCAATTTTGCCACGATACGGTAATTGAATACAGTGGTGGCAAACATTTCTAACATATTGAAAGTTCCATTTCCAGTTGAGCTTGTTACAGAGTATTTTCAGACGTTATGATCCCATGCTCAACCACGATGAATGCCCACATGGTGAGCAAGGGACCGTAATGTCTGTTCACCCCTGTGACTCACGGGCAGGAATCTCTTTGACCACGCAAACGGCGGTCCTGCCCAGACCATCGCCGTTTGCATGGTCAAAGAGATTCCTGCCCGTGATTCACGGGGGTAAACACCCAGCGGGAAGCTCACGTTTGGGCCAACAGACGTTACGGTCCCATGCTCAACCATGGGGAATTCACCGTGGTTGAGAATGGGATCGTAATGTCTGTCCCCTGACCACGGCCCGGAATCAGCAGCCGTGCCTGCCACTGATTTCGGGCCATGTTCAATGCCCCGGGAGGCGGGCGGGTGCTGCGGCCGTATTGGCCGCAGCGCCCGCCCATCTCCCAGAGGGAGGGTGGCCTAGGGAGCATGGGGGTGGGGCTATGCAGCCGCTTGTTGAGCCCTGCCCCCTCCCCCGATTCCCTGCCGGAATCAGCCGGCACATCTGTTGGCCGTGCTGTTTTGATCCTGGCGGCGGATCAATAGGTGATATTGGCCCCTTCACATCTGAAAATACCCATAGTTGACATAACTCTCATTAGTCATTTGGTATTTTTTCCTCTATATATTGATTTGGTGCCAGAAGTCTGATTATTTCCAATATTTGACAATAGGTGCAACAACATGTTCCCAGTGCTAAGAAATCAAGATTCCTGCCACTGTAGAACTGAAAGGTGCCATATGTTTTGTTTCTTAAACTAGAGAATATCAGATACTTTGCCGAAGGGGACTCTGAGCTGTGGCACCATATTTTGGTATTTGACCTTCTATTTTTTGTGCCATGTTCCACCCTAGATAGGAAGCGATAGAGGAAAGCAAAGACTGAAAAGACGAGGGCTTCAGTGGGACTATCCCAGAGTAAGTGGTTTGTGGATCACGGCAATGGAAAATTATTTAAGAGCTTATGAATATGAGTAAGGAAAATGTACATGTGGAAATCAATGTGCTAGCAAACATACAGACTCCATGTTACAGGTCTCAAAAGGCAAAGTCAAAGAGGTTTGGTCTAAGAGGACTCACAAGGAAGATCAGGATTCTGGGTTTCCCATTCATCCATGTACTACAACAGCACAAGCCCCAACGGCTACGGGGTGTGTTGTTAACTGTATGGTCTTTCCCAAGAAATATTCTGCTAAGTATTTTGGATATAGGAACTCAGAGGACACTCCCAACAGTGATAGAATTATTCTTTGGTTGTAGAAGAAAGAGATTAATGAAGGAACAAAAGTTGAAAGTCAAGCTGCTACAACTTCTGTTTCAGTGAAGGATTCCAAGTTGCTATATTAGACTAGCTCTCACCTACCTTTGCATACAAGTAAGATAGGGAAAAGTAGAGATGAAATAAATATGTATTTTATTTGTGGATATTCACATTTTTGGATAGTCATCTGAATATTTAATAAATATCCACACATGAAACAAAATTAATGTATTTGAGTCTTTGGATATTTTTTCATTTATTTATTATTATTAGTAGTATTAGTATTAGGGTGATTTTAGACGTGCCGGCCTCCCTTTTTGACATGGAATGGGATCAATCCTTCACCACGCTCCGTAATCAGGCCAGCCAGTCAACAGACGTGCTGGCTTGATTCCGCTCGGGATTGGGGAGGGGGCGGTGCTGTGCGGCGCAATGTGCAGTCGCACAGTCCCGCCCCCCCCATGCTCCCCCGGCCATCCGCCCTCCTGGAGATGGGTGTGCGCAGCGGCCAATCCAGCCACTGCCCCCGATCCCGGCTCGTGGCCAGGACCACGCTCTGGCCTCAGCAGCGGTAACAGACGTTACCGTCTACCAATTCCGGACTGTGGTCCAGGTAACCACCATTCCGAAGGTGAGGCTGGCCTCCCCTCTGGAATGATGATTAATTGGATTCCCACTGGGTGTTCACTGTGGTGAACATCTGGCAGGAACCCCTTCAAGCATTACGGGATCTCCTCAACCACAGGTGGTTCACTGTGGTAAAAGGGAGGCCCGTAACATCTGAAATCACCCATAGTCTTGGATAAAAGTTTAGATTTGCTTTTTGTAATAGGTTTCATTCTGGTAGATGAAAATATTACTGTATACAATTGGAACCAGAGCCTCTAGTAATGTAAATCAGCCTATTTTTAAGGAACTCCATCTATTCTGGAATTTAATGGCGCTATTCTGAGCTAGACAAGCAAAGGTCTGCTCCTCTGTATATAGTTTAACTTAATTTTTCTTTTTCCCCATAAGACCCTGTTTTGAGACTTAAAATATAATCTCATCATTTCATACAGCAAAAAAGACATTAAAAGTATCCAAAGGATCATGACCCCCATCAGCAGATGATGTGTACAACATGATCCTGACAACATAGTGCATACCATAGCAGTTTGTTTAGACACAAGTCCCATTAGTGTGGGACTGACACTCATGTTAAGTGCTAGGAGACATAACATCTTACCAGAGGATCACACCTGTCATGATGGAACAACTGTTACAAAAGAAGACTGTTGTGAAGAGTGTAAGACCATTGTAGTCCAGCCATCAAAGTAGGTACCACATTTGACTGCATCTGGAATTTTATAAAGGACAATAATAGGTTCTGCAGCACACGAGACTGTGATGTACCGATTCCTGGAAAAGACATTCCATATCTGCCTTGTTTTTTCACAAAGAATGTGTTACAGCTTGGCCTGCAGTGCCACTTCACTGAGGTCTAGATGGATGTTTTCACTAATGATAATGCTCAGGTTGGTTTGTACTAGTCTGTAAAAGAAGGCCTTGTGAGACAGTGTAATATGAAGTTAATATGGCAATGCAAGTATCCATACTGCAAATGCATACTGGTTTCTTCTAATTTATATTGAAGGACTTTTCTATGGTTGTTTTAAGCACACTAATTTAGTACATAATGTGAGACATAAAATGTAAGAATTTGAAAATAAATTGTGTGCTTTTATTCCCACAATTACACTAAAGCTGTAATGATCTGTTGAATTATAGTTGATACATGTAGTGGACAAAAGCATGTTCCAGACAAAATAGAAATACCTTAAGTAATCATGTGTAAAGAGCTGACTTGTAGCTATAGATTCTCTAAACTATTAATAGCATTTAGCACTTATATAGTGCTTTATATTTGCATAACTCTGTGCAGACTTCCACTAAAAATAATGAATGAAAATAACCACTTCAACAAAATAGTGGCTCTTAAACGTAAATTATCGATGTACTTACTATCTCTGAAAAGGTTTTGGGGGATAGCATGTTACATTGTGTTATTATGGTTCTGTTCCCTCTTGCAACAGTTTGTACCAGCCTGCTACACAGACTTGTAAGATAGGAGCAATGCTGCAGAGACAGAGGTGCGAGGTAACTAGTAAATTATCGACAGTAGACAGAATTGTCTAAATAATCAACCCCAGCTAAAGAGATACGGAGGAGTTTATAAACTGTACTGTCCATACAAAAAGAAAAACAAAGTCTAAATTAAAACAGTATTGGCCGAGCCTGGTGACTCAAGTTGAGCACTCCAAGTTGCTTTTGATAATTTGAGTTTACCTGAAGCTTTTTCACTTCCTAGATGACAGGTATCTGAGTTACCCCAAAAGTCTATACTTGTGACGGATTTTCTCTAACTGGCCATTTAACCAGCAACGTCAAATAAACCAAAGATGTTTATAGCTAAGTTGGAATGGGCCCAAGTGCAGATGAGGGAATGGGGAATCATGGCATCAGGGAGCATGACTAGGAAGAGCTAAGGAGCTCTTCTACCCTTTCTAGTCGAAGTCTCTCTTGAGGAGAGTGGAGGCCCTCTACCAAGGTACTAGAGCTGAGACAAACGTACCATTTTTCATTCACAAATACAGTTTGCATATTGGGGTACATCACCTAATATCCAAATTAGAGTTGGTGTGAAAAATAAAATGTGCATATTTGTTGCTTCAGATATTTTGTTTCACTGATTTCATTCATTTTGATCCTTTTTTTTTCCATTTATTTTCGTTATGCATTTTCAGTATTTTGTTCACTTTGGCAGTGTGCTAAATAAGTGAATAACCAAAGTAATTAAAATGAAATACTGAAGGGAACATAATAAATGGGGTAGCTGAAACAAAATTACCAAAATTAATATTCAGTTTGGTAAACAAAGCAGGAAGCAAGTAGTACTTCAAAATGAAACAAATACACTGATTTAATCAAATCTGGTGTTTGCCTCGGATATTCATTTCAGCTCTTTAAGGTACTGAATAATGGGGGGGGGGCTTTCAGATGAAATTATGGATTTAGATCCATTACAGATTTGGATCTGTAATTTCTGGATTTAATTTCAAGTTCGGATTATAGATTCAGATTTTTCCATTGAAATAAGATGGAAAGTTTCCCATTGAAGTCCATGGGAAACCGATCCATACTCCCAGCCCTGGGACAGAGGGTCTGATCTTCCTCCACCCACCCTTATTTCCCAGGGCCCCAGAATGGTACTTACCAGCCTCAGATGGCTTGATTAAAACATCGCCACTGCTGTAGAGGCTCCGTCAGGCTCCCTAGCCATGGTGTGCTCCCTGTTCTGTATCGTGGTCACCCTTAACCAAAATGGTGGCAGCCGAAATGACAACACCACCAATTTGGTTAGGGGCAAAAGCCATTTTGCACATGCTCAAAATAGCTCCAGCAGCCATTTTTCACATGCCAAATCTGGAGCAGGGAGTGTGCTGCAGCGAGGAAGCCTGCCAGAGCCCCCACAGCAGTGGCAGTCCTTCAGTCAAGCCCTCCAAGGTTGGTAAGTACCACTCCAGGGCCCTGGGGATGGGTTGGGGGGAAATCTGGACCTGTAACTCAGGATCCATAAAGGCAAGGTAGGCTTTTTATGGGTTGCTATAGATTAACCCCCAGTGGCCCATTACGGGCAGTTACAGATTAATCCAAATCCATAATTCCCATCCCTACTAAACAACACAGGAGTGTAGCTACTAGGGAGACAGAGGGCTCAGTTGAGCCTGGGCCCCAGACCCTGAGAGCACCCTTTGCAAGTGGCCTGCGCACCACTAGGAAATGTTCAGAGTGGGCAGGGGAGGGAGCTGAGAAAGCACTCTGCCCCATCCACTCTGAAAATTTTCCAGTGGTACTTTGGACATTTGCAAAGGACTCCATCAAGAAAGAGTTGTTAAGAGTGGACGGGAGGTGATATGCTGCCCTCACCCAAGATTGATGCTGCTTAGGAGGGCCTGCTGAGAGCTTTCATGGGAAAGACCTGCCCCCCCACTCTGGAGGTCCTCCCTCCCCCCGACTCTGGGGGGCCCTTTGCCCATGGGGGGGCATGATTAGAACTTGAGCCCAGGCCAACCACAGCCTTGCTACGCCACTGAAACAACATGCATTAGTTTAAGCACATGCACTTCCACTGAATACATTCATTGTATGCTTAGCACATATCAATGGAGCAATGTAGCAGTAGCTTTGAGTATTTCAGCCTAAAGGTGTAGCTTTTCAACAAATCCAGCAATGAGAACAGTAGGTTATTATTAGTATTATTAAATATTTATATAGGGCCAGGAATGTACCTGGCTTTAGAGGGGTCCCTGCCCCAAGGGACTTGCAATTTGAGGGAAAAGAGAATTTAGGGAGAGACAGGGATACATTTTCAAGGTTCAGAAGTTGCAGGTATATGTGCAGAGCAAGGTTAGTTACAGAGGAAAAGGTGGCAAATGAAAGGCAGTAGAGGAAAAAGTGAACAATTGGTGGGAATGAGAAGCTAGGGAAAGCATGATGGAAGGGGTAGATTTTCAATATGGATTTCAAGTTGGGAAGGAGCAGAAAGAATACGTTCAGGGAGGGAATTCCAAGCATAGGGGCCAGCATGGGAGAAGAAACAAAGATGGTTCATGGAACAGGAGACTCAGGTGCTGGTTAGGGTGGTGGCAGAGTAGGAGGAAATCTTCTGGTGGTAATGTAGCAGAAGACAGGTGCAGAAAGATAGAAGAACTCAAGGCATGGAGATAAAGGCCGTTTTTACATGGATGGCGGTGGGTGGGGTGATGGGTGTTTGGCTGCGGTGGGTGGGAGTGGGTGGGTATCCGGTTACACGAACATACACACACCTTCACTGACAGAGCCTCCTCCGGTTTTCCGGAGGGCCCCATGGGTGGAGATGGGTGGGTGATGGGTGTAGGTCGGTATGCATCAGAAGCAAGAAGCCTCCTATGGAGTCAGTTGGGCCATTAGATGACAAGGGAGTAAAAGGAGCGCTCACGGAGGATAAGGACATTGCAGAGAAGCTGAATGAGCTCTTTGCACCGGTCTTCACTGCGGACAATTTTGGGGAGGTACCCACACTGGATCCTTGCTTTGTGGGTGGGGAATTGGAAGAGCTGTTACAAATCAGTGTGACATTGGAGGATGTTCTAGGGCAAATTGACAAACTGAATACTAACAAGTCACCAGGGCCAGAGGGCATTCACCCCAGAGTTCTGAAGGAACTCAGATATGAAATTGCAGACCTACTGTTAGTAATTTGTAACCTGTCACTAAAATCTGCCACTGTACCTGAGGACTGGAGGGTGGCAAATGTCACCCTGATATTTAAAAAGGGATCCAGAGGTGATCCTGGAAACTACAGACCAGTAAGCTTGACGTCTGTGCCAGGCAAAATGGTGGAAATCATCATTAAGGACAGAATTACAGGGCATGTTGACAAACATGGCTTAATGGGGAAGAGTCAACATAGATTTAGTAAAGGTAAGTCATGCCTCACTAACCTGTTGGAATTCTTTGACGGTGTAAATAAGCATGTGGACAAGGGAGACCCGATAGATAATGGGTATTTTCAGATGTTACGAGATCACAGTGAACCACGGTGAATACCCACCTGTGGTCACTGTGCCTTGAACATCTGTTTGGCGGTCGCCAGATGTTCGCCATGGTCAATACCCACATGGGGTCATTTTCAACCACGCTTCCCGGGCTAGCCATGGGAATTTCCCGGGAAGCATGGTGAAAGTGATCCCCGGCGGGGACAAAAAAAAAATCACGTCTGGTTGGGCGCCATGGCCCGGGATCACCAGTGGGATACCGGGTCGTGGCGATTTCGGCCAAATGCTGCGGCTGCATTGGCCCCGCCGCCCGCCCGTCTCCCCAGAGGGTAGGTGGTGGGGAGCGTGGAGGGGGCGGGGCCGTGCGGCCACACGTTGCACCGCGCAGCCCCGCCCCCTCCCAGATTCCCTGCCGGGATTCCCCAGCACATCTGATACAGCGTGACGGGGTCATCCCGGCAGGGGATGATTTGGTTGTTTTCGGTACGTGGCCAAGCGGCCCCGTAACATCTGAAAACACCCATACTGTACCTGGATTTCCAGAAATCATTTGATAAGGTCCCTCATGAGAGATTCTTGTGAAAGTTAAAAAGTCATCGGATAGGAGGTAGTGTCTTACTATGGATCAGAAACTGGTTAAAAGATATAAAGCAAAGGGTTTGACTAAATGGTCAGTTTTCACAATGGAGAAATGTAAAAAATGGTGTAGCTCAGGGATCTGTATTGGGACCGGTGCTGTTTAATGTATTTATTAATGATTTGGAAAAGGGCATTAAGAGTGAGGTGATCAAATCCGCAGATGACACCAAGTTATTCAGGGAGTAAAAACATGAGCAGACTGTGAGGAACTGCAATGGGCTCTTAAGACACTGGGTGCCTGGGCATCTAAATGGCAAATGAGATTTAATGTGGATAAGTGCAAAGTTATGCACGTAGGGAAAAATAATCCAATTTGTGCATACACAATGCTGGGCACTAAGCTAGGAGTTACCACTCAAGAAAAGGATCTGGGGGTGGTTGTGGGCAATACAATGAAATCCACAGTGCAGTGCATGTCAGCACTCAAAAAAGCAAACAGAATGTTAGGAATTATTCGGAAGGGGATAGAGAATAAAACTGAGGATGTCATAATGCCTCTATGCAAATCAATGGTGCGACCGCATCTTGCGGCCGTTTACATGGACCACCCCAGCACCCGCCAGAACACCAAGGGGGTGGGGACATCCATGTAAAAATGGCCAAAGTCAAGGGGTTTGGACTGAATGTAAAAGGGAAAAAGGAGCCAGGGGAGGGAACAGTGAAGGAGTCAAACATGAACAAAGCGGTAAATAAGGTGGATGACCTTGGCAGTGGATAATTGAAGCAAAGTGAGAGGGTCATGGTGAGAGTGAAAGAGGCCAGTAAAAAGCAGGCTGCAGTACTCAAGGTGAGAGATAACTAGCACATGTACTAGTTTTTGCAGTAGAAACAGTAAGAAAGGACTGTATTTTAGAACTTTTAATCACTGTATCATAGTTCTCATTGCCAGAAACAGAGTTTAAATTGTTGTCACCATGACTTTAGCCTAAGTAACTTTTATCTTTTAGACTGATGATAACTTGAGAACACTGGTTGAGGCAAGGGATGGCCGAACAGATCGTGGTTCAGGTTCGGCCGTCCAGTCTGGTCCGGTTCAGGTCAGGTTGGCCACCGCGTTCAGGTTCGGCCGTTTGGTTCGGTCGTGTTCGGTTCGGTTCAGAAAAAGGCTCTCTGTGAGAGGAATGATGGCCCCAGACCCATGACGGTGGGTCCTGGAGCTAGAGTGGCAGATTCTAGATACATATTGGCCACAACCCTCCCTGCCTGTAACTTGGGCCCAGAACCCTGATGGCGGGTCCTGGGGCTGGAGTGGCTGTTTCTTGATGCGGTGGAATGACATCGCCTCTGTGCGAGGAATGATGGCCCCAGACCCATGAATGTGGGTCCTGGGGCTAGAGTGACAGCTTCTAGGTGTTGGCCACAGCCTTCCCTGCCTGTAATGTAGGCCCCAGAACCTGACAGTGGGTCCTGTGGCTGGAGTGGTTGTTTCTTTTTTTATATATATCTATCTCTACACTAAATCTAACTGCTATTAAGTATTCTAAAACCTATTGAACTAAATGGAATATCCTAATTATTAACTACAAAGGCCTTGTCCTATAGGAATGAGTGAACGCAGTTCGGAAGTTCGGAGTTCAGCCCAAACTCGGCCTGTTCGGAAAACCAGACCCAAATCCGAACACGAACTGACCGAACCGAACTCAATTCCGAACGTCGAAATGACTGAACAGTTTGGTCAGTTCGGATGTCGTTCGGGTGAGTTTGGGTGGCAAAAAAAGTGTCACTGGAAGGTCAAACGTGACAGGGAGGGGTAGTCAGATGACGAGCAGACTTCCAGGCACCAGGGGTGGAGAGGCTTAGGGTAGCAGCCAGCCTGCCCAATCACCATCCCTTTTCACCTCAGACCACTGGCTTCGCCGTCTGCGATTGGCCACGGGTTAGGCTGCACGGAGCCAATGGGGCTTGCGGTGAGGCGGGCGCAGCAAGAAACAAAACTGTCTGCCTCCCCCCTTCCCAACACCTTCTGAGCTAGTCACTGTTC
>QEPC01012389.1:5792229-5794729 GCA_003113815.1 Sphenodon punctatus
AGGAAGATTGAACACAGGGAGGGGTAAAAACAAAAAATAACACCTAAATCTATCTAATATAATCTAAATAAATGATAATATGGAGGTAAATGGGTTGGATGGGTGAAATACGAGGAGGATGGCAATGGATTAGGAATAGGAAGAAACAAAAACTGCTGGGAAAGAGGGAGCCTTCTGAAACGCCTGCTGTTCAGGAACAGTGACTAGTTCAGAAGGTGTTGGGAAGGAGGGAGGCAGACAGTTTTGTTTCTTGCTGCGCCTGCCTCACCGCAAGCCCCATTGGCTCTGTGCAGCGTAGCCCATGGCCAATTGCAGCCAGCGAAGCCAGTGGTCTGAGGTGAAAAGGGATGGTGATTGGGCAGGCTGGCTGCTACCCTAAGCCTCTCCACCCCTGGTGCCTGGAAGTCTGCTCGTCAGCTGACTACTCCTCCCTGTCATGTTTTGCCTTCCAGTGACACGTTTTTGCCACCCGAACTCAGCTGAACGCGATCCGAACTGACCGAACTGTTCGATCATTTCAACATTCGGAATCTAGTTCTGTTCGGTCAGTTCGTGTTCAGATTTGGGTTCGGGTCCGGTTTTCTGAACAGGTCGAGTTCAGGCCGAACTCCGAACTTCCGAACCGCGTTCGCACATCCCTAGTTGAGGCTATAGGTACAAATTTGATTGATAACATGGAGCTAATCTGATGAACTATTTGTTCAACATTTTTGGCTTTCCATTAGATGATGCTTCTCTTAAATGTGCATCTTTGAGGTGCTGTGCAGCAGCATCTTTATTAACTGTAATCTGGAAACATAAGGCTTCAACCAAAACATCATGTAAGAAGGTGCAAGAAATTGCGCTGCTGGAAAAGCTAGAACATCAAGTTCAGTCTCAACCAGGAACACACACAAAAATAAAAATGTACAATTTTGACTTCTGTGAAATAATCTTCTTTTTATATTTTCCAGTATTCAGTACTATCTTCCCCCTATTTTTAAAGTGCATATTGGCACAAGAGGGACCATGCACCCCACAGGACTTTTAACAGTACTTCATGCCATCTTAAGGGTCTTATCGTAAAGGTCTAATTGCAAGATCAGGACCTATTTTTTAAAGCAATGACTGAACAGAAATGTGGCTTCTATTTGACAATTTAAAGAAGAAAGTTGGCAGTGACTAATATAATTTGACCAGAGCTGGCTATTACTAGTTTAGTAGGAACTCCTATGCAAACATTGTATTCCATTCAGATTTATATTATGATTACTTTTTGTATATATTTCTATTAAAATGGTACTTAATTTTCATTGTGACAATAAAAAAAGTTTTAAAACAGAAGTATGCTTTAAAACTATAGTGAAACATTCTAGCCCCAGTGGTAATAATGTTGTCCAGCCCACTCCAGAAGTGGAGAAGCAGAATTAACCTGAAACCATGAACAGCAAATTAAAACCAGGTGATGCCAGACAACAAGTCTGAATTCCCAACAATTTAAGTACTAAAAACATCTGTTTCTGTGTGCTGGTAATTCCACCTTTTTTTTTTTTAAAGTGTTTTAAAAGATGGGAACAATTTTACAAAAAAAAAAAATTAAATCCCCAACTCATGCATTCGTAATTACCTGGTTTAGTCTGTGTGTTAAATCGGTTTGAGTTGCAAATGCCATGTACATCTGATTTCAATCTGAAGGAGCCATTGAGTATTGGACACTTACTATTCTCACATCTGTCAAAACGTTCCTGTGCCAAAAAAGGATAAATCTAGCACAAGGATATTTTCTAAAGAAGCCACTTGTCTCCGATTAAATGATTAATTTCTTTAAAATAGTGTTTTGGATTTAAATCTTTGTTCTGTTCTATAATTGGGATTTTTTGATGTAGTTTAGGAATATCATTTATTGGTTGGCTGTGCTCCAGAATTCCAGCTGGCATTGCAAGAGAGTGCAGGAAAGGAAACAGTGTGCATATTTTCTGGTGGCTACCCTTGTTGGTAGAACAGGGAAGGGGGCGGATTTGAGGATGTGACTTTCCAACTGTATTCTTACTAGTTGTTTTTTTTTTTAAATCCAATTTAAATTTAGGAACATTCAAAATCTACAGAAAATGCTTTTATGCTGTACAGTTAGAAGATCAAGAAATTTGCTCTAGTTGGTTCCTGATGTGTTCTATATGCTAGAGAGGCCTTTGCTCAGTATTATCAAGCAAAAAATCCTATTAAGCCAATTTATGGTATCAAGGAAAAGCCTTCTGTATTTGGCCTGCTACAGATTGCAACTTAAGTATCAATCCTGCTGACGTAGGTAGATGTTTAACATCAAATATTTGAACAGTCCACTGGAAGCCAGAGAGAGTACATGCATGCTATGGCTGGTTCTAAACAGTTGTTCTATTTTTGTGGAACAGTTCCACAAAATGATCTGGCTGTTGGAATTCCAGTCAACTAATTTGCACATGTACAAAATGGCCGAGGCTGTTCTGCGCATGCACAAAATGCCAAAATGTTATATTTTTTTATT
>QEPC01012389.1:5802229-5806517 GCA_003113815.1 Sphenodon punctatus
ACCTAGCCATGAGCCACATTTGGCTCTGAGGCCTGAGGTTCCCCACCCCTGCTTCAGAACATTCATGGTCAATCATTGATTTTACAAGCTGTGGAGCAGGTTATATGCAGTCCTTTCTAAAAGTTTTTCCTATGCTTGGTCATAGAATGACTACATTGCCTACCAAAATATTACCCTCATCCACCTCCTAATCTTTGAAGATGAAGCTTCACCAATAACTCTAAATTTATCTTGTATATTTGTTAGAATTATGCCATTTTTGACCTCTCTGAGCTTAGAAGGACTTTATTTATAAAAGTTGGTCGCTACAGGTAGGGCTGAAGCAGAAATTCCGCCTATGTTCTATTTCTGTTGGAACCAGGCATTTCAATCAAAAATTGTAACGGACACAATTCCATTTTGATTTCCAATGAGAACAATAATAACATTTTAAAGCTGTTTTGTGCATGTGCAAAATGACTTGATTGGAATTCCAATCCAAAGTTTGCCATTTGTTCCATTTTTGTGGAACTGTTTCATGAAAACAGAACAGTTGGTTTGAACCAGCCCTAGGACAAGAAAGAGAGAAGAGCTGTATACACAGAGGAATATGTTACTTTAGATTATATTTAAGCATGTCACTATTGTTGTATCTATCAGAAGGCCTGTATATTCTGCACCTCAAATCAAAATCTGTGCCCCTCCTAATCGCATTCAGATGTAACACTGCCTTTCCCGAACCAGCTGTTAATGCCCCTCCTAACAAAGAAGCTAGGCTTCCCTAATTCCATTAAGTCCCCCCAACAAAGCAAACCTCTTCTGCCAGGTGCTAACCTATGCCCCTCCTAACCAAGGAGCTAGGCTCCTAGTTCCACTGAGATCTAATGTGCCCCTTCTAAAATAAGGGAACTCCCTAAACTACCTTAACTAGCCTTGCCCTGAAATGGATGAAACAAATTAGTCAGTTTAGTAGGTAAAACTCAGTCTGGATACTTATTTTGGACCAACAAGGTTGGATTTTGTGGCTATATGAATTTAAGTGGCAGGGACCGTGTCTATCTTATTCTCTGTAAAACACCAGGTACATCACTGGCGCTATATAAAAGCTAAGAAGAAGAAGAAGCAGCAGCAGCAGCAGCAGCAGCAGCAGCAGCTTGTATTAGTTTCCAGTAGAGCTGAAACGAGAAGCTTTCAAGAATAAATAACCCCTAGTGAGATCTTGCACTCACGGTGTGAGAATCTCGCAAGAATCTTGCTTAAAAAACAAAACACTCTGCATGTGCAAAATGGGGCATCAGGCCATTCTGTGCATATGGAGCCCTTTTCCAAAATGGCACCAGCAGCCCATTCCAGCAGCCATTTTGCACATGCACACTTGTTTTTCTTGTTTTTACCTGGTGCGGAGTTGGTGGAAGTAGAAGAGAGAGACAGATGACAGGTGCAGGACACAAAACTCAGCATGGGACGTGGCACACATATGGCTCCCATAAATAAATGGAAGAAAAATCTTATCAAGAAACCATCAAGAACAGGACTTTTCTTGATTCTCAAAGGAATCGAGTCAAGAAGCTTGATTCTCAATGAGAACTGAGAAAAAAATTGAGATTGAGTTCCAGCCCTAGTCTCCAGTCAAGTGTCTCTAGTCAAGTCTTGATCAGTCTTCTCTACAGAAGAAGACCGCTGTATGTTTTGTTTGGCACAGGCTGCTGCATGATCTGTACAGTAGTCTGGTCTGTACCTGGACAAGGCTCTGTACTAGTGTGAACAACAGGATTGTAATAAAGACAAGTTGACTACACTATACAGTCATGGCCCATTTCTTTGGTGTTGGAACTGAGAGGTGGTAGTTTGGGGTGGTAATTCCCCCAACTATTTATTCCCCAATCCTGTTTGTGAGCTGATACCTTTTGATTTACCAGTGTTTAATTGATAATTCAATGTAATATTTAATGTATCTGATTCACAAGCCAGCATTAAAATTACATTTTGCTTGATATATCTATCACATGAAACAGGCACCAATTGAGAAGATCAAGAAATAAGCTTCAGTTTCTCTCTCGGTTCAGCTAATTCAAAAATAATACTTGTCGATTTTAAGCAGGGACCCATGTTGTGCATTTTCCCCATTGACAGCAATGGGGGAAATGCAGTGAACACAGGTCCCTGGTTTTAAGCTAGAGTGTATAGTGGGAAACCACTGTACTCTATTGTATTGTTTTCAATATATATGAACGTCCTGTAGAGTGAATCCTTCTGCAGTTTCACCGAAAAATTACATCACACAGAGCCTTAGTGCATCCTTTCTCAGGATGCTACTCCAGTTATTTTCTAGAGTGGCCACTCCTGGTGAGGAAAGGACAACTTGATCTTCTTCAGGCCTGGAAGGTGTGACAAGAAGCCAGAGACCCACATTCACGCAATCCCCATTGCCACCAATGTGGAAAACACAGGGTATTTTAAAATGTAACAGCTTTGATCCTGCCCAGGGTGAGGGTTCTCACTCAGGGCAGGATCTGGCCTGGCTGCTGAACAGATATGTTGGGGCCCAGACTGGGAAGGGGGAGAGGGCAGGGCAATGTGCAGATGGCCCTGTCCCCTGCATGGCTGAATGCAGCCTGCCTTCTTTCCTGACAGGTGGGCACACCGGTCTATTTGTCCATCTGCCGGGGTCAGCACCATGGAGTTGAGACCACCAGCCTAGAGCATCTGGTGAGTGGCAACAACTCTGTGGGGTGGGGCACAGGCACTGTGCAAGTGGACCATGGGCCAGGGAAACCACTGGTCCATTTAAAGTGGATCAAAGCACTGCACATACAGCAAGCCGTGCGGACCAGGACACACCCCTTCTGATGCAACCTCCTGAGCCCATGCACACCACAGTCTGGGGGATGGAGCAAGAGCCATACCCACTCCATCCCCTGGACTGTGGGGACTGGGAGGGGGTCGTGTCAGTAGAGACATGCTCTGGCCATGCACGACTTGCTGCGCATTCAGGGCGTCTGTGCACATATGCACCCGCTGCCTGGCCAGGCATTGCACTGGTGAGTGGTGTACACCACCGCTTGGATTACACCCATTGTCTACAGTAAACGTTAGGGTTGGAAAGTCAGCTGCTTCCCTCCCCTAGTGGTGCCAAAGAAAGTACTGTTTGTTAGAGTGATCAGAGCCAGTTAAATACTGTTCAGAGCCTTTGGGATGCATACTTTTGCCCAGAAAACCAACAGTCATTGAAATGCCATCAGACTAAACATGCCAGTTGTTTTATAGGAGGAAAAGAGAAGATGTCTAACACCATTGCCTAGAGCTGGTTAAAAACAAGAGTTTAGATTTGTGAATGCATCTCACATTTCAAGGTTGAAACTGAATTTTTGTATTTCTGTTCCCAAATTTCAGTTCCAAGGCCCCACACAATGAAAAGTAAAAACATTTAAAATTATTGAAAAATTTCAAAACATTGACCTTCTAAATGAAAATTGTACATCTTTCAAAAACTGATTTTTTTTTTTTTTCGTGAATCTAATTTCAATTAAAACTTCCGAACCACATATAATTCTCATCTCAACAAGGAAAAGCCATAGTCCCCAATTCCCTGCCTCCCTCTCCTCCTCTAGCTTCTAGAATGGGGGAGAAAAGATTAGGGATGTGCGAACACAGTTCAGACGTTCATAGATTGGCCCGGACTCAGCCAGTTCAGATGCCTGAACTGGATGCCCAAACTGAACGCAGAAACCCCCAAACAGTTTGGCTGCATTAGGGTGCGTTCGGGTGGGAAAAACCTGTCTGGAAGGCCCGGGGGCGGGGTGGGAGCTGAGAAATAGACTTCCTGGGCCCAGGGGTGGAGAGAGGCTTGGACTAGCAGCCATCCTGCCCAATCACCATCCCTCTTTTCCTCAGACCACTGGCTTGGCACTCTGCGATTGGCCACAGGCTAGGCTGCACAGGTGCAGCAAGTAACAAAAGTAATTGCCCTTTCCCCCCTTCCAATTCGTTCTGAACTAGCCACTGATCCTGTCAGCAGGCGTTTTTAGAACTCTCACTCTCCCAGCAGTTTGTGTTCCTCCCAATCCATTGCCATCCTCCTCCTATTTCACCCATTTCCGCACAGTTACTTCCATAGTTTCATTTATTTAGATTAGATCAGATAGATTTAGATGTTATTTTTATGTTTTACCCCTCCCTGAGTTGTTTCTCCCTCCCCTCCATTGAATCCTTCCCTCCTCCCTGTATATATTCCATCCCTGATTCCCTTCCCCTGTTTTGGGATCTATTTAGAGTAGGATTAGATTGATTTAGGTTTCATTTCAGTTTT
>QEPC01012389.1:5806940-5827526 GCA_003113815.1 Sphenodon punctatus
TGCACTTGAGACCTCGCATCTTCATGAATGTTAGACCCCTTGTCTCTCCCTCTGTTCCCCTTCCTAAGTCTCTCCCCCAGCTCCAGTCTCTCAGATTGTAAGCCCTAGAGGCAGGGACCGTGTCTATTTTATTACTTTGTAAAGTGCCAGGTACACTGCTGGTGCTATATAAATGTTTGTTAATAATAATAATAATAATAATAATAACAGTTAGAGTTAGTGTAGTAGATATATATAATATTTCACATTTGAATAAATAAATTTTTTAAAATATAAAATCTTCCTCTGCATTCTTTGGGTGGGAGAAATGGAGAAGGGAAGCAGCAGAGGCCAGTCTGCTGCCCATAAGTCAGGCAATGGGGCACATGGCAGAGGTGGTAGGGGCCGTGCCAGCGGAGTGGCAAGCATCAGCAGCAGTCTGAGCCCATCACCACACCCCAAACTGCACAGGCATGATTTTGGTGGAGAGGCTTCAGAGGCTCCCAGAAGTGGCACTAGGGGTGTGGTTCAGCGGTGCCTCCTGCCAGAGTTCTGCACTGTCATGCAGGGCACTGGAAGGCCTGCAGTCCAGGAGGCTGCAGCTGTCTCTGCTGCGGCTGCACGAGCAGGTGCAGGTGCTTCAGGGTCAGATGTTAATCAGGGGCCACCATTGTCCCCCATTATTGATGTGATCCCCAGCAGTCCAGGGCTGATGGATCCCACCTCAACTGTTAGAGGCATGGCCCAATCCCTGAGCAATGGTAGCAGGGAGAGGAGCAGCAGTAGCAGCAGCAGTTATAGGGAGCACAGGGAAAGTGGAAGCAGCATGGGCAGCCGATCAGCCTCAGGGTCCCAGTACTCCCCTTCACGGGACATATCTCCAATTGGGGACAGCGAGGCAGATTCTAGTCCTGTGGAGGAGATGTCTGGTGCTGAGGCGATGGCTGTCCCTCCGAGATCTGTGTCGCCACCTTGTTCTGCCCCTTCTATCAGTGCTATCAGTGGTGCGTCACCTGGTGCGAGCCAGAAGGCAAGAGGAGGCAAAAAATCCTCCATATGGGCGCATTTTAAGTTGGTGCCAGTGGATGATCCCAGGGAGGTGCAGTGCAGTTTGTGCCAGAAGGTGGTGAAGCGTGGGCAGGTGCTCACCAACCTTGGCACAATTGCCATGGTGAGGCACCTCAAGACATGCCACAGTTCTGTGCTGCTAAGTGGGCAGGCAGGGGCAGTGGACACCAGCGGGTTTCCAACTGCAGTGGCCAGTCATCCACCTCCATCAGCAGGCAAGCGTCCTCCTCGAACAGCTACCTCTAGCAGCAGGAGTGGTATTGCTGCTGGAGGGGGGGGGACAGCAGCAGCAGCAGCCAGTTGAGGCCCAGAAGCATCAGTGCACCATGGAGGACCTGGGGTGGGGGCAGCTGCAAAGTCCAATGGCAGCTGCAGGACATGGAGGGCGGCATGGCTTTCAACTGAAAGCCACATGCATGTTGGGGGAAATGATTGCGCTCAATGGCAAGCCCTTCTCGGTGGTCGGGGACATGGGGTTTAGGTGCCTGATTGGGTTCCTGGCCCCCCAGTTTAAGCTACCCTCATGCACCACCCTGAGTCAGCAGGTGGTGCCAGCCTTGTACCAGGCTTTAAAGGAGCAGGTGAGGGAGCAGCTGGCAGCATGACCCCTACTGCCAACAACTCCTCCTATGTGAAGACCACTCTGGGGAGCATGGGGCCGAGCACAAAAGGGCAAGCAGCATGGCTGAGGGCAGTGGAACAGTTGGTGCCCACCCAGAGCTACCAGAGGGAGTATGATGGTGCCTCAGAAGCAGTGGAGACCTACCTGGAGGAGGAGCCATGTATTGATCCCAGTAGTGATCCCTTGGCTTACTGGGCTGGCAAGGCCAACGTGTGGCTGGCCCTGTCAAAAGTGGCCAAGGGTATCCTGTCCTGCCCACCAACCAGTGTCCCCAGAGAGTGGGTGTTCTCTGTGGTGGGGAAAATTTGCTCCCCACACTGCCTGAGTCTAGGGGCCAAGTTGGTGGAGCAGTTGTTCTTCTTGAAGGTCAACCTTCTGCTGCTGGGATTCCCCGAGCTACCCCTGGACAACAAGTGATGGTGCAGTGGCACACGCCATCCCATGCCAGGGGCAGTCGGGACGGGCCTCCTCCTCCTCCTCAATCTGGGCTAGGGCTACTGCTCCTATGCTGCTGAGGTGCTGTTCCTCCCTCCCAATGCCTGGCACCCGCCCTGCCTCTCTCTGTCTCTCTGTCTCTGTCTCTGTCTCTCTCTCTCTCTCTCTCATACTAGATGGCCTTTGCCGCCTTATCTGACTGTCCTCATGACACAGGGTGGCATTGGGAAACAAACTGTAAGCCCTATGGCTACACGATCTCGGCCTGCCTATGTGACACTGACTGGCTCTCACTCTCTCGTGCTGCACAGTCTTTGCTAGCCTATCTGAGTGCCCTTTTGCCAATATACCAGCCTGCCTGCCCTATTTCCACTCATGCCATGCTGTCAGTCTGACCCCTAAGCTTGCCGCCAAGCTCAAAGCATGCCTCAGTCCGCCTTCCTGACTCCCATGCCAAGGTGCCTGTCTCCCCACCCAGGTTGCTTAGCTCGAAGCTTGCCCAAGTTCGCCAGCCCTACTGCCTCTCATGCCATGCTGCCTGCCTTCCCGCCTGCCCAGGTTACAAAGCTCGAACCCTGCTTCAGTCTGCCTGACTGCCGCTCATGCCATGCCACCTGACTGACTGCCCCGGCAACCAGTGTCTGCTGCTGTTAGTGCCAATGGCCCTCAGACCTATATGCTGTCTGTGCCAAGGGTTCTGTACCCTGGTAACCCACTGTCTGCTGGTGCCAATGGCCCCCAGGCCTATATGCCATCTGTGCCAAGGGTTCTGTACCCTGACAAGTAATGTCTGGTGATGCTAGTGCCAATGGCCCCCAGGCCTATATGCCATCTGTGCCAAGGGTTCTGTACCCAGTCAACCAATGCCTGATGGTGCCAATGGTCCCCAGGCCAGGCCTATATGCCATCTTTGTCAAAGCTCTGTACCCTGGCAACCAATGTCTGCTGCTGCTGCCAATGGCCACCAGGCGAGGCCTATATTCTGTCTGTGCCAAGGGTTCTGTACCCTGGCAACTCACTGTCACCTGCTGCTTGTGCCAATGGCCCCCAGGCCTAGATGCTGTCTGTGCCAAGGGTTCTGTACCCTGGAAACCAATGTCTGCTGGTGCCAATGGCCCCCAGGCCAGGCCTATATATTGTCTGTATGAAGGGTTCTGTACCCTGGCAATCCACTGTCTGCTGCTGCTAGTGCCAATGGCCCCCAGGCCTATATACTGTCTGTGCCAAGGCTTCTATACACTGACAACCAATGTCTGCTGGTGCCGATGGCCCCCAGGCCAGGACTCTATGCTGTCTGTGCCAAGGGTTCTGTACCCTCAAAACCAATGTCTTCTGGTGCCAATGGCCCCCAGGTCAGGCCTATATGCCATCTGTGCCAAGGGTTCTGTACCCTGGCAATCCACTGTCTGCTTCTGCTAGTGCCAATGGCCCTGAAGCCTATATGTTGTTTGTGCCAGCCAAGGGGTCTGTACCAGGGAAACTTGATGGCTGCTGCTGCTCCCAATCATGCCATGCAGTCTGTCTGCCCTCACAGGCTACCAAGCTCAAAGGCTGCCTGATTGCCGCTCATGCCACACTGTCTGTCTGCCCGCCCAGGTTGCCATTGTGAGCTCAAAGCTTGCCTCAGTCTACCTGCCTGCCTGCCTGACTCTCATGCCAAGCTGCCATGATTGCCTGCCTGCCCACCCACCCAGGTTGTCAAGCTCAAATCCTGCCTGAATGCCGCTCATGCCACGTTGCCTGCCTGCCGTGGCAACTCATGTTTGCAGCTGCCAAATGCCCCCACCCTTCAGGCCTATATGCTGTCTGTGCAAAGGGTTCTATACTACCCTGGCAACCTGCCGCTGCCAAAGGTCCCCACCCACCGGGCCATAAAAAATGTTGTCTGTGCAAAGGGTTCTGTACCCTGGCAACCAGCAATCCACCGTCTAACCACTGGCACCCACTGCCTGCTGTCAAGGAGCCTGTCTCTCTTTCTCTCTGGCACACCCACACAGACACAAGCCCTGCCCCTCCTGGGGGGCTGTCTGCAAGTTGAGACCCTGCTGCTGCCTGGCATATCTTTGGGTTAATACCTTAACTACACTACATGTGGAGCCAGCCAGATGCTGCTGGTAGGGATCAACAAGCTGTATGAGATTCTGCCACCTGCCTTCCAGAACTTCAGCACCTAGGGATAAAAGATCTCGGAGGAGACATACTGGGCATATGCCTCCACCTTCTTTTTCTCCACCTTGAGTACCTGGAACTGTTCCATCAGGCGGTTCTCCAGGCAGCATATGCCCTTCATCATTTGGCGGCCAGGCCTCTCAAGTTCTGCCAAAAAGACCTTTCCCACAGCAGATTCCCAGAGCCCAGGGGACTCCACATCGGGACTGGAGGAGGGGGAAGGGCTTACATGCCAGTGCTTCTGGGTTGCCTTCCCCCCGTTCTTCTGGCGCTGAGGCTGAGGTTCCACAGCCACGCCAGAGTCCTCCTGCTGCCTCACCTTCAGGACGTGGAGATTTTCAATATGGACAAAGAACCCCGAAGTGGTCCCCGCTTTCTGCCTCCTGATTCTTTTGCCACAGAACTAAAGAGCATAAAAAGATAGGAACATAAGAAGTGCCATACTGGGGCAGACCAATGGTCTGTCAAGCCCTGCCTGCATTCTGTCTCCACAAGTGGGTGGACTGGGTGGCCAATCTCTCCCTGCAGGGGGCTTCCATTCCTAACAGGTCATAGGGCAATCCATTCCCTGTTGTTCCAGGCCCTGTGCCTTACCTTGCATATGGCGATTCCATCGCCTATCTCATAAAACCTCCAGACATCCAACCTTCTCCACCGAATGTCTGGGGGTGTCACGGGTGACTGCAGCCTAAGGGTCCTCCTTGGCCTGGCACCAGTGCTGGGGCTGGCATACAATTCCTCTCTGAAATGGGAACACATTAAGAACACCAAAGTAATATCATGCATTTATGATGATGCCTCTAGTTCTCCCTCCTTGGGGTGCTAGGGATGGCAACAGGAGATGTGACACTGGCTGGCAAGTACAAATCCTGTCCTCCTTGGAGTGCTGTGGAGGGATGAGACCCTTGCTGGCACGTGCAAATCCTGCCCTCCTTGGGGTGCTAGCAGCGATGGCAACTTCAAGTACCCTTGCTGGCACGTGCAAATCCTGCCCTCCTTGGGGTGCTAGGGGATGCTAGGGATTGCAACTAGAAAGGCCCTGCCTGGCATGTGCAAATCCTGCCCTTGTTTGGGGGTGCATAGGGAATGGAATGGCAACTGGAGAGTGGAGACCCTTGCTAGCCTGGCACGTTTGGGTGGGGGTGCTGCTCATGCTCATGCCTGACTGCTGGAAGAGCCCACACACTACAGTACCCCCTCTCTCTATGGTAGACATCCGCTGCTACCTGCTGATGCCCACTGTTTGTTCCTGACTGATGCCCACCAACCACGCACCCACCTGCACGCCAGTGAGCTCGCTCTAATGGATAGACCCTTTCTTGTCCTCAAAGTAAAAAAAAAGTTTACAAACCTGGCAGCACCTCCTGTGCCCGCCGCTTGCTTCTCATCCGAGGAGCCGGCCACCACCACCAAAGGTCCAGGGGCAGCGACCTCTTCCTTATCCTCCTCTGATAGCATCATGTTGACCCCCAGCTGTGGCATCAGCACAACCACCTTCTTCATTATTTTTAAACACACAGCCAAGCCAACCAATACCACCACACATGACACAGTCACCCACCACACACCAACACTCACCAACCAGACAAACAGCTCAGCCAAACCAAACACAAACAACCAAAACACATGGACCGAACAGCCACCCAGCCAAACACACACTCTCTCACCACACAGCTTTACACGCACTCGAATTTCCAGTTTCTGGCACAATCATGCACTCTCGCGATACTTTTTCCGATTGACCAAACCAAACACGACTGAACCGAATGGCTGAACCCGAACTCGGCGAATGACCCGAATGCACAAACCGAATGCACAAACTGAACCGAACCGAATGGCTGAACCTGAACCACAACCTGTTTGCACATCCCTAGTGCAAGCCACTCTGGCGAGCATGGGCCTGTGCACAGCTGAGGTCTGAGGGCAGTGGTGGAGGTGGTGCCAAAGGAGAGTTATGTGAGTGAGTACGACAGTACCTCAGCAGCAGTGGAGAGCTACCTGGAGGAGGAGCCATGCATCGATCCCAGCAGTGATCCCTTGGCCTTCTGGGCTGGCAAGATCAACATGTGGCTGGCCCTGTCCAAAGTGGCCAAGGGTCTGTTGTCCTGCCCACCAACAAGTGTCCCCAGTGAGTGGGTGTTCTCGATGGAACGGGACATTTGCTCGCCGCACCACCTGAGACTGGGGGCTAAGTTGGTGGAGCAGTTGCTTTTCATTAAGGTCAACCTTCCGCTGCTGGGATTCCCTGAGCTGCCCCTGGACATGGATTGATGGTGCAGTGGCACACACCATCCCATGCCAGGGGCAGTCTTGGTACTTGATACTGCTGAGGTGCTGTCCCTCCCTCCCAATGCCCGGCTCCCACCCTCCCTCCCTCCCTCCCTCTTTCTCTCTCTCTCTCTCTCTCTCTCTCTCTCTCTCTATGACCTTGGCTGGCCTATCTGACTGGCCTCATGTTTCTGGGTGGCATTGGGAAGCTGTAAGCCTGCCAGCCTGTCTCTAGCTAGACAATCTTGGCCCGTTTATCTGACTGGCTCTCTCTTGCACTGCACAGTCTTCGCCAGCCTATCTGAGGTCCCAGCCTGTCTCCTCTACTGCCTCTCATGCCATGGTGCCTGTCTGCCTTCCTTGGTTGCCAAATTTGAACCCTGCTTCAGTCTGCCTTCTGCTCATGCCACGCTGCCTGTCTGCCCACCCTGTGGGCAAAGCTCGAACCCTGCCTTCCAATGCTGAAGCCCTGCCCCAACCTGCCTGCCTGCCTGCCTTTCACGCCACACTACCTGTCTGCCTGCCAATGTTGCCAAGATCAAAGCCTGCCTCAGCCTGCCTTCTGTTGCTCATGACACGCTGCCTGTCTGCCTGCCCTGTGCACAAAGCTCAAACTCTGCCTCAGCCTGCCTTCCAATGATCATACTGTCTGCCCACCCTGTGGGCAAAGCTGAAGTCCTGCCACAGCCTTCCTGCCTCTCATGCCAAGGTGCCTGTCTGCCCGCCCTGTGGGAAAAGCTCGAACTCTGCCTCAGCCTGCCTTCTGATTCTTAAGCCCTGCCTCAGCCTGCCTGCCTCTCATGTCATGCTGCCTGTCTGCCCACCCTGTGGGCAAAGCTCGAACCCTGCTTCAGCCTGTCTTCTGATGCTGATGCCCTGCCCCAGCCTGCCTGACTGCCTCTCATGTCATGCTGCCTGTCTGCCCACTGAGGTTGCCAAGATCAAAGCCTGCCTCAGCCTGCCTTCCGATGCTCATGCCATGCTGCCTGTCTGCCCGCCCTGTGGGCAAAGCTCGAACTCTGCCTCAGTCTGCCTTCCAATGATCATGCCAAAGTGCCTGTCTACCCGCCCTGTGGGCATAGCTGAAGCCTTGACCCAGCCTGCCTGACTCTCATGCCAAGGTGCCTGTCTGCCTGCCTGGGTGATGTGCCCCACTAGCCTGGTAATCCTGCTGCTACTGTCTGCTAGTCCATGGGTGCTCTGCCCTGTCAAATCCAAATGTGCTCACGCAATCCTTCTGCTGCTGTCTGCTGCTGTATGGGAGATCTTCCCTGACAAATCCTACCATCCTGGCTCTATGGGTGCTGCATACAGGCAAATCCTGCTGCTGCCGTCTTTGCTGTTCCACAGGTTCTGTGCCCTGGTAATCCAATGTCTGCTGCTGCTGCTGCTGCTGCTGCTGCTGCTGATGCTGATGCTGTTGCTGATGCTGATGCTGATGCTGATGCCACCTCTGCTGTGCTAAGGGTTCTGCCACCGGACAATCCAATGTCGTCTGCTGCTGCCGCTGCTGCCTCTTCTGTGCCACGGGTACTGCGCCCAGGCAATCCAACGGCTGCTTCTGAGGCCTCTGCTGCCTCTGCTGTGCCACGGGTTCTGCTATCATGCAATCTGATGTCTGTTGCTGCTGAGGATGCCACTGCTGTGACACGGGTACTGTGCCCCGGCAATCAGATGTCCACTGCTCCTGCCTCTGCTGATGCCGCCTCTGCTGTGCTACAGGCTCTGTGCCCTGGCAATCCAATGTCTGCTGCTGCTGCTGGTACTGCACATCAGCCATTTGCTCCTTGCTCTTGTAGATGGGCATAACTCAGATGAGTGCACTGGCGGGCAGGGGCTGGGTGTCCATGAGATTCATCACTGGGCAAGGCTTGCCCAATTTGCAGTAGAGATTCTTGAGATTGGTTGAGTATGATGCCAGCCTGCAATGCCTGACCAAGTAGGGGTGCCATACTGGCCATACCGCATAATGCATCAGTGGCAGGTGCCATACTGCAGAAGACCCACTCATGTCCACGCACAGAGTGCTCGCCAAAAATCCAGGCAGCCTGAAATGCCCAGCCAAGTAAGGGTGCCAGCCACCAAGCCCTGGCTGGGCCTCTGCTCCGCCGATGCCTGGCAGCCTGCAATGCCCGGCTGAGTAAGGGTGCCAGCCACCAAGCCCTGGATGGGCCTTTGCTGCTGCTCTGCCAATGCCTGGCAGCCTGAAATGCCTGGCTGAGTAGGGGTGCCAGCCACTGAGTCCTGGCTGGGGCTCTGCCGCTGCTCTGCCAATGCCTGACAGCCTGCAATGCCCGGCCGAGTAGGGGTGCCAGACCATTCACCAAGCCCCAAGCCTTCCTGGCCTCTGCTTCTGCTGCTGCTGCCTCTGGGTCTCAGATGGCCAGCCATACCCCCACGGACACTCGCAGGGGCCAACCAGTGAGTCTGTCTTCCCAGGCAACCCGGGGTGCCGAGCCCCAAGCCTTCCCAGTCTCTGTTGCTGCTGCATCTCCTATGGCATTCCATGCCCCCACAGGCACCCCTGGAGCACCCCAAACCTTCAGGGGGTCGAATTTTCCAAACATTCTGGGGGGTCTGAACTCCACAGGACTGAACCCATGAACCTGAACTAAGCTTTGGGGCCAAACGGCTGAACATCCGAACCCCATTCTGTTCGCACCTCCCTAGAAAAGATACCCAGGTGAATCTAGTACTGTAGTCATGAAGATAAATATCATGAAGATAAATACTCTCTCCAGCCCTAATCTAATGTCCTCTGCCTCTTCTCCACTCCATTTTATATGTGTCTTGTGATAAAGGCATGAACTTAAATTGGAAGAAAGAAAGGGATAGAGGTGAACTCATGACATCACTGTTTGAAATCGAAAGGATTAAGTAAACAGGGTGGTCAGGGGTTCTGGAATAGAAGTCAGAAGACTGAGATTTTATACCTAGTTCTGCAGTTTAGTGACTGGGTAGCCTTTGGTGAGCTGCTTCACTTCTATGCTTCAGTTTCCCTATCTCTGAGATAGGGAAACTCTCATTTGAAAAGCAACCTGAGATCTACAAATGAAAATGCTGTGGCAACACGCCTCTCTTCAATATGCCTTGTACCTAAGTGGTATGTTTACAACTATTGGTGGAAACACAAAGGTCCTTGGAAGCAGGGAATGTAAATAATCTTCAATTGAAAGAGTAACACCAACCTGTTCCAGAGAGAACCAATGCCAGCTTTGAGACCTGGACAGAAATCCAACAGTCCACAAAGTGCAGACACAGTTCAATGAGCATGTTACAGTCCTTGGGCAGTGCAGGCTGCTGTCTAATAACAGCGTAGAACTTAAGCACCACAGACAACAACGGCACCACAAAGCTTCCTGGAGGAAACATTCAACCCAAAGGCAAGAAAGCTAACAAATAAGCCTGTATTGAAAGTTCAGTGTTATAAGATATGACGGAGGGTTGGCTTCACAACACCCTCTGTCTCAGAAAATCATCAGAGTGGGGAGTATGCAGCACAGTATCCTGCAGCTTGGATTTCTAGCCCACTTGCATTCAGCTGGGCAGCTAGACGGTGACACTGCTGATTAGCAACAGAGTGATCTGGCGTTAATCTGAAATAGGCTCTTTTGGCCTCTTCAGCCACCTCATTTATGAGCCTTAAGTGGGAAGAAAGGGATGCTCCAAGCTTTGCTATTTCACTACTGGACACTGTTGCATTGTCACAGTGCACAGCAGCCACTGCCAAACTCTCCAGCGATATATATCTTATTAAATAATAGTTTCCAGGAAGATCTCCTGCTTCTCTCTGTTCAAACTACTCCTGTATTTCCCCATAACAGACTCCTTCGGCACTTGGGTCAGAGTGTCACATTTGCTGAAGGAGCAGTGGCAGGTTCCTTAGTATTACTGGAATACTAAGGAAGTTGCCACTGCTTCTTCCGTGCACGGGAAGAGGACACAGGAAGAGGACAGTTAGGCAAAAAGGAATGTGCAGCCTACGGAGCCAGGCTCTGCTGAGATTTCTGTCATAGGCAACCAGGTAAATCTTACTGTTCTTGGCTTCTCTCTTCCCAGGAGAATAATTGCCCTCCTGATATGCTCCCCTATCACTAAAGATCAAGCAGATCCTTCCCAAGTAAACAACACTTATTTCAGATTAAAGAAAACAACAAGGAGGAACCCAATTGAAAGTGTCCATAACAAAGCCTTCTAAGTGGGAGTTTGTTCTTTGGAAATAAAACAGCTGCCATCTCAGGCTATGGTGCTGAATGTGCACCACTCCACCCACAAGAACAGCTTTAACCTCAACCAGATAGGTCTGGTGGTTAATCTCTAAATGAGATTCTTTGAAGTCTTCTCTTTCCCTCTACCCCAATATCAGCTTTACAAAATTGGTGCCTGAAATCTAACATCAATAATGCTTGCTGGGGTTTTGCTTATTTGTGCCAATTAACATTCACACAGGAGCCCAGCCAAGTTAATCCCTTTGTATGAAAAAACAGGATGAAAAGCTGGGTAGATAAAGGCAGTTAGCAGAGATCATACTTACACTTGTTTTCAGTAATTAGGCAAAGCGTTAATGGAAACATCTACTTTAAGCAATGATTGCTTATTTGCACAAACCGTGAGGCCATATGCTCTGGTGGGTGTGGGAAGGGGGGTGCATAACAAAGCTAAAAACTTTTCTGGGTTTTTGAAATGTGAAATTTGGCATAATTTCCCTCAACTTTGCAAATTTGCTGCCTTTTTCTAAATGTCAAACATAAGTTGCATTTTGGAATATTTTCCCTATGAAAAACAGCATTTTGCAATGCATGTGATAGAAAGATCAAAAATATACAAGCATTTATATTCACAGATGCACACAGAATTATCAAACTATGGGTGCCTAAAAGTTAGGCTGTTCAATCTAACTGTGAAACCTCACTCTCAGGGAATCTCTGACCTGCTTCTGGTAGCAGGCTCTGAATAACAGGGGATGGATTACACAATAATTGCCCTGATTTTGCACACCCCACCTGAAGCATTTGTAACTAACAACTGCCAGATACCGGCAGATACTAGGTTAGATGAACCATTCAGTTGACCCAGTATGGTCGTCCCTATTAGAGAGGAACTGAATTTTGCCCACTTTAGTCCCGGTGGTTAGGAAACACTATTTGTTCCATATTTGTTTTGGATTATTTTTCAATTTGGTTATTTCTTTGCTGCGGAGTTTCCTTGGCAGCCCAGGCAGCCACCCTGTGAGTTTCCTGTCCAACCCCAGCTTGGTCACTTTCACAGCAGAGGTTTTTCCACCTGGGAGCAGCCTCCTCAACTTCACGGGAAGGTAGGCGGAGGGGGGAGATTGATTTTCAGACCCCCTCCTCATTGGAGCATTTCCCTTCCAGTCCTGATCTCTCTGTTACATGCCTAAAGGAATTCTGTCCAACTCATGTCAAATTCCTCAATGCACCTAACTCCATACAGTCTCTCTCTTGACTCTATTCCTTCACCAGGAAAAGGAAAAAAAGTGAGCAAGCCATGGAGAGGAAATTGAAAGATGGTGAGAAGAGCTGAGTCCTTGCACTCATCATTCCACCCAGCCTGCTGTCATTCCAGACACTTTATACCTGTTATTCCACCCAAATCCCCATCATTCCAACTGTTCATGTTTGCCTCTTATGTGTCATTCTACCCAGTTTTCCATCATTCCAGTCACTCCCAGTGTTCCTGTATCATCATTCCACCCAGCCTCCCATCATTCCAGCCACTCCCAGTGTCCTTGTACCTGTCATTCCACCTGGACCATCACCATTCCAGCCATTCCTGCTGGCCATCATTTAAATCACTCCTGGAGACCTCCTACCCATCATTCCACCATTACCCATCCAAATTCAGTCACTCCTGGTGGCCTCCTACCCATTATTCCACCCACTCCCTCATCACTCCAGCCACTCCCAGAATCCTCCTACCTTTCATTCCACCCAGCCCTCTGTCATTCCAGCTGCTCTGGGTGGTCTCATATCCATCATTCAGCTCAGCCTCCCTTCCCCACCCCCGTAATTCTAGATACTTTGGATGGCCTCCTACCTGTGATTTAACCCAGTTCCCTTACCCATTTTTCCATTTCCTCTCCCATCGCTTTCTCACTTCCCGCCTCCCTCCTGGCCTTTGTTAGCCCCTCCCCCCACCTTCTTTGGCATTTAAGTTCCTCCCCCACTCCCTTTGTTTCAGTTAAGTATCTCCCATTGTATTGGTTTATTGCTTATTAAGGGTTACTTGCATTCCCAAAGCCCCATTAGTTCCCATTAGTGTTCCTGTTGTTTCTATTGTTTCCAACCAGCATTTCTAATACCTTGCCAGTACACTTGATGGAGAATTTTCTTGGCAACCAGAGCAGCTAGTCGGTGAGATTCGATTTCAGCCCCAGCTCTGTCCCATCCATAATGTGCACGAACCCCCCTGGCATTGCGCAAATCCCACTCTCATGATGACTTCCTTCACTTCAAATTCTTTCTCTCTTCCTTTACTTCTGTTATCTCCCTCACTAGACAGCATTACTATGCCTCCTGCATGGAGTCCACTCCTCCTCTGTTCCCTCTCTCGCCCTCACACCTCCCCTGCTCCCGTAACCACCTTCATCCCTTCTCCCTAGCTGCCCCCATGCCCAGAACTCCCTCCCTGCCCACATCCGCGTCGCCCCTCCCTTTGTACCTTCAAATCCCTCCTCAAGACCCACCCTCTTCTGCTCTGCCCTCCCTGACTCCTCGCTCCGCTCACCTAACTCCTGCTGATACCTACCATCCAGTACAATCTGTTACTTGAGGTCTGTGTACTCATATCCTCAGCACACGGACCAGCCAGCCATCATTCTCAATGTAACCAAACCAAGCATGTGCACCTGGAACCTCGCCTCTTCGTGAATGCTACACTCCTCTATCCCTCTGTTCCCCTTCCTTTGTATCTCCCACCCCCCCATCGCTCAGATTGTAAGACCTAGGGCAGGGACCGTATCTATCCCATTACTTTGTAAAGCACCAAGTACAGTGCTTGTGCTATATAAATGCTTGCTAATAATTAATAATAATTAATAATAATTAATAATAATAATAAAAGCGATATCAGTCAAGCTGTTAGGTGCAACAATTGGAGGTTGGGGTGGAGAATGTCTCTGTCATTCTGGTGGAGGAGATCTGGCATGAGAGGAAGATGTTGTTGACGTACAGCCATGGCCTGTAAGTAGGTAAACCATGGCTGCCTGGGCCAGCTGGGGGCTATGAGGATGCAATGTGACTTCTCCTTGTCCAGTTTTGTCAGGATTCAAGTGATTAGGGGGAAAAGAGGGGAAGTGTAAAGAAGTCTGCTCATCCATGGGATCAGGAACGCGTCGTTCTGGGATCCCTGCCCTTTCCCCACTCAAGTGCAGTATACAGGACGTTGAGAGTTGTGGGGTGAAGAAAACAGAACTATTTCTGGTTGAACCCATTTGGACAGTAGATCCAGAGCAACAGATATCTTGAGCATCCACTCATGCTGCAGAGTGGATGCCCTGCTCAATACGTCTGCAATCATGTTGGATTGACCCACCAGGTGGGTCGCAATGGGATGAATGTCATGAAGGATAGACCACTTCCAGACCTTTGTTGCCTCTCTGCAGAGTCTGTACAAGTGTGTGCCCCCTTGTTTGTTGATATACCACATTGCCATGGTGTTGTCTGTGGCAATCTGGAAGTTCTTGCCTTCAGTGAGAGGAAGGGATGCCTTCATGGCAAATCAAATTGCATGTAGTTCTAAGAGGTTGGTGTTTAAAGAAAGTTTCTATTCATTCCAAGTGCCACTCACCCGCAATGTGTCGCAGTGGGCACCCCATCCATACAGGGAAGCATCAGTGATCAGTAGGATGTCTAGGATCGGTTATGAGAAAGGCATCCCTTCTGGCAGGTTGTCTTCTCTGGTCCACCAAGACAGAGTATGCAGGATGGATGGAGGGGTTGTGAGGAAATGATCTATGTTGTCCTCTGATGGGGAGTACTTCCAGGCTTACCAGTGCTGGAGGGGACGCATCCTCATTCTGGCATCTCTCACAGCTGAGGTAGTTGAGGTGGCCTAATAATCATAGGAACATCCAGATAGTTTGGGAGGGTCAGGTGTTGAGGGTAGCCACTGCATTTAGGATCATGAGGAACAGATCTCATGGTAGAAAGACTCTCTGTTTGGTTGAGTTGATCTCTGCGTCTATAAATCGAATGGATTGTGAAGGGGTTAATTTTGAAATCTTAAAATTAATCACAAATGCAAGTTGCTGAAGGAGGTCAATCATGAATTGGGTGTCTTGTCTTCCTACAACTGATGCTTTGAGTGGGAAACTATGAGCCAGTTATCCAAATAAGGAAAGAATGAGAGGCCTTGTTTCCTCAGGTATGCTGCCACTGGTGCTAGGCACTTAGTGAACACCCTGGGGCTGTAGAAAGCCCAAAAGGGAAAAACTTCTATTGGTAGTGAGAATTTTCAAGTGTGAATCTCAGTTATTTGAAATTGGCTGGATGAATAGAGATATGGAAATAGGCATCCTGTAAATCCAAAGCAGTGAACCAAGCTCCCTTGAAAAGGAGAGGGAGTATTTTGCTCAACGTAACCATCCTGAATTTAAAGGACCTTACAGACTTGTTCAGCATTCTAAGGTCCAGAATGGGCCTAAGACCCCCATCCTTCTTAGGTACCAGGAAATATCTGGAGTACAAGCCCCTTCCACGTAAATTTTCAGACACCTCCTCAATAGCTCCTTTAAAGAGGAGGGCTAAAATCTCCTGCTCCAAGAATGTCTTGTGAGTTGGATCCCTAAAGAGGGATCAGGAAGGCAATTTTTGTGAATTGGATTGTGTAACCATGGGAAATGGTGTCAGGAACCCATTTGTCACACGTAACGAGTCCAGATTTTTAGGCAGGAAGCCAATTTTGGGGGGAAGAAACTTTCTGTGGGAAATGGTTCTAGGCTTTGGATTCCCTGATTAAAAACAGGATCTCTGTTTGTTGGGAGCAGACATTGATGACATTTGCTTTGATCTATTATATTGCCTACGTGATTGAGACTGAGGCTGCGAAAAAGGAAAGTACTTCTGGGATTGCTGGAAGCGTCCCGCGGTGTATCGTGCAGACTTATGTGAAGGTGTGAAGGGGTACCTCTTTTTTGTTTTGTAAGAGATGCTGAGTGCATATGCCATTCTCTTAGTGTTCTTCATTTTTGCTAGGACATTGTCCCTGTCTTTGGCAAAGAGCCCCGTCTCATCGAATTTTAGGTTTTCAATCTTCGCATGAGCCTGGTATGGCAGAGCTGTAGAGTGGAGCGAGGAGTGCCTCTTAGCCACCTTACTATTCGCCATTGCTCTGGCTGCTGTGTCAGGAATGTGTTGAGGTCGTCAATTGTGACTGGGTTAGAGAAAGACCCTCAGCTCTGATGACCTCTGCTTTCTTTTTGTCATCTCGAGGCATTCAGGCCAGAAGTGGGCCTAAGGAGTCCCATAGTAGGTGCTGGAAAGTAGACATCACCGAAGCATAGTTTGATGCCCTGAGGATCATCGTGGAGGAAGAAAACATTTTCCTTCCTAGGATGTCTATATGTTTACTCTCTTTGTCAGAAGGAGTAGTTTCTGAGGCCCTTGATGTTCTATCCACAGATGCTTGCACCACCATCGACTTCAGGGTGGGATGTTTCAGAAACGTGGAGTGATCCTTTGAAGACACTATAATGGAAGTCCACAGGAGAGGTCACTGACAGTGTTTTCCAGTGAAGCCTAGATTGCTTCATCAGCTTTTTTGAGAGGGGACGGGTTAATTTAGAGGAAGCTTTCTTAGATAAGATTTTATAAATAGGATCTTCTTCCTCATCTTCCACTGGAACCATTTTTATATTCAAAACTTTTTACATTTTTGCAATGAGAGCCTGGAACTTCTTCTGATCCTCCGAGTAGACCGCTTGAGCAGGGTCTCATGTATTGTCCGATGGACACAAGATGGAGCCCTCAGATTCATTGGATGACATCAAAGGAGAAGTGTCCTTGTTAGAAGTATCAGAATTCTCTGATTCCCTCAGATGTCTTGGAACTCTCGCCATCAGAAGTTGGAGAAGAGCTGCGCATGTGAGAAGCCAATGTGCATGATCCCGTTTGTGAAGGTGCTCTCGTATCTGTAGCTCTTGCAGGACTGGACACCTCAGCAAGTTGTGATGGGAGGATAGGAGGATCAGATGAAGGCAAAGGCACGCTGGAAGTTGAGCGTGTTGGGGTTAGAGGTGGTGGCAGACACACAGTTTGCAGTGGATGTGCTGCAGTAGCTGTGGCTTGGATACTCTGCTGTAATATTTCTTTCAGAGTCCTTGCAATTTGTGTCAGAGGTGTCTGGCAGTCTCTGGAGTGGAGACCTGTAGATATCCTTGGATTTTATAATGGAGCAAGTACGAGTGGTCTTCCCAATGCTGCCGATGGTTCTGCGGACGGGTGCCTTGTGGCCCTAGATGCATACTGGAAATAGTCATAGCCCATTGAGTAGGGCTGGTCCCATTGGTACGGGTAGTAATGAGGAGAAGGCCAGTAGCCATTGACAGCATGGATAATGCACTGGTGAACTTGTTTCCACATGAGGAGGTTTTGATGACTGAGAGATCATGAGTCTGGGTCATGGAAACTCCAGTGGTGTGGATGGACATAAGAACTGAGGAAAACTGGACTCCATTCTATCATCAGTATCCAAATAAGATTCTGGTGAGAAGCAAGGGGAGTTCTCAGCTGAAGCTCTCAGAGAGATAGTAAGAGTCACTGGAACTGGTGTTGATGGTGATAGCCGAAGTTGGGGTGAGCTCAAGTTCATCATACGTGGAGAATTTGATGGAGAAGGATCCATCAAATTGTTGGATCCAGATTCAGTGCTTGGATCCCGATTCAGGATTGGAAAATTTGTCCCTCTTCTTCTTTTGCGGGGATTTCCTGGAAGATCATTTTTTGGAAGGCGAAGACACCACAAATGACCCATTCTTCTTTTTTCGAGGGGAAGTTGTTGGTGTGGAGGAAAACCTCAATACGGAGGTTGCACCCTGAGCCGATGCGTGCAGAGGTGTGGTCGGTACAGGAGTGTCCCTCGGTGCAGGGATGATGCTCAGTACAGAGACCACCATGGTAGTTGTCTGCACAGGAGGATCCCTTGGTGTGGGGGCATCCATCCGTGCAGGGGCTTATTCCTGTACTGGGACTTCGGCCAGTGTGGAGGTGCCAGTCTGTGCAGTGACTGGTTTGGGGGCCATTCTTGGTGTAGGGACAGTCTCCTGAGCAGAGTGCCTGTGCACAGAAGCTTGTGGCTGAGGTAATGGAGCTTTAACCCCCATAGAAGGAGGTGCAGTGGCCGTCCTTTTTGGCGATGCCAGAACCCTGGCAGGGTGAGTGTGGGAGCCGCTGTGGGGATGGAGCACCCCTTCAGTTAGGTGGAATTGGAACTTCATTTTATGATTTTCCACAGTCTGTTTCGAGATACTACTACAAGCCCGACAGCTGTGAGTTTTGTGGTTCTCGCCAAGGAAGAAGAGGCACCTGTCATGAGCGTCCATGAGAGGGATGGAGACAGGACAGATTGTAAGCCGTAGACAGGGACCATGTCTATCTCATTGTTCTGTAAAGCGCCAGGTACACAGCTGGCACTATACAAATGCTTATAATAATAATAATAATAATAATAATAATAATTAATAAATAATTAATAATAATTAATACATATTTTTTTAAGCCGCCTTTCTTTTGAGTATTCAGCATGTTGGAGTGGCAGACTGCTCGGTCTCCCTCCCCTGTCCCACGGAGGAAAGAGGGTGGGGGAGAACAGGACTTTCATGTGAAAAAGAAGATTTCTTTTTAACAAGTTCTATAGAAGATGGTAATGTTTTGTTAAGGTAAAAATCTTTGTTAGAAGATACTGCAAGGAGAACTTCCTTCAACAGCCTTGCTTGGAGGTTGGAAGGAACTGAGTTAATGCATGCCCCGCCTTGCCTTATTTAGTGACTCCAGAAACCCACCAAAATAGCAGCCAATTAGGCATGGACTCTAAGGGCACACTGACAAACTGCTTGGAGAGGCTTCTGACAGCTGGTTCCATGTAGGCGCAGAACCCACTGGTGTGAGTCACAGAGCCCCACTTAAAGAAGAACCTTTTTGATATGCACATAATGATGTTTTATTGAACAAATTGCATACTTTATAGAGTGCCTATAACAAAAATTGAAAGTAAAAGTAAACATTGAAATTGAAAGCAATTAGTCTTTGCATGTTGTCACCGTATGATTTCTCAATTCCATCGCTCACAGAGATGTACCGGCAGGTAGCATCACACAGTTTTATTGGGTTCTCACCCAACACTGTCTTAGAAATCCCTCTTGGTTTGCATAAAAAACCCCAGTCAAACATGCACCTCTTCTACTACCTCTCTAGCATCTTCTGCATTACCATGCAGTTGAAGTAGAAAACATCCCCACTCATGAGGGAACTCTGCACTTCTCTGAGTGTCCAAACCTTGTATAGGGCAACAAGCTCTCCAGTTCATTCCCATTCCCTGTACTCTGAGTCACTTGTTTCCCCAAAGAGATTAATCTCTGCAATCCAATTGAGGAACTCCTAGTGGCTCTGCGGGTATCCTCTCACTGGCCAGTTATGAGAAAAAACAGCAGCAAAGGTTTAGCATCTGTCTAGTGATTGCCCTAATTCTGACTGCACAAACATCAAGAAAAATTGTCATCTCATTCAAACTCTATCATCTCCTCCAGGGCTCCCACTCACTCTTCCATTCTCCTGAACTTGGAACTGCAACAGGGTTGCGAGGTGTCTACACTTTATCATGCATACATGGAATTCCATTGTGTTCATGTGCCACCCTATGAGCACATAGGCTGCCTTGCAGGATGGATCTGACATTTCTCTCTGTACATCAGACCATATCCAAATGTCAGCAAACACCAGAGTATCCATCACCAACCCCAACATTGTGCCCCTGGCAGGGCTGGCCTTACCGAAAGTGGGGCCCAGGGCAGGGAAGAAATGCGGGGCCCTATGGCCGGCAGGTCTAGGGGTGCTCCCGGGTTCAGGGGGTGCTACCCGGGCCTGGACTCGGGGATGGACAGAGGGCACTCCCCCCCACCTATCCCCAAGCCTGAGTGGCCATACAGATTCCGACTGGATCACTTACATGATCTGCTGCCGGTGTCGTGGCCGTTGTTGCTGCTGCCACCTCTGGCCTGGGCCCCGTGCCACCCACCTCCCTCTGCTGCCTGTCACAGTCTCTCAGCCAGGGGGAATGATGGAGAGAGCGGCGGGGGACACACCTCTCCCTCATTTCCCCTGGCCGAAACAGCCAGGCAGGCAGCGGAGGGGGTCAGTGGTGTGAGGGAGACCTTCTCCCTCACTTCCACCAGAAGTGAGGGAAGAAGCAGAGGCCCCGCCTCTCCCTCACTCGGGTGCCCTGCCCTCCCCCCCAGTGCCTGTCAGTCTCTCGGCCAGGGGAACTGAGGGAGAGGCGGGGCCTCTCCCTCTCTCTCCCTCATTTCCCTTGGCCGAGACTGTGACAGGCAGCGGGGGAGGGGGGCACAGAGTGTGGGAGAGGTGGGGCCTCTGCCTCTCCCTTACTCCTGCTGTCCCCCCCAACCCTACCTGACCCGTTTCTTTTTTTTAAAAAAAAAACACATATATTTTTTTTTAAAAACTCAAACCCACAGGGCCCACCCAAGTGCATGGTCCCTGGGCAGCCACACCTAACCGCCCCATGGTAAGGCCAGCCCTGCCCTGGGTGGCCACAGCACCCACAGACCAAAGTCGAAGCCATTTGGCTTTCTTGGCCAAATAACCTACAACAATAGCCAGGGCCCCGATTCTTCTGCAAAATATTTTCCAAAATTCTGCGACTCAAAATGGAAAATTCTGCGACCCATATGCCAAAATTCTGCGACTCACATGGCAAAGCAGGAAACCCACCCAGAAAAACCACATGGCAAAGAAGGAAACCCACCCACAAAAACACATGGCAAAGTGTGTTTTTACCATGTTACACACACA
>QEPC01012389.1:5845606-5855663 GCA_003113815.1 Sphenodon punctatus
GTTGAGTAGGATTTTTAGATTGCTTTAAGTTTCATTTCAGTTTTGTACTGAAATGAAACTTAAACCTTGAACTGAAACCTTGTGTTATGCATTTCACTGTACAGACTCATTGAGTATGTATGTATTTCACTACAGACTCCTCTTCTGTTTGTGATTCCACCCCCATCCCATATATATGGGATGTATATATATCCATATATATTCCTATATATATATATATATATGGATATGGGATGGGGGGGATAGATAGATAGATAGATAGATAGATAGATAGATAGATAGATAGATGATGTAGAGAGTTGTAGGAGTTAGCTTAGTGATAGAGATAGCGTTAGTGATTTAGTTTTAGTGTTTGTAGGAGTAGGCCTGTGTACTTATTAGATAATCCATTTAGTTCATAGCATTTAGAACAGTTAATAGCAGTTAGATTTAGTGTAGATATATATATATATATAATATTAGATAAAAAAATAAATTAAAAAACCCATAAAAAACCAAAAAAAAATAAAAAACAAAAGAAAATCATATAAAACCCAATAAAAGACCAAAAAAACATATAAAAAACAAAAAACACCCATAACAACATTTCCAGAATGGCTGTACGGCCGAACCAAACAGCTGAACAGCCTGTTCGGATGACCGAACCGAACAGCCGAACCCTAACTCGGTGAACGAACCGAACGAATGAACCGAACGCATCGAAAACGAACGAACGAAACAAACGCAGCCGAACCGAACGGCCGAACCCGAACAGCGATCTGTTCGCCCATCCCTATCCATGATGGGGGCTTCACGAGCATCTCTTGCGCCGCACACACCCTCCATCTCCTGGTGAAGGATGCTCTGGGCTTGGGGGAGAAGGGGATTGAGTCAGGCACCCTTAACTCCCTGGTCGAGTGGGGGAGGAACCCAGCGGGCTTCTTCAACGGTAGCGTGAAAGGCAGCGAACTCCTCAGGCCGAGCAAGGTTCCCCGGTGCACGCCCTTATCTACGATGTCTCCACCAGGTGGAATTCCACCTTCCTGATGCTTGAGTGGCTTCTTGAACAGAAAGCCACCCTGCATCAGGTGGAACCAGAGACAGACAATGAGGCACCTCCAGGGTACAACAGGGAGGAATGGGAGATTATATCCCCAACTGTCTTTGTCTTGAGACCATTTCTGGCCATCACGGGGACATTGAGCAGTTCCACTGCCACCCTCAGCCAGGTGACCCCGCTGGTGCATAGTCTCCACAGCAGTCTGGATAAGATTCTGGGTGGGTGGGGGATCGTAGCCCTCAGGGCAGGAGAATGTCCGAGGAGGCGATTGATCTTGCACAGAAGCTGAAGGCGGGGCTCAGTGCACGCTTCGATGAACTCCTGCGCCGGGATGAATATGTCCTGGCAACCATGCTGTACCCCAGGATCAAGGGAAGCATGGCATGTGAGACTGTGGTTTATAATCTCCGCAAGTGCAGAAGGTCCGGCAGGCAGAGTGGGCCATGCAGCAGGATGCCCCTCGGAATGTGGGAGTGGGAGCAGCGACCCCTTCCAGCCATCTGGGTCTATCCCTGCCCCCCAGCCCTAGGGGTAGCAGCAGCACCAGCAGCAGTAGCAGGACCCCTACTGCCAGCAGGTCCTCGTCTGTGAAGTCCACTCTGGGGAGCATGGGGCTCAGCACAAAAGTGCAAGCAGCATGACTGAGGGCAGTGGGGCAGGTGGTGCCCACCCAGAGCTACCAGAGGGAGTATGATGGTGCCTCAGCAGCAGGTGAGACCTATCTGTAGGAGGAGCCGTGCATAGATCCCAGCAGCGATCCCTTGGCCTACTGGACCGGCAAGGCCAACGTGTGACTGGCCCTGTCAAAAATGGCCAAGGGTATCCTGTCCTGCCCACCAACCAGTGTCCCCAGCGAGAGGGTGTTCTCCATCACGGGGGACATATGTGTCCCGCACCGCCTGAGACTGGGGGCCAAGTTGGTGGAGCAGTTAGTCTTTCTGAAAATGAACCTTCGGCTGCTGGGATTCCCTGAACTGCCCCTGGACAAGGAGTGATGGTGCAGTCTTGGGACGGGGCTCCTCCTCCTCCTCAATCTGGGATAGGGCTACTGCTTCTGTGTACTGCTGAGGTGCTGTCCCTCCCTCCCAATGCCTGGCACCTGCTCACTCTCTCTCTCTCTCTCTCTCATACTAGATGGCCTCAGCCACCTTATCTGTCTGATCTCAGGAAACAGAGTGGCATTGGGAAACAAACTGTAAGCCTGCAAGCCAGCCTATGGCTACACGATCTCGGCCCGCCGCCTATGTGACACTGACTGGCTCTCTCTCTCTCTCGCTGCACAGTCTTTGCTAGCCTATCTGAGTGCCCTGCTGCCAATGTCCCAGCCTGCCTGCCCTACTGACTCTCATGCAACGCTGCCTGTCTGCCCGCCAAGCTCAAAGCTCAAAGCACGCATAAGTCCTGCCTCCCATTCCAATGTGCATGTCTTCCCACCCAGGTTGCTTAGCTGAAAGCCTGCCCAAGCGCACATGCCCTACTGCCTCTCATGCCATGCTTCCTGCCTGCCCGCCCAGGTTGCGAAGCTTGAACCCTGCCTCAGTCTGCCTGACTGCCGCTCATGCCATGCCACCTGACTGCCTGCCCCAGCAAACAATGTCTGCTGCTGCTAGTGCCACTGGCACTAGTCATTCCACCGCATGTCAAGAGGCAGCCACTCCAGCCCCAGGACCCGCCATCAGGGTCCTGGGGCCAAGGTACAAGCTATTCAAAACATTCCGATTAATTTTTGTATCTCCAACGTCAACACTCATTGACTGAATTACTGCTAATTTAAGTTTAATTCCTGGTTTTTCTCTCTCTCACTCTCATGACCATTAACAGGCACGTATATCTTAGGTTTTTTTAACTCCAACTCAGCTGTATGCTCTAGATAGGGCATGATATAGATGTTACTTGATAACAGCTACTGAGGTCAGACAATCCAAGGCTATCACTGTAATAAAATTAAAGTTGCTTGTGGAAGTTCAGACACTTTCTGGTTTTATTTTTCCTTCTGCATAGGATCGCTTCTATAGAACCCAGAGAGGGTTTGCTGGTCTGTCACAACTCTTCCCATTCATCAATCCCTATTCACCAGTGACATGGAAAGGGGGTTCTTTAACAAAGCATTATAAATAACACCTCTACAGGGATGACTGTGGCCAAGATCTATAAGCTGCCACCTTAGTCCCAGCACCTACCGTGATTGGTCTGGGGACATCAATCCTCGCGCATTCTGATGTCATTCTGCCGCATGACAAGAAGCAGCCACTCCAGCCCCAGGACCCACTGTCAGGGTCCTGGGGCCAGGTTACAGGCAGGGACGGCTGTGGTCAAGATCTACAAGCTGCCACCTTAGCCCCAGCACCCACCGTGATGGGTCTGGGGCCGTCATTCCTCACACAGAGAACCAATATGCACCTACATCAAGAAGCAGCCACTCCAACCCCAGGACCCGCCATCAGGGTCCTGGGCCCAAGTTACAGGCAGGGAGGGCTGTGGACAAGATGTACAAGCTGCCACCTTAGCCCCAGCACCCACCGTGATGGGTCTGGGGCCGTCATTCTTCACACAAAGAACCAATCTTCAACTACATAAAGAAGCAGACACTCCAGCCCCAGGACCCGCCGTCAGGGTCCTGGGCCCAAGTTACAGGCAGGGAAGGCTGTGGCCAAGATCTGCAAGCTGCCACCTTAGCCCCAGCACCCACTGTGATGGATCTGGGGCCATCATTCCTCGCAGACTGCGCTGTCATTCCACTGCATGACAAGAAGCAGCCACTCCAACCCCAGGATGGGCCATCACAGTTCTGGGGCCAAGTTACAGGCAGGGAGGGCTGTGACCAAGATCCAGAAGCTCCAGCCCTGGGACCCACTCCAGTCCTGCCCTGGGACCCACCGTCATGGGTCTGGGGCCATAATTCCTCGCACATTCCAATGCTTTACAACCTCACCAAGAAATAGCCACTCCAGCCCCAGGACCTGCCATCAGGGTTCTGGGGCCAAGTTACAGGCAGGGAGGGCTGTCTATCCACTGTATTAAAAAAATAAAATAAAAATTAACCACTCACAAAACCAAGGTATCAGTACAGTTATATACAAACCAGCTCAGGGGAGAAGGAGATCAGCAGAGACGGGTGTGGGGAGATCCCACCCGCCCCAAGGGGAGTGGAAATACATTCTCAAGTGGTGATAGGACAAGAGGAGAAGCCCAGCTCAGGGTGGGGAGAGGTATCTACTTCACTCTTGTGATTGGAACATGAGGGAAGATACCTGTCTGTAAAGCAGGAGGGGAAGCAGTGATATCTGAAGAGTGGGGTGGGGGGTGTTATCCCCCCCCGGATCCCTTCTATGGGGAGAAGCAGGTAAGCAGCCACCATCTTCCCGAGGATCTAACACAGATCCCTTCCCACTGCTCCCGTCTCGATGGTGGTGGTGGGGTGGAGAATGCTTTGTACTAAGCCTGAGAGGGTGGGGAGCTCTGCCTGCCCCTCCCCTTCCCAAGCACCAGCCTGTCCCTTCACAACAATGCTTGCCTATCTCTTAGGATCAACTGTCTAAGAGATCCTTGGCCTATACACTATCCGTGCCAAGGGTTCTGTACCATGGCCACCAATGTCTGCTTCTTCCCGTGCCAATGGCCCCCAGGCCAGGCCTATATGCTGTCTGTGCCATGATACCATGGCATAAAGAAACAGCTGCTGCTGCCATACCTATATTCTGTCTGTGCCAAGTGTTCTGTACCACAGGTTGCCGCCAAGCTCAAAGCATGCCTCAGCCCGCCTTCCTGCCTCTCATGCCGAGGTGCCTGTCTGCCCACCCAGGTTGATGCCAAGAGAGAGAGAGAGAGAGAAAGTCCACCCACTGCTTGAAGGAGAGACAGACACAATCCCACCCATGCTGTCACCGGCACTATATGGCCAGAGAGAGAGAGGCTACCAGCTAGAACGAGGGAGATGGGGGTTAGAGGGGGAGAGGTAAGTATTTCCTGGCTGCAACCTGCCAGAACCAGGAAGAACTTCGATCTGTGCTCATGCACCCATTAATGCCCATTGCCCACATCCAGCACACAGCAAACCTACCGTAATGAGATGGAATACAACACAAAATGTATTATATGTGCCTGCCTGCCTGCCAGTGCCTGCCTGCCTATGTGCATCCCTGTACCTGCTGCCCTGCTACCACCTATCATCTGATCAAATGAAGTGTGCCTCATAGGCTTTCGACTTTCATTCCACTATTCCTGATTCAGTCATGCCCACCCCTCGCAGGGACCATCAACGAGATTATGGACCATCATTCCAGTCACTGGGGGCTGCATTCCATTCCACTGCATCCAGAAGTCTAGTGCCCGCACGCCAGCCTGCCCCCCCCTCCCCAAAAGCCTACTCCTCTGCACCCACCCGTGGATGCCCACTGAAGCTGGCTGCTGAAACTAAAAGTACCTCCGACCACCAGCTCCCGCCACCTGCTGTCTGCTGCCGAGGAGCCTGTCTCTCTTTTTTTCTGTCACACCTACCCACACAAACACAAGCAGTGCACTTCCTGGGGGGCTTTCTGCTAGTTGAGACCCTGCTGCTGGCACAGCACATCTTTGGGTTAATAACTACGCTACATGAGGTGGCAGGTGCTGCTGGAAGGGATCGACAGGTTGTATGAGATTCTGCCACCTGCCAGCCAGAACTTCAGTACATAGGGATAAAAGATTGGACAGGTCAAACGAGGCTGGTAACAATAAATATAACAACTTTAATTAAAACTATTTACATAAGAAGAAAACAAAACAACAACAACAACATTTAATAAAACAAAAGCAAACATGTACATGAAACTTATTAAACTAAGAGTCTCTGGTTCTGCTGCTGCTGGGTCTGTCCCCCAGGAATTGGGGGAAAGGCAACAGAGGTTGGGGCGCTTCACAGGCCTAAGGGCCGGTGACCTCAGATTTGTCCAACACTCCATTGACCACAGCAAACTCCATCCCCTCTTTCATGTCCCTATGCCACCTGGAGAGTGCCTGGTGGTACAGCTGCATGTGGCGCAGCTCAGCGGAGACATACTGCCCGTATGCCTCCACCTTCAGCTGCTCCACCTGGACCGCCTGCAGCTGCTCCACCAGGCGATTCTCCAGGTTGGCAGAAGAGCGCTGGACCTCTGCAACATGGTCCCGGGTGGCCCGCTGCAAGTTGACCTGAAGGGCCTTGCCTTTGCATCCTCCAGGGGCCTGGGGGTCTCCACGTCGGGGCTGGGGGGGTGAAGGGGAAGGGCTTATATGCCACCGTTTGCTGGTTGCCTTCCTCCCCCTTCTTCTGACGCTGAGGCTTCATGGCTGCCACTTGAGACTCCTCACCCTGCCACCTCACTCTCAGGCCGTGGATCTTCTCAATATGAGTAATGAGCCCCGACATGGTCCCTCCCTCTGCCGGCAGAAAACATTATTGCAGTTCTAAAAAGAGCAGAAAAAGATAGGAACATAAGCAGTGCCATACTGTGTCAGACCAATGGTCTGTCAAGCCCTGCCTGCATTCTGTCTCCACAAGTGGGTGGACTGGGTGGCCATCCAATCTCTCTCTGCGGGGAACTTCCATTCTTAACGGGTCATAGGCCAATTAATTCCCTGTTGTTCTAGTCCCCGTGCCATACCTTGCATGTGGAGATTCTGTCGCCCTTGTCGTACAACCTCCAGACATCCGACGTCTGGTGCCGAATGTCTGGGGGTGTCACCACTGGCGACCTCTGCCTAGGGGTCTGCTGAGTCCTTGGACTTGGCCTGGTCCTGGCAGAAGTGCTGGGGCTGGCATCCAATTCCTCTCTGAAATGGGAACACATTAAGAACACCAAAGAAATATCATGCATTTATGATGATGATGCCTCTAGTCCTCCCTCCTTGGAGTGCTAGGGATTGCAACTTGAAAGAATCTGGAAATCTTTCCCTCCTGGGGGTGCTAGGGGACGTTAGGGATTGCAACTAGAAACGCCCTGGCTGGCACGTGAAAACCCTGCCCTCCTTGTGGTGCTTGGTTTTGCAACTAGGAAGGCCCTGGCTGGCACGTGCAAATCCTGCCCTCCTTGTGGTGCTTGGGATTGCAATTAGGAAGGCCCTGGCTGGCACGTACAAATCCTGCCCTCCTTGGGGTGCTAGGGATGGGGCCAGGAGATGTGACCGTGGCTGGAGGAAAGAGTCTGCCCTTATTTCGGGGTGTGTAGGGAATGGGATGGCAACTGGAGAGTGGAGACCCTTGCTAGCCTGGCACATGTTTGGGTGGGGTGCTCCTTGTGCCACAGCCCCCCACACTACACTACCCTCTCTCTCTGTGGCAGACATCTGCTGCCATCCGCTGATCCCCACTGTTTGTGCCTGACTGATGCCCACCACCCACCTGCACGCCAGTGAGCTCACTCTAACGGATAGAGCCTTTCTTGTCCTCAAAGTAAAAAAAAAGTTTACAAACCTGGGATCACCTCCTGAGCCGGGCACTGGCTCCACAGCCAAGGAGCTGGACACCACCACTGGAGGTGTAGTAGGGGCAGTTCCAGCAGCGACCCCCTCCTCCTCCTCCTCCTCCTCGATTGGCAAGTTCGCCCCCAGCCGTGTGATCAGCACCGTAGCCTTCTTCATTTTTTTTAAACACTCACACCCAAAACAGTCACCCACAACACACACCAACACTCACCAAGCACCCAAACACACAGCACAGCCAAACCAAACACAAACACAGCCAAAACACACAAACCGAGCAGCCACCAAGTCAAGCACACACTCACTCGCCACACAGCTCTGCATGTTTTTGACTTTCCGGTTTCTGGCGCGATTACGGCTTCCCGTGCTCTCGCGTAATTTTTTCTGCCGAACGGCCGAACCTGAACAGAATGCCCAAACCGAATGGCCGAACCCGAACCTGGTGAATCTGCCAAACGCAAGAACCCAAACACAAGAACCGAACGTGGCCGAACCGAACAGCCAAATCCGAACCGCGATCTGTTTTCCCATCCCAGTTGTCCCCTGGTTATACGTTCCCTCACCCCTACTCCCCTGACACTTTCACTTGCAGTCCTCCTCTTCTTGTAACTATGCTGATGACACTCAACTCTATCTTTTTCATCCAGTCCGCAGTCTCAGTGCTTACATGATGTCTGACAGCTGTGGGGGACTGGATGAGGGTGAGCCGACTAAGTTGAATCCTGACAAGATGGAGGTGATGCTAGTGGGGAAGGTGGTGGGTGTGCATCCCTCGTCATTGACGGTGTTCGCCCCCTACTAGTTCCCCAGGTTGTGGCAGGAGAGGGAGGTCAGGGGGTGGTGTGGAGGGGAACCCCTGCTGTGAGAAGGGGTGACCCTCCAGGGGGGGAGGGTTGCCAGCCAGTGGCAGAGGTGGGTTGGAGGGGTTTGGGGGGGTGGGGTCCCTCTCGCCGGCCTGTCAGGGCAGCCTATGGAGGGTGGGTGTCTAATGGGGTTCTCTGAGGAGGGGAGGGGTTCTGCAGCTATCGGCATTGTTACGGGTCGGGGGAGATATGGTTCAATGGGGAGGTGTGTTCCATCAGTGAGCAGGGAGCAGTGCCATGTACCTGTCCCCCTCTCAACCCCCCATGTGAGTAGGTTGTGGGTTGAGGCCCGGGGGACCGCAGGCCTTTGTCTGGTGCTGCTGAATGCGAGGTCAGTTGTCAATAAATCATCTACCATCCAGGAGTTAATCCCGGAGTGGGACACCGACCTCGTGTGTATTACAGAGACCTGGCTGGACAATGAATTGAGTCCTATCTTGGCTGAACTTGTTCCAGCTGGGTTCTCTGTGCAGCATCAGCCTCAGCTGGAGGGACAGTGGGAGGGGGGCGTGGTGTAGTCATTGTTATCAAGGATGCATTGTCTTTTAGGAGATATCCAGTGCAGGCTCCACCAGGTGTTGAGTGCCTCCATCTTGTGTTGGATTTGGCCAAGGACAGATTAGGGGTGCTGCTGACACCATACTGACACTGATCTTGGAGGAGCACGGCATGAGTTCATGGCCTCCATGACAACCATGGGCCTGTCCCAAATCACCTGTGGCCCCACACATGAGGAGGGACATGCACTGGATTTGGTTTTCTGCACCTACCTTGATGCGGGGGGTGAGTTAGTAGAAGTTAAGGGGGTAGAACCTTTGTCATGGTCTGACCATTACCTCCTTAAGGCGTGCATCCTGGCGCATGTTAGCCCCCGACAGGGTGCAGAACCTATTAGATCGGTCCTCCCCCGGAGACTTATGGAGCCAGATTGGTTCCGGAATGCTCTGGGGAAGTTTCCCCTGGACCTTGACACCTGCTCTGTTGATGATCTCGTAGCCTTCTGGAACACCTTGTTGGCTGAGACCATTGACAGAGTGGCTCCCAGGCGTCCCCTGCCCTCCCAAGTCTCCCACAGGTCTCCTTGGTTTACTGAGGGCCTGCGGTGTTTGAAGCGGGAGAGCAGGCAGTTAGAGTGAAGGTGGCACCGGACTCGTGACCAGTATGATAGATGGCAGCATAAGAGCAGTTTAAAGGCCTATGCTGTGGTGGTGCAGGCAGCAAAGAAGCAGTTCTTTGCTGCCCTTATTGCATCTGCAAAGTCACGTCCACTGGAGCTTTTCCGGGTGGTGAAAGGTTTGGTCAGTCCTGCCTGTCTCTACTTGGACCTGGAGCAATCCAATGACCACTGTGACCGGTTTATCGAGTACTTTGTAGATAAGATCACCCACATCCGCCACGATTTGCAGAGTATCATCTTGGGGTTTTGGATGCCCCGTCCTATCCTGTTTTGTGGGATCAGTTTCAGATGGTGTTGCCTGCCAATGTAGAGTCTTTGGGTACTTTCAGACATGATGCTAACCACCCTTTAACCACCCTTGGTGGTTATTTATGCATGTTGCAGGGCTGTATTGGTGCCCTATACAGCCCTGAAACATGCATAAATAACCATGCTCTGGTCATCTCTCACCTCGATTACTGTAACCTCCTTCTCACTGGCCTTCCCTGGTCTCACCTTTCTCCCCTCATCTCTGTCCAAAACTCTGCTGCCAGGGTCATC
>QEPC01012389.1:5869956-5924617 GCA_003113815.1 Sphenodon punctatus
TTGCCCCCACCCTCCACACCTTCAAGTTCCTCCTCAAAACCCACCTCTTCCGCTCCGCCCTTCCTAACTCCTGCTAACCATCCCCACCCAGGATTATCCCCCACCTGTTATCTACAAACTCCCAATTTACTGAAACCAAGGCAAGAATTGGTACCTGAGCTCTCGCATCCTCATGAATGTTACATACCTTGTCTCGCCCTCTGTTCCCCTTTCCCTGTCTCCCCTCCCCATGTCTTTAGATTGTAAGCCCTCGGGCAGGGACCGTGTCGATCTTATTCTTTGTAAAGCACTGGGTATATCGCTGGTGCTGTATAAATGCTTATAATAATAATAATAATAATAATAATAATAATAAGAAGAAGAAGAAGAAGAAGAAGAAGAAGAAGAAGAAGAAGAAGAATTCTACACCAGCAAAAAACACCAGCCGACTGACATATGGGAACATTTATTTCACCATTCAGATACATTTATTTCTTAAAGTGAATGTCCAAAAATGATTGCTTTTGCACCGATTATCTTGGTGTAACCAGAAAGGTTGGCACAATGCCCATAATCTCTAAACAGAGGTGATAAAGTAAAGATACATTTTCCAGCTTTAGCTTGCCAAAACAATATTCCAAAATCTGAAAGACAACACGAGAACAGCAGGAAATCTTTCGAGAACAATGCAGAAATCTTTATTTTCTTTACTTTCTTTTCTTTTTGTACCTATCTCTTCTTTGTCAAAGGTTTTTAAATGGATGTGTAGACAGTCCTAATTTATTTTCTCTTAAGATCAAGCACATGAAAATGTTGATTGCCACATGTGGACCTAGCCCCTACTTTTCCTCCCACCTATCCACACATGCATCCTCTCAACCAAAGTGAAGAAATTCTACCTGTAAGGTCATCATTCATGCTGTGCATGTGTGCAGATGCTTAATATTCCCAAATTACACCACATGTCGTAATGAAACACATGCATTGTATTATGAATTACATAAATACATTCTGACACTACACATGTGCTGTATTTTAAAATGGAAAATATGTTGTCTATTACCGGTGGCAACACCTGGTGATAAAGACCTCCATTACAGCTGAGCCCGTACCAGGAAACAGCATTAGTGGCAATCAGTGACTCATTCAGTAGAACCAATCCTCTCAAGAAACGGGCTATTGAGGACTATACACTGTGATGGAAATACCTCCAAGAAACACCTCTTCACCCCTGCCCATAACCCTCATGACAAGCCTCAACGATGTCATGAAAAAAGAGCTGTGAAAATTTCAGACATAACCCAGAATTCATCACGTAGCTCTGTAGCCTTGTATGCGTGAAATCTCAGAGCACCATTGTATTTTGAAATTGCCTAGCTATCTCATCTACTGGGAAAGGCCAGTCATGTGTTTCAAATGCTGGGTAATATAGAATGAACTGGAGAACGTGCCAACTTCGCTCATAGTTATCAATCTTTCATCTTGGTCACATGTACTATGGAAGGCAACAGGGCTCTTTTTTTCCTTTAAATTTGTTTCCATCTTCAGATCTTCAGAACAAAATATCTATTCCCCAAAGCAGTTGGTAAAAAAAATATTATAAGTCTGAATTTATTAGCATAAATATCTCCAGGCTATCAAATACCTCACTTCTCTACAGAACTATCTTGAACTGTATTTTCCCCCCCGGGTAGGACCTAAGGAGTTTGACTTCTCATTGATCTTCACGCATATCATATTAATAATGCTTTGATAAACCATGTAGTGAGAAGGGAAGATGGAGAGGTAGGAGAAAGGAGCTCCCCCTGTACTAGCAAGCCTATGCAAATGGGATGTTGTTGTGTTAGAGAAATCATCTAACAGTTGTCATGACTATTTAAGGAGAGGAAAAGTGCACAATGCAAAGCAGAATGAGCAACCGGTGGACACAAAGTCCTGCTGAGAAGAAGGCACCAGAGGGCTCACAGATGGAGCAACAGAAATGGACAGCCGTTAACACATATGGGCATCATTAGAATTTTGAAACTGGGGGTCAGATCTTACTGTGAAAAATCTTTCTTGGATTGCAGCCACTTGGAAGATCTTTGTTAATAAGAGGGAGAGGCTTCCTCTCAAAAGACTGCTTTGGAGGGCTTTTATTCCATTAATTTCTACTGGCTCTTCTCTTGTTATGCCAACTGCTTGCAAGGAAAGAAAGTCTGTGGCCACTTGCCCACAGGCTGTTTTTCATGTGAGATTCAACCTCGTATGAGGTCGTATTAATCACGTGAGTTTCGTGGTGGGCTGCATGCCCACATTTCCCTGCTCCCCTATCGGGCTGGGCTGGGGGGTGGGGTTCCAGGAAATTCCTCCTCCCCCAAGCACAGTAACTTACATGGTGGCACCAGCAACTTCTTAAGTCGGCTCTCCATAGCTTCCAGCTCCTCCTGATGGGGCCTTCCAGGGCAGACACACCTGGATGATCTCATCCACCTATGGCTGCCCTAGAAAGGCCCCATCAGGAGGGAATGAAAGCAGCCAGAAGAAGCTACGGAGAGCTGGCTGGAGAAGTCTCTGCTTCCACTATATGTGAATTTTAACTCATGTGAGTGACAGGGCTCCAGCCCTGTCATCCATGATGAAATCCACGTATAATTTGATCATGTATGAGGAAGGATGCTTACTCACATTACCCAGTCTCGTATTAGATAGAAACAAATGTGAGATTGGGTAATATGGGCAAGCAGCCTGCTTTGCTTCCTTGATGTGCAATGTAAACTATGTACTGTCCAAGTATAGTGTGTACACAGCCATTGAATGCAGTCGTTCAGGGGGCTGGACTAGATGACCCTTGATGTACCATCCAGCTCTGGAGCTGACTCTAATGTGATATGTATGGGATCATTTTCAGTGTCTGATATGCTGCATGTGCTCCTCTTCCTTAGACTATTGACCCTAAGACTTGGAAGTTGTCCCCCCGCCCCCTTCTATGACATGAAATGTTTCATTCAGAAAATGAAGTCTCAATGGTTTTCTGTACATACACTGAGGGAGTCCTGCTGTGATTGTCTTATGCGTTCGAGGTCTCATCCCCCAACCAAGCTGCCTGCCTGCCAGGAGCTGGGAGTGAATGGTAGGAAATGGAACACTGCATTACAACCTGTTGTGAATTCCCCTGAAGCAACCTAATCTGCCACTGCCAGAGACAGGATGCTGGGGTTGCATGGGCCATTGGTTTGACCAAGGACAGCATGTATGTTTTTAGCCAACCAGCTAAAGAAAAAAACTGGATTTCAGACAATTTTATTTAGAAGATTTCAGGGCTGTGTAACAGTCTTTTTTGTTCATAATCAAAGCGCTTCCAAGTTATTTTTATTTCTAATGTAAATTAGAAATGGGTGTTTCCACCCATTTTTATTCTTTGTTTTGTTTTATAATGTTTTAATGTATTTTATATTGTATTTTATTGATTGATTTGTTAGCCGCCCCAGGCTGCCTGGCATTAATTAATTAATTAATTCCATCAATAAAATGGAGCAGAAGTGGGCAAAGTGTGACTCTTTGCCCATTGTGGTAAATGAACGCAGCTCTGGGGATTAGGAAGCTTTGCCCACCCCTGAAATAGAGAATGCTAAGAGAGGATAATACATTTGTGGAACATATGCACTCAGGCCTATCCCTTGAAATGAAAGAAATTGGAGAAAGTGGAATAGGACACAATTTAATAAAAATTAACAGGAAAAATGTTTCCCATTATATTTCCCTCTTCCATATCTGTCAGACTGAGAGACCACATTATTCTTTATAAGGCACTGCTGCAGCATTAACTATTGCCAAAAGAAAATTTAACACACATGTATCCATGTATGTGTATGCCTCTGCACACATCTTTTCTCATATTTCTGTAGCTCTGTGCATCTTTAGACATCACAAAGATTAGGTGTTAAAACCCCTAAGCACGTATTTGGCCATTGTGTGTAAGCACCATAACAATCCCAACACCAATTTGGCCACCCGTTGAACATGCGATGTAAAAACCATTGCATCACAAGGACAATTTGCGTGTTCCAGTTGAACATGTGGCCAACGCTGTGTCTAATGATATTGCATGGCATGTTAGCAGGTACAACATGGGGAGTGAGGCGGCAGTGCTTGTATGCTGAAGTTGGGTCACGAGCAAACCACCAATTTGCCCTAAGATGGGCTGTGTGTCTGTCTAAGCAGTGCCACATGGTGAACACAGGGCCAAACCAGTGTTCATATCAAGGTCAAAACATACATTCAGACACCCATTGACGTTATGTCATCTAAAGACACCCTCTGATTAGGGATGGGCAAATGCGGTTCACAAGTTCGGAGTTAGGGCCGAACTCAACCAGCTCGGTCGACCAAACCGAACTTCCGAACCGAACTCGAATTTTGAGCCAAACCGAATCGAACCAAATTTCCAAACTTGGCTCTGTTCACCCATCCCTGAAAGACAATATTCCATTCATTTCAATGGGGTTTGAATTTCTGAACTTCAGAGTTCGGACCGAACTCAAATAGTTCGGTCGACCGAAGCGAACTTCCGAACCAAACTTGAATTTTGAGCCGTACCGAACAGAACCGAATTTCCGAACGCAGTTCTTTTTGCCCATCCCTACCTCTGATTCTTGAGATTTTTATTGTGAGTCCTGTGATATTTTGGTTGTGTTCCCAAAGTCCCAAAAACTGCAGCCAAGAGATCACATGAAAATTGAAAAGAAGTTAGTTCAGATGATTTTTTTTATTGCACCAGTTCTCTGGTGAAAAAATGCAAAGTTTCACGCCACGCAAGGCTCTTCTTGTGTGATTCAAAAGTCAGAACTATAGACTGAGCAATGCAGGCTGCGTTATACATGATAACAACTGATGCACTCTACATAATAAAAGAGTACCTTTTAAAACTCATAACTGCAGGAGAATATTTGAAACTGGAGGATACACGAGGAAATAACTCATACACGAGGAAATAACTAAAAGGAATGCCTTAAACTTTAAAACTAAAGAATTGACAATCTCACAATTGCGGACAGCATGATTTGTGATTTTTTAATAATTAAGACTGACAATACAATATTTGCTTTCTCACTTGCTATTGGACACACACAAGTGGCTTAACCCTACTCTGATTTTAAAAACCTTCTGTATTAATATGCTAATGGATATGATATACCCCAATTACACCACAGTTGAAAAATATAAATAGGATTTATTTTAATATGACTACAGTGTAACAAAAAAATTAATTTTATTGTGTTTGGTACAGAAATGCATGTCCAACACAAAAGTTGTGGAGGTTACTATGACCCTCCAGTGTCAGGGACTGCACATTCATATGCAAATGGGATAACATCTAGCTGTTAACAAGTGTTAACATCCCAATGTTCTTTTGATTCACAAGCAAACAAAGATAAAGTGGATGATAACTCACTGGTAGACAGATGACCTATTAGGAGCTATCAGGAGCTTGTCTACATTTCAATAACCGGCTGCCATAGAAACTAATGGTGGGGTCAAAATGACCCCTTCAGCCTAATATAGAGGTGTTCTGAGTAGGAAAAAAACCTCGTGAGTATTTATGAGGGTACAAGGAGCAGTCCTGAGTGTTTGGGTCACTCCTTGGACCTTCAGAGAATACTCGCTGAGTTCCAAGGGGGGGAGTCAAAGGTGGTGTGGGTGCTTAGAGGGAGCAGGGGACCTAGTGGAGGGGGTAATGTAAACCGAAAACAGGAAACTCAACTAATGCAAGGGAGAGAGACAAAAGCCAAGCTAATGTGTATTCCCCGCAAGAGCCAGACAGAAACATTTGAGTGCAAATTAAGCTCTTCCTTTGCCTACATGACCACAGGCCACACAGCCCTCCAAGCTTTTCTCGGCGGGAAACTTAAACAAAGAAACTAGAAAACATATAAAAGGGCGAAGACCTTTGCCGGGAGAGGACAATTAGGAATGGAATGTAACCTTTGAATAGCTGACCTTCGAATGAGTCTGCTTGCCAGAAGATGTGCTGAGAGAAAGGACTTTGATTCTAACCAACCTAAGAATTAGTGCCCAGTCACTTACATCACTGACTGAGAAAGGACTCAAGCTTATGGACATTGGGCAGGGTAAGAACTTATATAGGGAATTACCCAGTATAGAATAGGAATGTGTTATATTACTTTTCATTTTATTAGCCACTCTGTATCAAACTATCTTGGCTTATGTAATCAATTTCTTCTTTGATAAGAAGTGTTCTGTGGTCTACGTTGGGAACACAATTGAGCACCTTGAGTTTTCAAGCTCTTGCGAGCCCAGAGAGAGAGAGACTGTAAACGGGAGGCTCCCTGGGAGTTCGGGTGGCAAAAGGATTATTCCCTTTGCAGAACTGGACCAGCCAGAGAGAGAACTGGTTCAGGTGGGCTGCAAGTGAGGGAAATTGAGTCACCCAACCCAGGAAAGTGGTGTGTTAGAACCCCAATCCCATGACAAGGGCCATTCAGGTTTTGTTTGGTTTTTTTGTTTGTTTGTTTTTAAACAACTTCAGTTGGTGGGGTTTTTTACTTTGAAAGTTACCAGCTGGGAAGAGGTCACGAATCAATGTGGGACCCCTCTGGAAGGTAAATAGCCCACCTTTGACACCCCTCACCCCTGTCTCCCACTAGCCGCCCTTTCCCTTTCCCTTAACCCTGCTAGCCTATTCCCTCCCCGGCCCATGGGGGCCTGGGAAGGGGGTGCAGGGGCCTAGCACTGGCCTCCAGCCTCCACTTCCCTGCCCTCTCTCCCTTTTCCCTCCACTCGGCCAAGGTTTTTCTGAGTTCCAAAGTTCTGGAGCCCTTCCTCGGAACTTCAGTACTAGGGAAATTGAAGCTTAATGCACCAGTCCTCTGTGTTTTCCAAATAAAACTGAGGACCGAGTTTCAGCACTAACCTAATACAATACTTTTTTTTCAACACAACCTTGCAAATAAAAAAACATCATTGAAGCTTTACATTATGAAAGGGTTAAGAGCTGTGTAAAGAATTGAAAGATACAAATTTACTTTAAGTTGGTAACTGGAGTTTTCTACTTGGGGTATAATTGACACCCCCCCCAATGCCTTTGTAATGAAATTCTTCTGTACAAACATAAAATGGCATATTATGAAAGGAGACAAAATTCTACATTGTGTTTGCGGCAAATATGACTCCATAAGCCTTGGGTGTATGGTGCTTTATTTTCCTATTCATTCCAATGGGGTCGATCATACCCATTCACATTCTACTATTTACCTTCAATTAAAAAAAAACCTGGGAGGGCATGAACCAGTTGGGCACAACTGTCCCCTTTATCCTTGAGGAATACATGGACTATGAAGTGGTACAGGCTTGCTAAAAAAGTTTTATGATTTTTTGGGTACAACTTCCAGGGTACCACGCAACTCCATAGTTGGAGGGAGTTTAAAAATTTCATCTTGCACACTTTCCAGTATTCAGTGCCATCAATGTCTGTATAACTTGACCTTTTAACTAGTTATATAATTAAGCTTCTAGCTCTTCTATTTATAATGAATGCACTCAAGCTTCGCTACAATGAACCCTCCTATAATGAACCCTTATTTTTAAGTATTCCAACTTCAAGAACCATTTCTTTCAGTCTAAAATAGTCCCACTAAAATGAACACATTGGAAGGACTAAATAATTATCAACAATAACATCTCCAGACCTGCCAAGGTGTCTAGCCCCTCCTCCAACACACAAACATTGCAAATCCTGGGTTGGTGGGTGAGCGGAGGAGGTATTCCTGTTCGCTGGCAATCATCAGCAAAGAAAGAAGCATTGCATCCACCTGAACTACAAACCTAAAGTGGTATAATGCCAGGGGCCATAACCTTAGTATAACGAACGCCTCGGTATAACAAACTTTTGTATTCATCTAGGCAAGGATGGGCCAATTCCCCTCCTCAATAACCCAAGGAAAGATCCTGGGTATCCCTTATGACCAAAGACACTGTATACTCTGGTCCTCAGGACCAGTTGAAACTCTTTTGCATATTATTTTTGATTGTAATCTGTATGCTGATCTGTGTCTGGAATTGGTGAATCCTATCCTGTTGTCTACACCATCACTTTCCCAACAGGATGCCGTCCTGGCTTTATTGCAGAGGTTTGACCCTGTAATTACTTTACAGGTGGCTAAGTTCTTGTCTGCTGTGATGAGAATTAGATCTGATGTATGCACTGAGACTCCTCCTTCTTAATTATTATGTTTTATAAATTATAATTTTGTTTTGCACGTACCTATGTATTTTGTTATGGCTATAGATGGAACAATAAATTGACTTGGATTTGGAGATTATGCTGACATTACACTGTACTTTCCAAATGTGAACGGAGTTTTTACCACCAACATTTGCAGCTGTTCCAAGCTGAGTGAAAACTGATAAGGCTTGTTAATTTTTATTGTTGCTACTAGGATGTTTGCAGCCAGCAAGGAAACTAACAGGAATGAGGTCATTTCTTAGTTGGCAGCTGTTTGAGAAAGGTAGGAGCAGTCCCAGACACAGGCAGTGCCTTTCTGTGCAACACCCAGCTAATTTTTTACAATTACTGCTACTATTCACTGGTTAGGAGGAATCAAAACCAGAAGCTGAGGGAGCAGTAAAATAGCAGAGTTTTAGCTGGGGAAATGATCTCTTGAGCTAGCTGCAGTCTGGTACATGACATTCACATTAGAGCTGAAGTGAATATTTGTGGGGCGGAGATTCAATATCTGACAAATTATTAATGTTTTATTAGCATTAGCATTAGCATTAGCATTAGCATTAGCATTTATATAGTGCCAGCGATGTACCTGGCACTTTACAGAGAATAAGATAGACAAGGTCCCTGCCCGAGACCTTACAATCTAAAGACAGGGGGAGGGGAGACAGGGAAAGGGGGACAGAGGGAGAGACAAAGGATGCAACAATCATGATGATGCGAAAACTCAGGTACACTTTCTTGGCTTGGTTACAGTAAATTGGGATTTTGCAGATAACAGGTGGGGGATAATCCTGGATGGGGATGGTTAGCAGGAGTTAGGAAGGGCGGAGCTGAAGAGGTGGGTTTTGAGGAGGGATTTGAAGATACAAAGGGAGGGGACAAGGTGGACGAGGGCAGGGAGGGAGTTCCAGGCGTGCGGGGCAGTGAGGGAGAAGGGACGAAGGTGGTTGGTGAAGCAGGGGAGGTGTGGCAGGGTGAGGGAGGGGATGGAAGAGGAGCGGAGTGCTTGGACAGGGGTTCAGACGGAGATCAGGGCAGAGAGATGGGGGGAGCGAGGTTGTGAAGGGCTTTGTAGCTGAAGACGAGGACCTTGTGCAGAATACGCTCAGGAAGGCGGCACTTCTCTTTGCTGAATATACGTCACCCACTTCTCTTTGTTGAATATCTGTTTGGATTATTCTGGTTTTGTTATTTCATTTAGTTCAATAGTGCAAAGCAAAGTAATCAAAATTACTAATCTGAATAATAAAAATACTGAAATAAACCTAATAACCAAGCCAGAAGAAGCAAAGAGGTGAGTATCGGTTTCAGTCATGAATATTGTTTGGGATATGAGGAGGGATATCCAAAATGTGAATAATATTAGCAAATATCAAATTCACTATGTCTTTCAGCTCTAATGCACATGTCTGCTAAGGATCTGGGAACAAGACCTTAAGACCAGAATGGGTAAAAACAGACGTGACAGCAGTGCTCTGTGGCCCGCTTTGACCCACTTTGCACCAAACCGGCCTGCACATTTATGCAGGCATTTCCAGATGTTGGCCTGGGATTGGCCCAGGCTGTGTCACCAGTTAGCCTGGGCTCTCACCTCCAGACTATGTCCAGGTCACAGCCCAGACTAAGGTCTGCTCGATTGGGTCAAACCAGGCCACAGTAGGCTATCAAGACGTGGTGTGGATCGGTTACTCCATGGCTGCCCATTGGCTGCCATGGCTGTCCATTATAGTGGGTACGGAGTGGTAGGTGCAGGGCAGGGGCAGCCAGCTGCACGTTTGTGCATCTCCCCGCCCTCCATGGCAGTCCAGCAGTAGGCACATTTGTTGTGTGGCCCAACCCAGTCTGGATCATATCTGCTGCAGCTTCCTGACCCTGCCCGGGCTGCTGCCGCACACCCATTATGTCTGCTTCCATCCAATGTGTCACATTCAGTGCACACTGGCTAAACATCTCTCTTTTGGGCTTTTATTTGTTTGAGCCAATGCCTGGTAGTAATTCTGAAGAATACTTCACAAATTCTATACTCTCCTTCTCTAACATGAACAACATAATCTTCTGCTATACATGGATGGATTCATTGTCTACTCTGGCAAATGGAAGCCCATTTGCCAAGGAACAAATGGGCAGTATGCTCCTTTAAAGTGTGTGCTGCCCAAATGAAGGACACAGCATAGGTAGCAGGAAACAAAACCAGTAGCTCAGAAAAGCATACTTGTTTCATATAAGATTTCCATAACATGCATTTCTTACTTCAGCTTTTGGAGCATCTGATGTCTTTCAAACAGAATGTGCTTCCAGAAGTGTCAGATCCCCAAGTCTATGACCCGCCCAAGGAATATGTGCTGATGGGGTAGAATCAAATCCTGTGACCAACTGTATTGACAGTAGGGATGTGCGAATGCGGTTCGGAAGTTCGGGGTTCAGCCCGAACTTGAGGTGTTCGGCCCGTTCGCGAACACCCCGAATCTAAACCGACCCCTGACCAAACTGACCGAACTGAGTTTGGGTTCCGAACTCGGTTTGGGAGGGGGCCTGGTTTTCCCTCCCCCCTCCAGGCTGCACGGATGGAAGGGGTGCCGGGGATCACTTTCCCCCGCCCGCCCAGTCTGGGATTTTTTTTAAACCCGCCCAGGATTGCCCGCAGCCCTACATGGTGGTGCCGGTGCTCCGGCCCCAGGTCCAGCGGCGGGCAAGTCCAGCAGTGGGTCCAGCGGCGGTGGTGCTCGGTGACAATTCAGGCTGCTACTAGGCCTTCCAGGTCAAACCAGAAGGCCTAGTAGTGGCCTGAAGTGCTCCAGAGCACCGCCCCCACCAGACTCCCATGTAGGTTGGGCTCCGGCCCTGGGTCCGGTGGCCATGGTAGCAGCCGTGGGTCCAATGGGGGTAGCTCTCCAGAGTGCTTCAGGCTGCTACTAGGCCTTCCGATTTGACCCGGAAGGCCTAGTAGCGGCCTGAAGTGCTCCGGAGCGCTGCCCCCATCGGACCCGCTGCTGGACCCGGCCGCCGCCAGACCTGGGGCTGGAGCCCCAGCACCACCAGGTAGGACCACGGGCGATCCCGGGGGGGGGGCTAAAAAAAAATCCCAGGACGGGCAGGGTGTGGGGGGAGGAGGTGCTCTCTAGTGCCCCTTCCACCCGCACAGCATGGAAGGGGGAGGGAAAACTGTCTCCCCCACCCGAATGGGCTCAGCCCCCCCAAACCGATTCAGCCAAACCCTGAACAGGCCAAACACCGAATTGCTCGGTGTTCACACACCCGTAATTGACAGGAATCTGGGTTAAAGAATGAGTTGAATTAGATGTGTTATGTCCTAGTGCACATGAAAACAGCATGTCATCTGGTATTTGCCCTTTGATGGGGTGAAGTTTTCATTGAACAAGAAAGAAGTTGAAACATTTTATTCTTGATCATGAAGCCTGTGAGTCCTATGCCTCCATCTCTTACTCTTGTGACTCAGTTGATATTTTTTTAGCATCCACTAGGAAGTCAAATTCTGAAAAAAGATATACCAATGTATATCCAGGTTCTGTCCCCAAAATCCATTCCAACCAGTGTAACTCTAGAGTGGATAGTAACTTACTCTGTGAATAGTGTGTCTACTTGCAGAATAAAGTACAACTTGGTGTAAGATTCTGTCAATCTTACACCAAGTTGTACTTTATTCTGCAAGTAGTCACACTATTCACAGAGTAAGTTACTATCCACTCTAGAGTTACAGAAGATTGACTAAGATTGACTAAGACTCTAAGATTGACAGAATCTGGTCTGTAACTATCCAATGACAATGACAGATGTGACTCAGTGGAAAATACTTATTTCTCAAGAAAAACCTCAAGCCCAGGCCTGGTTTCTGAATTTCAACCAGTTGTTTTAACAGTGAGAGATCTGGCAAAGAAACTACAGCTGGTTGAAACATCTGCTTTTTGTTTCCTGAACTTTTGATGGCAAAACTAGGTTATTTTTAGATCTTCACAAATCTTTCAGCCATTTTGCCAACTTTTTTTTTCTTTACTTTTTGACAAACAAGATTGCTCTCTGTGCCTCCAAGTAATGCCAAAGTTCACAAATCTATCCATTGCTTAAATATTCCAACTTTTTTTGCAAACTCGGAACAAAAACATCTACCCCAATGTTTAGAGAACTTTGTTAAGAAACTCAGCTAGCTCTTCTAGAAGAGACGTTTCAGTCATGAATAAATGAATGGTTTCTCTTAGAAGAGAATTTCATGTTCTGCCATTCTCCCCTTCCCACCAACTGTTGGTTTCCAGATGTAGCAAAAGCTGGTTTGAGCAAAAGAACATATGTTTTCAGGATGAATTCTGTTGGCAGAGTCCTGCTATTCTGTAATGCAAAGTTGCTGCAAGCTGTCCCTAACCAGCATACTTGTGTATCATGCTCTAGAGATTACCCTGCTCCATTTTAATCTCTTTTACCTCCCCTCATCAGACTTCAAGAGGCAGGCGTTGCACTCTGCTTCATCACTGTATTCCAGAGTACTACTGTAAAAAACAGTTCTGCATTTAGTAGTAATTCCAAGTAATTCCAAGTAATAGCAGAAAAGGCAGTTCATTTGAGTCCCAGGCAGACTAAATTATTGCATTTTCCTGAGGTTACATGTTTGACACCTAATACCTTTTTATGGGATAGTGAGAGTGGGAAGCCCGTAATTATATTCGCAGCTCTACCATTGGCCTGCTGCGTGATGTTGTTTTTCTGATTTCTACCATATTTGTTTGGTTTACAGTCTGTCTGGGGCAAGGCATGTCTCTTGCTGTGTCTCATAGAATCATAGAGCTCTTCACAACCTTGCTCCCCCCTACCTCTCTGCGCTAATTTCCCTCTGTACTCCAGTCTGTGAACTCTGCTTCTCCTCTGTCCCTTCTCCCTAGCTGACCCCCACGCCTGGAACTCCCTCCCTGCCCACATCCACCTTGACCCCTCCCTTCGTATGCCCCATCTCTTACTCCCCAAGACCCACCTCTTCCGCTCTGCCCTCCCCAACTCCTCACTCCCCTCACCTAACTCCTGCTGATACCTACCATAAAATCTGTTACCTGAGGTCTGTGTACTCATATCCTCCCCTCACCTAACTCCTAACTCCTGCTGATACCTACAGTACCTACAGTACAATCTGTTACCTGAGGTCTGTGTACTCATATCCTCACCACATGGACCAGCCAGCCATCATTCTCCATGTAATCAAGCCAACAAGCGCGTGCACCTGGGATCTCGCATGTTCGTGAATGTTACACTCCTTGTCTCTCCCTCTGTTCCCCTGCCTTCGTCCCCCCTAGTCTCTCAGAATGTAAGCCCTAGGGCAGGGACTGTGTCTATTCCATTACTTTGTAAAGTGCCAGGTACATTGCTGGCGCTATATAAATGTTTGCTAATAATAATAATAATTTACAAATTCCACTAACATGGCTTTACTAACTCTAGTAGGGATGGGCGAACGTGGTTCGGAAGTTCGGAGTTCGGCCCGAACTTGGCCTGTTCAGACAACCGAACCCAAACCGGAATACGAATACGATCTGACCGAACCGAACTAGCTTCCGAACGTCGAAATGACTGAACAGTTCGGTGAGTTCGAATCACGTTTGGGTCAGTTCGGGTGGTAAAAACATGTCACTGGAAGGCAAAATGTGACAGGGAGGGGGAGTCAGCTGAGGAGCAGACTTCCAGGCACCAGAGGTGGAGAGGCTTGGAGTAGCAGCCAGCCTGCCCACTCACCATTCCTTTTTGCCTCAGGCCACTGGCTTCGCAGTCTGCAATTGGCCATGGGTTAGGCTGCACAGAGCCAATGAGGCTTGCAGTGAGGCGGGCGCAGCAAGAAACAAAACTGATTGCCTTCCCCCTTCCCAACACTTTCAGAGCTAGTCACTGTTCCTGAACAGCAGGCGTTTCAGAAGGCTCCCTCTCCCCCAGCAGTTTTTGTTCCTTCCTATTCCTAATTCATTGCCAACCTCCTCCTATTTCACCCATCCAACCCATTAACCTCCATATTATCATTTATTTAGCTTAGCTTAGATAGATTTAGTGGTTATTTTTTGTTTTTACCCCTCCCTGTGTTCCCTGTGTTCAATCTTCTTTCCTCCCTCCCCCCTACATTGAATCCTTTCCCTCTCCCTCTTATTCCATCCCTGATTCCCTTCCCCTGTTTTAAGTTTTGGATTTATTTAGAGTAGGATTATTATTAGATTGATTTTCATTTCAGTTTTGTACCCCTCCCTGTGTTCTTTGTGTTTCCCCCTGTGTAATATTGTATATATAGATAGATAGTTATTAGATAGATAGTTACTACATAGATATACATAGTAGTTACTAGATAGATATACATAGTAGTTAGCTTAGTTATAGAGATAGATAGAGATACAGTGTGTTTGTAAGACAAGGACTTTGTAGTTAATTATTAGGATATTCTATTTAGTTCAATAAGTTTTAGAATAGTTAATAGCAGTTAGATTTAGTGTAGAGATAGATAGATATAAAAAAAGAAACAGTCACTCCAGCCCCAGGACCCACCGTCAGGGTTCTGGGGCCTACATTACTGGCAGGGAGGGCTGTGGCCAATATGTATCTAGAAGCTGCCACTCTAGCCCCAGGACCCACCATCATGGGTCTGGGGTCATCATTCCTCGCACAGAAGCTATGTCATTCCACCGCATCAAGAAACAGTCATTCCAGCCCCAGGACCCACTGTCAGGGTTCTGGGGCCAAGTTACTTGCAAGGAGGAATGTGGCCAATACATAGAAGATGCCACTCTAGCCCCAGGACCCACCGTCATGGGTCTGGGGCCATCCTTCCTCGCACAGAGGCGCTGTCGTTCCACTGTATCAAGAAACAGCCACTCCAGCCTCAGGACCCACCGTCAGGGTTCTAGGGCCAAGTTACAGGCAGGGAGGGCTGTCCCAATATCCAGAAGCTGCCACTCTAGCCCCAGGACCCACCGTCATGTGTCTGGGGCCATCATTCCTTGCACAGAGAGCCTTTTTCCGAACGCCTGAACCAAACCGAACACGACCGAACTGAATGGCCGAACCCAAATGCGGTGACCGGACCGAACCGGGCTGAACCGAACCGGGCCAAACCAAACCGGGCTGAACCGAATGGCTGAACCTAAACCGCGATCTGTTCGCCCATCCCTAAACTCTGCTGACACAACCCCCCCAGCTGTGCTGAGGAAGGGATGCTTTACAATAGCCTCAACAACTGAAAGATTTTGGTAAAATGACTCCTGAACTAAGGTAGGAGTATTCAAACCTTTTAGACAATGCCCCTTTCCCTCTTGTACAAGGTACACATACATATACCTTGCCCCATTTCTCCATCTCCTCCTTATCACTTTTCCTTGGTGTTTCCTTCCGTTTTCCCCTCTCCCTCAATTTACTCCATGCACTCCACTTCCTTGCTCATGCCTGCTACCATAACCCCCTATCTCTGAGTGGCTAAGCTGAGGTGATTTCCAGAATGGCACCAGATTGCCTACTTCTGGAACATTAATTTCAATTGGTGACTGGGGCATCCAATCACAATTCATGGTAGAGACCAATTGCCATTTGTGACCCTTCTCTCTCTCCCACACATACTCAGGAATATTCTGCATGACCAGTATCTTTTAAAAACCCACTTATGTAAGGTCCTTGTGACAGAGCATGTTAGCAAACATGCATCCAGTGTGCCAGGTACACATCAAGGGTCAGTGTCAGGTCTGGGAAATGAATAAATATTCCTGCTGTTCGGCCGAGATGGGGAGGGAAGCTGGAAAAGACATGAGGCCAGCTAGCCCCGTACCCACACTGCGAACGGTGCCTCACCAATAGCAAGCAGCCAAGAAACCATCACTTGATGTTGACTCCCCTGCCAGCTATTGCCCTGTCTTTAAACTTCTCTTTTTAAGGAAGATTACTGAGTGAGCGGTTGCCCTGCAGCTCCAGGTATATCTCATTGCCATTGGTTTCCTGGACCCATGTCAGTCAGGTTTTCATTCTGTGCATGGCACTGAGACTGTGCTTGTGGCCTTGGTTGACGATCTTCCCTTGGAAATTGACAGGGGGAATTGTACCCTGTTGATTCTGTTAGATTTTTCAGCAGTGTTCAATACCGTTGACCATGGGATGTTGTTGACACCGCTGTGGGACCTGGGATGGGATCACTCTCAAGTGGTTCCGTGTATTCTTGGCCAAAAGAACACAGAGAGTGGTGATGGGCAGTGGCTCATCGTCTCATCGGGAGCTCCTTTGTGGGATCCCACAGGGTTCCCTTGTCTCCACTCCTGTTCAATGTGTATCTGAGGCCCCTAGGCAAGATCATTCGGGGATTTGGACTGAGGTGCCATCAAAATGCGGATGACACCCAGCTCTAGCTCTCTTTTTCATCCAACCCTGGTCCCGCAGCCTCGGTGCTTACCCAGTACCTGTCTGCAGTTGGGATCTGAATGCGGGCAAGCCAATTGAAACTGAATCCAGACAAGACTGAGGTGATTGTGGCTGATCTTGTGATCTGGGAGAGGGAGGAACCCCTGTCATTGATGGGGTCCAGCCTCCCTCGGTCACTCTGGTTCGCAGCTTTGGGGTGCTCCTGGATCCACTGGTGTATCTGGACTGTCAGGTTGTGGCGGTGGCCAGGAGTGCTTTTTACCAACTTCATCTGGTGATAAGGCTGCAACCTTTTCTATCAGATTTGGATTTGACCACTATCATCCATGCCTTCATGTCCTCGAGACCAGCCTACTGCAATGTGCTCTATGTGGGACTGCTCTTGAAGACTGTTTGGAAGCTGCAGTTGTTGCAGAATGTGGCGATCCACCTTATGGAGGGGATGGGTCTCTGGGAGCTCATTACACAGGTGGTCCAGAGTCTGCACTGACTGTCAATAGCTTTCTAGGCACAATTCAAGACACCAGTTTTAACCTATAAAGCCCTAAACAGCTTGGGCCCCAGGTATCTGACAGACCGCCTCTTCCTCTATGCTCTGTCATGGCCACTGAGGTCAGTCAGGGACACCCTCTCGCAAATGCCAACTGCCCATGAAGTTGTTACCAGGGCATGGAGTGGGGCGTTCTCGGTTGCTGCCCCACAATTATGGAACTCCCTCCTCTTGGAGGTCCACCTTAGCCTGAGCCTGTTTGTCTTCTGGAGGACAATTGATGATTGATTGATTGATTGATTGATTGACTGATTGATTGATTGATTGATTGATTGATTGATTGATTGATTGATTGATTGATTGATTGATTGATTGATTGATTGAATCAAATGGCAAACAGGGCCAGGTCAAAGGTCTTGGGATATAGTGTTTGCAGTTAGCTGGTAGGGAGAGCACCAAGTCAAGGAGCTTGTATAATTGCCAATGACTTGTGCCCTCCAGCTAGAGAAGCCAGCATCCAGTCTGGAGAGGGGATTGGTTGGTGTCGTTAGATTGTAAGCTCTTGGGAAGGTACCGTGTCTATCTTATTTTTTGTAAAGTGCCAGGTACATCGCTGGTGCTATACAAATGCTAATAATAATAATAAATAATAATAATAATAAATTAATAAAAAGGAGGGGGAAATGGAACTGTTGGGTTGAGTAATATACATGCTTGATACTTGACACACTGTAAATACTTGGTACACTTTGATGGATACTTGGTACAGTTTGAGGGGAGAAAGCACTGCTTGGGACTTATTTGGAGTTGGTCCTGCAGCCACTTACACTGGCCACAAGGCAAACTTTTCAAAGTCTACACTACCTAGAAGAATGTTGTTCTGTATTGGTATTACTGAGAAAACAAAACCATAAGTGTATTTATTATTTGCACGTAATACATTATATTTCCGAATATGTTTTCAATTAGAGACACTCAGACAGAGACAAATTAATTTATTTACGGTTTTCACCAACAATTTGTTACAAAACAAAAATTACCAGTAGTTAGTCATAAAAACCTAACAACAAAATATAACACAATATATAACTAATACATAAAAATAACTAATCAAAAGAATAATCAAAAACTAAATACACAAAATACAAAAATAGCAATATGTATTACAATACAAATCATAATAAAAACCAATTAAGGAAAAGGTATTCTATTTACCTTTGGTCTCTTATTCTGTTTTCCAACAATACAAAGAGCTCTAGAGCATAACAGACAGCAGAAAATTAATTAAACAATAACCAAATTGGTTTTTTCTGCAATTGACCAATATTTAAAATTTCCCACTAGTGAGGAAATCCACTTCCCTCTTATATGTTCAAAAAAAATACAGGACCATAAATAATAGTTTATATCATCAACTTCATTTTCCCCACAAGAACATTTTCTGTCAGTAAATGGAATTTGCAATCATTTGCCTTTAGCAACTTCAGTATTCCTTAAATTCAGGCATAATCTTATGATGACTTCCCTTTGTTTATGATTTTGTACCACTAACAAATAAATTTCTAAACCAAAAGAATGCTTTACCAATTTCAAAAAATGAAAAGTTCAAGAAGCTGTCACTACCCTATATCCACTTGCATTCTGACATCTTTTAATCAAACAGTTATTTCTCTTTTTATTTCATGCAGGACTATTAGGTCACTATCGGACCATAAGGTCTGAGGTCCCTCAGTTCGGAGCTGCTGCTGTTGAATGCAAGGTCTGTGGCTATAGAGGTGGGAATTTCGGATCTACCAGTATCCGATACTGCCGGTATTTGGCAGTATCGGGGATACCGGATATATCCGATAATTCCCCGTACTGGTGCCGGTTCCTGTACTGGATTTTTTTTTACATTGCGGCCATTGAAATCAATGGCCACAAAGTAAAACAACAGAACAACACCCCCCCCCCACTTTCCCTCCCCCCCCAGGCTGCGTGGGTGGAAGGGGGGGACACCCCCCACCCACCCTGCCCAGTCTGTTTTTTTTTAAAAAAAAGCTCTAACAGTCACTGACCAACTGGACCCGGGCTCCAGGCCACCGTGGGCAGCCAGCCAGGGCTATGGAGGTCACTCAGGCCGACAGCTGAGCTCTCCCCTACCCCCCCCCAGATTGCCTTCTTTACCTATGGCTGTGTGCGGAGTCGGGCTCGGAGTGTGCTCCCTCTGGGTGGTGGCGGCAGCAGCGCGGGCCCGGCTGCAGTGCTGACTTGAATGCTTCACCAGGCCTTCCAGGGAACTTCTGGAGGGTAGGGGAGAGCTCAGCTGCCGGCCTGAGCATCCTCCATAGCCCTGGCTGGCTGCCACTGGGCAGCCGGCAGTGGCCCGGAGCCTGGGTCTGGTTGTTCAGTGACTGTTAGAGCTTTTTTTTTAAAAAAAAATCAGGCTGGCCAAGGTGGGTGGGGGGGTGTCCCCCCTTCCACCCACACAGCCTGGGAGGGAGGTATTGGGGGCTTTTTCATTGATTTCAATGGGGACAGTTTCCCATTGAAAGCAATGAAAAAAACCGGTACCGGTAAACCGGGTTTAATCCGGTAAACCAATTTTTTGGAAACCGGTAACCGGTAAAACCGGTAACCAGTTTTTTGCCCCAAGTCCCACCCCTAGTGGCTAATAAAGCACCAGTGATCCAGGACTTAATCCTGGATCAGGCCGCAAACCTTGCGTGCTTCACAGAGACCTGGCTGGATGGGGAGGTGGACCCGATTTTGACGGACCTCGTTCCAGCAGGGTACGCCAGCCTCGACTTCCACATTTACCTCCCTAGTTTCATTTATTTAGATTTGATTAGATAGATTTAGGTGTTATTTTTATATTTTATCCCTCCCTGTGTTCTTTCTCCCTACCCTGCATTGAATCCTCCCCTCCTCCCTGTATCTATTCCATTCCTGATTCCCTTCCCCTGTTTTTGGATTTATTTAAAGTAGCATTAGATTGATTTAGGTTTCATTTCAGCTTTGTACCTCTCCCTGTGTTGTTTGTTGTGAGCTGTCTGTGTCCTCACACCCCATCCCATCCCTGTGTGTATATATAGATAGATAGGTATTAGATAGTTACTATAGATAGTCGTACGAGTTAGCTTAGTTAGATTTCCCAAAACAAAAAACTTTAAAGTTTAAAAAAAGTTAAATGCACAACAGTTTTTAAAGCTAAAAACTTTCCTTTTCAAAAAATCACAAAATCTTTTTGACTCTAGCTTAAACTCCAAAAAACATACAAATCCAATACAATTACAATTAAAAAAAACCATTCAACGCCATACATTGCAACAAGAGATAAATGCCAAAAAACATGGACATTATTTCAGAATTTGAGGAATATTTAATATTTTATCTGCATTCTCGGTGACCAGGCCGAGGCTCTGGAATTCCCTCCCGGAGGAAGCCCGTCTGGCCCCAGGTCTGTTGGCATTTCGGCGAGTCTGTAAGACCTGGCTGTTCGCCCAGACCTTCGGAGGGGAGGGGGGAGGGGGGGATTGTATGTTTAAAACATTGTTTTAATGAATTTTATTGTGTGTTTTTATGCTGTAAGCCGCCCCAAGATGCTGTAGGCATGAGGGGTGGCTAACAAATATTTATAAATAAATAAATAAATCAACGTAAATGTAATATATATACTTAATTCCTTACCATACATACTTTTATTCATTTTTATCAATAATTAAACTTTCACATTTTTTCATTATTAAACTTTCATTTATCATAATTCGACAATGAACAATTTTTTCAGAGTGCATTAACTCTGTTTCTACAGAACTGCAGACGATACCGATACCTATATTGTTACCGATAATGAAAATAAAATCTTTTAAATTGGTATTGGTATCGATATTGACAATAACGAAAACGTCTTTGCCAGCCTATCTGACTGGCAATCAGATAGTCCATGCCAGCCTATCTGAGTGCCCTGCCTTCCCTACTGCCTCTCATGCCACGCTGCCTGTCTGCCTGCCCAGGTTGCAAAGCTCAAAGCCTGCCTCAGTCTGCCTGCCTTCTGCACATGCCATGCTGCCTGTCTACCCACTCTGTGGGCAAAGCTCAAAGCTTGTCTCAGTCTGCCTGCCTTCTGCTCATTCCACGCTGCCTGTCTGCCTGCCCTGTAGGCAAAGCTCGAACCCTGCCCCAGTCTGCCTGCCTCTCATACCACTGGCCTGGTAATCCAGCTGCTGCTGTCTGCTGGTCCATGGGTGCTCTGCCCAAACAATCCTACTGCTGCCATCTGCTGCTGTATGAGAGCTCTTCCCTTGCAAATCCTACCATTCTGGCTCCATGGGTGCTGCGCAGAGGCAAATTCTGCTGCTTCTGTCTCTGCTGTTCCATGGGTTCTGTGCCTGGGTAATCCAATGTCCACTGCTCCTGCCAATGCCACCTATGTTGTCTGTGCCAAGGGTTCTCCTGCCGGGCAAGCCAATGTCCGCTGCTGCTACCAATGCTGCCTATGTTGTCTGTGCCATGGGTTCTGTGCCCTGGCAATCCAATGTCTGCTACTGTGTGTCCACGTGATTCACCACTGGGCAAAGGTTGACCAAATGGCAGTAGAGCTTCTTTAGTTCTGTTGAATATGAGCCAAGCCTGCAATACCTGGGCAACCGGGGGTGCCAAGCGCCAAGCCTTCCCAGTCTCTGCTGCTTCTGCTGCTGCCACTGGGTCTCTGATGACGTGCAATGCCGCCACGGGCACACCCAGGGGCCAAGTGCTTAACCTGCCTGCCCGGGAAACCCGAGGTGCCAAGCGCCAAGCCTTCCTGGTTTCTGTTGCTGCTGCTGCTGCTGCTGCTGCTGCTGCTGGGTCTCTGACAGCCTGCCATACCACCATGGGAACCACTGGGGGTCCCTGGAGCGCCCCAAGCTTTGCGGTGGGTCTGAACGTTTGACCAAACCAAACATAACCGAACTGAATGACCGAACTCGAACTCGGTTTTCGAACCAAATGACTGAACATCCAAACCTTGTTCTGTTCACACATCCCTAGTGCTGGGGGAGGTGTCCTTGGACCTTGATGGCTGCTTGACTGATGATCTCATCCAAGAATGGAACATCTTGCTGGAAGGGGTCATCGACCGGGTGGTTCCGAGGTGTCCGCTGGCACCCCTTCATCATTGTAGGACTCCTTGGTTTACTGAGGGACTGCGGTGTATGAAGTGGGAGGGACAGTGGTTAGAACAATGCTGACATCATTCTAATGCTCTATTTGATTGGCTACAGCATCAGGCCCATTTGCGGTCCTATGCTGTGGCCGTGAGGACAGCAAGGAAGGAATTCTTTGCCTCCCTCATAGTTGCTTCAAAGTCACATCCAGTGGAGATCTTCCGGGTGGTAAGGGGGTTTGTCAGTCCAGCCTCCCTTCGCCTGGAGGGGGAGATATGCCAGGCCTGCTGTGAGGAGATTGTCATCTACTTTGCAGAGAAGATCGCTCAGATTCAGTGCGATTTCGGAGCCAGGATTGATGCAGAGGAAGGAGAGGTTGTGAGGTTGTGGTATCCATCTTTGTGGAATCAGTTTCAGGAAGTGACGCCAACTGATGCTGAGGGTGTCCTGGGGTCTGTTAGGGCCACCTTTTGCTAATTAGATCCGTGCCCATCCTGGTTGATGAAAGCCTCCAGGGAGACCATGGGACTGGTGCTGGTGGGGGTGATCAATGCCTCCCTTTGGGAGGGTAGGGTGCTGGACTGTCTCAAGGAGGCAGTGGTGTGGCCCCTGTTAAATAAACGATCCTTGGACATTGACACACCGGCCAGTTACCGGCCTGTCTCTAACCTTCCCTTTTTAGGGAAGGTTATTGAAGAGATTGCGGCACAGTGGCTCCAGGGTCACCTGAATGGCATCCGTTCTCTAGACCTCTTTCAACAGGGATTTCACCCAGGGTATGGCACTGAGAATGCGCTGGTGGCCTTGGTGAACAACCTCTGCCGAGAGATGGATTCAGAGCGTTCAACACTACTCGTCCTGTTCGATCTCTCAGCTGCTACTGATACAGTGGGCCATGGGTTATTGCTGAGACAATTGCAGCCCTGGGGTGTGTGTGTGGATGGGACAGTCCTTGGATGGTTCTGCTCATTACTCTCAGGAAGGAGCCAGCGGGTGGTGTTGGGGGCTGAAACATCTAGCCCCTGGGACCTCTCTTGCGGCATACCGCAAGGTTCTATTTTGTCTCCATTATTGTTTAACATCTATATGCAACCCCTGGGGGAGGTTGTGAGATGGTTTGGTGTGCATTTCCACCAATATGCTGATGACACCCAGCTATACCTCTTGTTTTCAACTGACCCCCAAACTCTGAAGTCTCTGTGCTTTCCTGGTGCCTGAAGGCAGTGGCTGACTGGATGCGGTGGAACAGACTAAGGCTGAATCTCAATAAGATGGAGGTGATGTTGGTGGGTTGGGCGGTGGGGGTGATGGCTCTCTTCATTGAGGGCGTCCGCCCCCTGCTGGTTCCCAGGGTCCGAAGCTTGGGAGTCCTGTTGGACCCCAGTCTTTAGCTGGATTGCCAGGTAGAGGCGGTGGCGAAGGGAGCCTTTTGCCAGCTACATCTTGTATGGAAGCTCTGGCCATATGTTTCAGACTCCGACCTGGCCACCCTCATCCTCCATGCATTCATCACCTTGAAGCTGGATTACTGCAACGCGCTCTATGTGGGGTTGCCCCTGCTGATGGTTTGGAAGCTGCAACTGGTGCAGAATGCAGCAGCCTGTCTTTTGACAGGGACGGGCTGTAGGGAGCATGTAACACCAGTGCTCTGAGCTCTGCACTGGTTGCCTATAGCATTCCGAGCCCGATTCATGGTGCTGGTTTTAACCTTTAAAGCCCTACACGGCTTGAGCTCCTCCTATCTGAGAGACTGCCTCACTGCTTGGGCCCTGGGGCAATCCTTGAGGTCTGCCTTCTTGGAGGCCCCCAGGTTAGCTGGGGGGCCACAATGGAGAGGGAGTTCTTGGTGGCTGCAGTGCGGCTGTGGGACTCCCTCCCAGAGGAAACTCAGAGGCCCCAAGTCTGCTGGCCTTCTGCTGGGCTTGTAAGACCTGGCTGTTCATCCAAACCTTCGGGGAAGGGAGTGGGTAGGGATGGGGGAGACAGCTAGTGGGCGGGAGGTCGGGTTGGGTTAGGGAGGGTTTGGGTATGGGTTATTTTAATCTGGGGATTTTTCTTTGTTTTGATTTATTTTAGTTGTTATGTGTTTTATAATGTTGTTAGTCACCCTGAGATGGTTGTAGCAGGAGGGTGTGGCATATAAATTTTAATAATAAATAAAATAAATAATATATAATAAAATTAATTTCCTAGTTCATTTACTGAAAAAGAATAAACTAGGGTACTTAACCAATTAAATTAAAATACAGTCTGGTGACTAACAGCGTCTATGAGGCACATCTTAGGGTATCTGTTTGTAGAAAGAGTTTTTATTTTTAACCAATAATTTATTACTCTTAACTGAGCTTCTGTGGAAACATTAAGCTGATCTTTCTTAGCACGTAAAACTCCCCTGTTGTAGGACAATAATCTTCTTAAAAAACAACAAACAACAAATATTCAAACAACAAATTTATTTATTTATTTATTTATAAAATCATTTAATACCCTGCCCTTCCTGCTCCAAGCAGCCCAGGGTGGCTTACAATATTACAACACATAAAAACAATAAAACCATACAATACAATAAAAAGGAAAGCACAAAACAAACTGCCCCCCTTTCCCTCCCCCAATCCCACCCTACACCCCATCTCCCTTGCCAAAAGCCAGGTGGAACAGCCAGGTTTTACAGATACGATGGAAGGAGAGGAGATTTGGGGTCACCTGGGCCCAGGGGCGCCTGGTGGGTTTTGATGTTGGAGGGGCACTGGGGCAGTAAGGCCGGCGGGCCTAGGGGCGGAGCCAGGGGAATGGTAGGCGGAGCCAGGGGGACAGTAGGTCAGTGGCATGGCATAACCCAGCAGCAACTCCTCGCCACAGCCCCCACCTGGAAATCTAGGCGGAGCTTTGGATTGAGGAGCACGTCCAGACTATGGACCTGGGATACTAGTGAAGGGCGGACCCCATCAATGATGGGAACTGCCACATCCACTGCCCTTCCCACCACCATCACCTCTGTCTTGGATTCATCCTCAGCCGGCTCACCCTCATCCAATCCCCAACAGCTGCCAGAAATCGGGTAAGCACCGAGCCTGCTGGGTCTGGGTCAGATGAAAATGAGAGGTAGAGTTGGGTGTCATCAGCATGTTGATTGTTGCAAATAAGTTTACTGTGTTAACCATTGGCAGCACATACACACACACATTACAAGACTGAGCACCCAAAAATATAGCATAAAATAGTATAAAAATAATCATCTAATCCAACACAGTTAATAAAAAAAAATTACAAATATTTCACAGCAGTTTTTCTTGTCTGGATTGGAAGAGCACAGAATGTAGCAACCTGTAAAGATACTGCACAATAGGAAAACCAAGGTCTCCCACTGGTTACAAGTCTTTAAATTATATATTATTAACCCTAGAATCTCACCCAGGAAATCTTTATACAGATAGCAGTCGAAAACCACATGTGCTATTTATTCAACTACCTGTTGGGGGCAGAATTTGCACAATCTTAGCTACTCTCCCTTCCATTACTGCTGAGGGCAATAAGTTGAACTTCGACAGAGTGAAACCTGTTCTGGAGGTCCAACTAGTAATGATTGATAAATATGGGGCACCCTTGGACTGAATAGGAAATAAAGGGTATAAATCAGTAACCTTTGGGCTGTTTAGAGCTTCCTGAAGCATCTGCTTTTCCTGATCTTTTATACATTGTTTGATTAAACTCATTGCTTTAGTGTAAGGCATTGACAGTATATATTCTTTGGGAAAGCCCAAAGAAGATAGTATGCTCATTATATTAGCTTCCCAGGGATCTGCAGAAGCTATCCAGAGAGACAAAGGAGCTAGACAGTCATTCTCAGTATAATTTAATGGCAGCCAAAATGTATTTATATAGCTCTTAGCTAAGGAGGTCACTGAACATTTATTTATTTATTTATTTATTTATTTCATTAGATTTATTAGCCGCCCCCCTCATGCTAACGGCATCTCGGGGCGGCTTACAATATTATAAAAACCCAATAATAACAATAAAATCAATAGCAATAAATCAAACCTACACAATTTTAAAACATCAATAAAACCAACCACCCCTTATCCCACCCTCCCCTCCAAAGGCCTGGGTGAACAGTTAAGTCTTACAAACACGTTGGAAAGCCAACAGGCCCGGGGTCAGGCGGGCCTCCTTCAGGAGGGAATTCCATAAATGCGGCCCGGTCACCGAGAACGCCCTCTCCATTGTGGCCCCCCCATCTTACACGGGGGACCTCCACAAAGGCACCCCCGGTGGACCAAAGGGATCGCTCTGAGGCGCGGAGGGCAAGGCGGTCCCCGAGATATGAGGGGCCCAGACCATACAGGGCTTTGTAAATCAATACCAACACCTTTAACCTGGCTCGGTACGCTATAGGCAGCCAGTGCAGAGTGCGGAGCACCGGTGTTATGTGCTCACGCCGTCCCATCCCCGTAAGGAGATGGGATGCCGCATTCTGCACTAGCTGCAGCCTCCGAACCAGAAACAAGGGAAGCCTCACGTAGAGCGTGTAGCAGTAGTCTAGCCTTGAGGTGATAAAGGCATGGATGAGAGTGGCCAGATCGGGCCTGGAGATGTAAGGCCTAAGCCTCCGTACCAGATACAGCTGGCGAAAGGCGGCTTTAGCCACCGCCTCCACCAGCCGATCCAGATGGAGGCCTGAATCCACAACCACCCCCAGACTCTGAACCTGAAGAGCAACAGGCGGGTGAACCCCCCCATCAGAGGGGCCAGCACCTCCCCCTCCCTTCCCACCACCATCACCTCCGTCTTATCAGTATTGAGTTTCAGTCTGTTCTGCCGCATCCAATCCACCACGGCCTCCAAACATTGGGAAAGTAACGAGACAGCAGGACCTGGTTCAGTTGAAAACGAGAGGTACAGCTGAGTATCATCAGCATATTGGTGACATCGTAACCCAAACCCTCTCATGATCTCCCCCAAGGGCTGCATATACACATTAAATAACAGTGGAGACAGAATAGAACCCTGCGGAACGCCGCAGGTCAAGGCATGGGGGCCAGATGTTTCAGCCCCCAGCACCACCTGCTCGCTTCTACCCGAGAGGAATGAGCGGAACCATCCAAGGACCATCCCGTCCAGACCCCCCAGATCTCGCAGCCGCCTCAACAGCAGCCCATAGTCCACGCATCAAAAGCGGCCAAGGGATCTAGCAGGATCAAAAAGGTCCAACATCCTGCGTACTTCTCCCGGTGGAGATCATCCACCAAGGCCACCAAAGCCGTCTCAGTACCATAGCCGGGGCGCCTACCTCAGTGTGCAGGAATACAATAGGTGTATTCCTGGGCACATGCAAAATGGTCCTTAAAAATCAATTCTGTGATGTTTCCAAAAGGGATACCAACGATGGACCCCAAATTGGACTCCCATAGAGCAACTGAGGTGGCACCTTTGCCCTGTATATTTTATAGGGATGTGCAAATGCAGTTTGAAGTCCGAACTAAACTCAGCCAGTTAGGATGGTCGAACTGAATGCCCGAACCAAACAAGGAATGCCTCGAACAGTTTAGCTGCATTCGGATGAGTTCAGGCGGGTTCAGGCGGGAAAAACCTAGCTGGCAGGCGCAGAAAGGGGGGGGTCATCTGAGGAGGAGTGAAGAGGCTTGGATTAGCAGCCAGCCTTCCCAATCACCATCCCTCTTTTCCTCAGACCACTGGCTTGACAATCTGCGATTGGCCATGGGCTAGGCTGCACAGAGTCAATGGGGCTTGTGGTAAGGTGAGCACAGCAAGTTACAAAAGTAATTGCCCTCCCCCCTTCCAATTCCTTCTGAGCTAGCCATGGATCCTGTCAGCAGGCGTTTTTAGAACTCCCCCTCTCCCAGCAGTTTGCGTTCCTCCCAATCCATTGCCATCCTCCTCCAATTTCACCCATTTCCACACATTTACCTCATAGTTTCATTGTTTAGATTAGATTAGATAGGTTTAGGTGTTATTGTTATTTTTTTACCCCTCCCTGTGTTGTTTCTCCCTCCCCTCCATTGAATCCTTCCCTCCTCCCTGTATATATTCCATCCCTGATTCCCTTCCCCTGTTTTTGGATTTATTTAGAGTAGGATTAGAGTGATGTAGGTTTCATTTTAGTTTTGTACCCTTGCCTGTGTTGTTTGTTCTGAGCTGTCTGTGTCCAACCCCAACCCACCAACCCCCCTCCCCCCATCCCTGGATAGATAGATAGAGTAGATAGTTGTAGGAGTCAACTTTGTTATAGGGATAGATAGAGACAGTGTATAGTGAATCAGTTTTAATATTTTATAGTGTGTTTGTAGGACTAGGCATTTGTAGATATTAGATAATATTGCATTTAGTTCCATTGGTTTTAGCATAGTTAATAGCAGTTAGAGTTAGTGTAGTAGATATATATAATATTCCACATTTGAATAAATAAAATTTTAAAAATATAAAATATTCCTCTGCATTCTTTGGGTGGGAGAAATGGAGAAGGGAAGCAGCAGAAACCAGTCTGCTGCCCATAAGGCAGGCAATGGGGCACGTGGCAGAGGTGGTAGGGGCCGTGCCAGCGGAGTGGCAGGCATCAGCAGCAGTCTGAGCCCATCACCACGCCCCAAACTGCACAGGCCTGATTTTGGTGGAGAGGCTTCAGAGGCTCCCAGCAGTGGCACTAGGGGTGTGGTTCAGCGGTGCCTCCTGCCAGTGTCCTGCACTGTCATGCAGGGCACTGGAAGGCCTGCAGTCCAGGAGGCTGTGGCTGTCTCTGCTGCAGCTGCACGAGCAGGTGCAGATGCTTCAGGGTCGGATGTTGATCAAGGGCCACCATTGTCCCCCATTATTGATGTGATCCCCAGCAGTCCAGGGCTGGTGGATCCCACCTCAACTGCTAGAAGCACGGCCCAATCCCTGAGCAATGGTAGCAGGAACAGGAGCAGCAGTAGCTATAGGGGGCACAGGGAGAGTGGAAGCAGCATGGGCAGCCGATCAGCCTCAGGGTCCCAGTACTCCCCTTCACAGGACAGATCTCCGATTGGGGACAGCAAGGCAGATACCAGTCCTGTGGAGGAGATGTCTGGTGCTGAGGCAATGCCTGTCCCTCTGAGAGCTGTGTTGCCACCATGGGACAAAAAATCCTCTGTATGGGTGCATTTTAAGTTGGTGCAGGCGGATGATCCCAGGGAGGTGCAGTGCAGTTTGTGCCAGAAGGTGGTGAAGCGTGGGCAGGTGCTCACCAACCTTGGCACGACTGCCATGGTGAGGCACCTCAAGGCATGCCACAGCACTGTGCTGCTAAGTGGGCAGGCAGGGCAGTGGACGCCAGCGGGTTCCTGACTGCAGCGGCCAGTCATCCACCTCCCTCAGCGGGCAAGCATCCTCCTCAAGCAGCTAGCTACCACTAGCAGCAGGAGCGGTATTGCTGCTAGGGGCGAACTTCAGCAGCAGCAGCAGCAGTAGCCAGTTGAGGTCCAGAAGTGTCAGTGCACCATGGAGGAGCTGGGGTGGGGGCAGCTGCCAAGTTCATTGGCAGCTGCAGGACGTGGAGGGTGGCGTGGCTTTCAACTGAAAGGCATGTGCATGTTGGAGTAAATGATAGCGCTCAATGGGCAGCCCTTCTCGGTGGTCGGGGACATGGAGTTTAGGCACCTGATTGGCTTCCTGGCCCCCCAGTTTAAGCTGCCCTCACACACCACCCTGAGTCAACAGGTGGTGCCAGCCTTGTACCGGGCTTTAAAGGAGTGGGTGAGGGAGCTGCTGGCACAGGCTGGGGGGTACCACTGTCCACTTCACCACTGACCTGTGGTCAAGCAGAAATGCGCAGCACGCCTACCTGGCAGTGACAGCACACTGGGGGCAAAACCCAGAGGCAGCATTTGGAAGTGGCAGGAGGGGTCCTGAAGCAGGATATAGGTTGGCCCTGTTTCAGGCAGAACTCAAAGATGGCCACCACACTTCTCGCATCATCAAGGCAGCCCTGACCACCATGGTGAGGTAGTGGGTCACGCAGGTGCGCCCTTCACCAAGGGGTGTGTGGTGATGGAAAACGCGGCCAACATATTGAGGGCAGTCTGTGAGGGGGGCTTCACCAGCATCCCTTGTGCTGCAGACACCCTTTACCTGGTAGTCAGGGATGCTCTGGGTTTGGGGGAGAAGGGGATTGGGGAAGGCACCCTTAGCTCCCTGATCAAGCAGGGGAGGAAGCTGGCCGGTTTCGTTAACTGGAGCGTGAAGGGCAGCAACCTCCTCCAGGTGAAGCAGGCAGAGCAAGGTTCCGCAGTGCACTAGCTGGTGCAGGATGTGTCCACCAGGTGGAATTTCACATTCCTGATGTTCAAACGGCTTGTGGAGCAGAAAGCCACCTTGCATCAGGTTCAGCTGGTGATGAACAGTGGGGCACCTCCAGGGTACATTGAGGTGGAATTGGAGATCCTGGCTTACATTGTCTTCGCTCTGAGACTGTTCCTGGCCATGACGGAGACCATCAGGTCTTCCATGGCCACCATCAGCCAGGTGACCCCTTTGGAGGAAATTTTCTAGGGGCAGGATTATGGCCCTCAGGGCAAGAAGCTGGCGGCTGAGGTGGTTGCCCTGGTGTGGCAGCTGAAGGCAGGGCTGAAGGTGTGATTCGATGAACTCCTGCAGTGGGATGAATATGTCTTGGCAACCATTCTGGACCCCAGGATCAAGGGCAGCGTGGCACCCCAGACATCAGTGCACCACTCTATGGACACTGGAAGGGTGAGCTGGTGGAGAGGGTCCAGCAGGCAGAGAGGGCTTTGTACAGTGCACAACAGCAGCAGCAGCAGCAGGATGCTCCTGGGGATGGTGGGAGCGGGAGCAGCCACACCTTTCAGCCGGCGGGGTCTATCCCTGCCCCCAGCCCTAGCAATAGCAGCACCAGCAGCAGGCTGAGCAGCAGCAGCACCCCTATTGCCAGCAGCAGCAGCTCGTATGTGCAGGCCACTCTGGCGAGCATGGGCCCATGCACAGCGGGCCAGGCAGCATGGCTGAGGGCAGTGGTGGAGATGGTGCCTAAGTAGAGTTACGCGAGGGAGTATGACAGCACCTCAGCAGCAGTGGAGAGCTACCTGGAGGAGGAGCCATGCATCGACCCCAGCAGCGATCCTTTGGCCTACTGGGCCGACAAAACCAATGTGTGGCCGGCCCTGTTCAAAGTGGCCAAGGGTCTGTTGTCCTGCCCACCAACAAGTGTCCCCAGTGAACGGGTGTTCTCTATGGTGGGGGACATTTGCTCGCCGCACTGCCTGAGACTGGGGGCCAAGTTGGTGAAGCAGTTGCTTTTCATCAAGGTCAACTTTCCATTGCTGGGATTCCCTGAGCTGTTCCTTGGACATGGATTGATGGGACAGAGGCACGTGCCATCCCATGCCAGGGGCAGTCTTGGGACAGGGCTCCTCCTCAATCTGGGCTGCTGCTGCTGCTGAGGTACTGTCCCTCCCTTCCAATGCCCGGCGCCCTCCCTGCCTATCTCTCTCACTAAATGGCCTCAGCTGGCCTATCTGACTGACGTCATGATGCCAAGTGGCATTGGGAAGCTGTATGTCTGCCAGCCGGCCTCTGGCTAGACGATCTCGGTCTGCCTATCTGACTGGCTCTCTCTCGCTGCACAGTCTTCGCCAGCCTATCTGAGTGCCTTGCCAAGGTCCCAGCCTGCCTTCCCTACTGCCTCTCATGCCACGCTGCCTGTCTGCCTGCCCTGGTTGCCAACCTTGAACCCTGCCTCAGCCTTCTTTCTGATGCTCATGCCATGCTGCCTGTCTGCCCACCCTGGTTGCCAACCTCAAACCCTGCCTCAGCCTGCCTTCCGATGCTCATGCCACGCTGCCTGTCTGTCCGCCCAGGTTGCCAAGATCAAAGCCTGTCTCAGCCTGCCTTTCGATGCTCATGCCATGCTGCCTGTCTGCCTGCCCAGGTTACTAACCTCAAATCCTGCCTTAGCCTGCCTTCCAATGCTCATGCCACACTGCCTGTCTGCCCTCCCTGGTTGCCAACCTCAAACCCTGCTCATGCCAAAGTGCCTGTCTGCCCACCCTGTGGGCAAAGCTGAAGCCCTGCCCCAGCATGCCTGCCTGCCTGTCCTGGCAACCCTGCATGATATCCCCCACTGGCCTGGTAATCCTGATGCTGCTGTCTGCTGGTCCATGGGTGCTCTTCCCTGGCAAATCCAAATGTGCCCATGCAATCTTGCTGCTGCCACCTGCTGCTGTATGGGAGCTCTTCTCTGACTGCCGCTGCCCCACCATCCCTGCAGCTCACCTCCGCTGCTGCCACCACCGCTCCATTGCCACTGCTACCACTGCCACCACCGTATCCACACCTGCCACTGCCAGACCTTCCACTGCCATCCTCCAGAGATGTGCTGCCCAACCCCCAGAGGTACCAACAGCCCCCTCCCCCAGTTGGAGGAGGGGGCAGGGCCAGGGTGCACGGCCGGGACTTACGAGCCTGTTGGGGCCAAAAGGGCACATGCTGGGACGTCCCGGCCTGGTGCCACCAAAAGTGGCCTGCCACCTGGCCCAGGAAGAAGAAGCTGCCATTGTCCTACCATTCCCGTGGCTCTCCTCAACTGCTGTCACTGATGCCGCCAGACCGACTGCTGCCATCCTCCAGAACTGTGCTACCCAGCCCCCAGAGATAACAACAGCCCCCTCCCCCAGTTGAAGGAGAGGGGGCGGGGCCTGGGTGCACGGCCAGGACCTCTGGGCCCGGCATGGCTAAAAGTGGCCTGCTGCCCAGCTCAGAGCAAAAAAGCTGCCACTGTCCCACCATCACCATGGCTTACCTCTGCTGCTGCCTCCGCTGCTACATCACCGCTGCTGCCGCTGCTGGACCCACCGCTGCCATCTTCCAGAGCCATGCTTCCTGGCCCCCAGAGGTAACAACAGCCCCCCTCCCCCAGTTTGAGGAGGGGGGTGGGGCCAAAAGGGTGCACAGCCAGGACTTCCTGGCCCGGCAGGGCCAAAAGGGCACACGGCTGGAACTTCCGGGCCTGCTGCGGCCAAAAGTGGCCTGCCACCTGGCCCAAAAGAAAGAAGCTGCCGCTGTCTATCCCCATGGCTCACCTCCACTGCTGCCACCACTGAACCCACCGCTGCCATCCTCCTGAGCCATGCTGCCTGGTCCCCAGAGGAAACAACAGCTCCCTCCCCCACTTGTGGGGGGGGGAAGGGCCAGGGCACATGGCTGGAACTTCCGGGCCTGGCACAGCCAAAAGCAGCCTGCCAGCCAACAAGCCCCACACACACCACACCTAAGGACCACGCCAAAGGACCCTTAGCGGGACTGAGCGGACCTGGGGCAGGAGGCTTTTATTTGTATTTTTAGTTTTGTGTTTTCAATGGGTTTTTGAGGGGATGAGGCGTGTGTTCTATGAGGGTGGATGGCAAAGGGATTGGGTTAAGGAAGAAAGGGCCAACCTCCCTGGTGAAAGGATGGGGGATGGCCCTTGGGGAGGGTGGGGGAGGCCTCCCCATGAGATGGGGGGGTCAATGCCTGAATAATAGGGAAAGGGGACTCCTGGTGAGAGAGGGAGTCCCGGGGAGAGGGGATGGGTGGGTGGGCATTGCCACCTGGTGAGATGGGGGGGCAGTGCCCAAATGATAGGGAGGGGGGACTCCTTGTGAGAGAGGGAGTCCCAGGGACAAGGGGGGATGGGGAGGTGGGTGGGGAGGGATATTTTGGGAAAAGGGATAGGGGGATGGGGGAGTCTCCCTTACAGCCTGGGCGGGACATCCAGGAGGGACTGGGGGGCAGCCCAGGGGGGTAGGCATGGCTATTGGAGTCGTGACAGGCCAGGGGAGGTATGGTCTCAGGGGGAGGGGAGTGGGAGTGGTGAGGTGGGAGAGATGCCTAGTGCACATCCCGCTTACCCCTCCACCAGCAGGTGAGCGGGTGGAACTTGGTCAGGGGGGCTCCGGCCCAGTTTTGGTGTTGTTAAGCGCGAGGTCAGTGGCAAATAAGGCAACAATGGTCCAGGAGGTAATCCTGGACCACCGATCTCGCATGTATTACGGACACCTGGCTGGACAATGAATTGGGGCCTATTCTGGCTGATTTTGTTCCAGCCGGGTATTCTGTACAGCACCAGCCATGGTCAGAGGGACGGGGGGCTGTCTAACTGTGATTTTTAAAGAGGGATGGTCTGTGAGGAGGTTTCCAGTGCGATCCATGGTAAGCATTGAAGGTCTCCATCTTGTGTTTGATTTGGCAGGGGACAGTTTGAGAGTGTTGCTGGTATACCGTGCACCTACCAGTACAGCAGTGTCCCTGCATGTTCTGGCAGAGGCTGTGTCAGAGGTGGTGTTGCAGTCCCCAAAGACAATAGTCTTGAGGGATCTCAACATTCACGCCGACACAGTTCTTGGGGGAACCGAGCATGAGTTCATGGCCTCCATGGCAACCATGGGCCTGTCCTAGAGGGTCATCGGCCCGACACACCTTGGAGGACATACCTTGGACCTCATGTTTTGCACTTGCCTTGAGGCGGGTGCTCCATTAATGGGGGAGATATCAACTTTCCCCTTGTCATGGACGGATCATTACTTTCTGCAGTTCAGGTACTGTCATTCGGTCCAGGAACCGAGTTCAGGTTCGGTCGTTTGGTTCGGTCGAGTTCGGTTTGGTTCGGTCATTTGGAAATCAGTCTAGGAATTGCGTGATCCCGTGAGCGCATCGTAAACTGGAAACTAGACATTCGAGTGTGTGCGGAGCTTGTGTGGAGAGAGAGTTGTGGCTGGCTGGCTGTTTGGTTTTGTTTGGTGTGTTTTGGCTGTGTTGGACTGTATGTTGGTTTGACTGTTGGTTTGACTGGTTGGTGAGTTGATGAGTGACTGTTTTGTTTGGATGTTGTTTGTTTGGGGGGAAAAATGAAGAGTGTGATGATTAATAAAAGGACCTGGGCCAAGGTGGCAGAGCCGGTGGAGGAGGAAGAGGTTGTCACTGGACCTTCGGTGGTGGAGGTCGGCTCCTCAGAAGAGCAAGAGCCAGGCACAGGAGATGCTGCTAGGTTTGTAAACTTTATTTTTACTTTGAGAACAAGAATAGAATACCATCCTTTAGAGCGAGCTCACTGGCGTGTGGGTGGGTGGGTTGGTGGTGGGCAGTCAGGCACAAGCAGTGGGCATCAGTGGATGGCAGTGGATGTCGGCTACAGAGAGAGAGTGTACTGTGGGGGGCTTTTCCAGCAGTCAGGCACGAGCTGAAGGAAGCACCCACCCAAACCCATGCCAGTCATCTAGCAAGGGTCTCCCGTTGCCATCCCTAGCACCCCAAGGAGGGCAGGATTTGCATGTGCCAGTCAGGGTCTTTCTAGTTGCCATCCCTAGCACCCCAAAGATGGCAGGATTTGCACGTGCCAGCCAGGGTCTCTCCATTGCCATCCCTCCCTAGAAGGGCAGGATTTTCACATGCCAGCAAAGGTCTCTCCATTTTCCATCCCTAGCATCCCCTAGCACTGCAAGGAGGGCAGGATTTGCATGTGCCAGCAAGGGTTTTTCCAGTTGCCATCGCTACTAGCACCCCAAGGAGGGCAGGATTTTCACATGCCAGTAAGGATCTTCCCAGTTGCCATCTCTAGCACTCAAAGAAGGGCAGGATTTGCACATGCCAGCCAGGGTCTTTTGGATTTGCACGTGCCAGCCAGGGTCACTATCTCCCGTTGCCTTCCCTAGCTCCCCAAGGAGGGAGGACTAGAAGCATCATCATAAATGCATGATATTACTTAGGTGTTGTTTATGTATTCCTGTTTCAGAGAGGGTGAGGAGGAATCGGATGCCAGTGCTGGTGCCACGCACAGGACACGGAGGTGGAGGTCGCCAGTGCCACTGCCAGACAGCAGGCGCACAAGGCCCAACGTCTGGCGGTGGTATGAGAAGCATAACGGATTCGCCGTCTGCAAGTTAAGGCATGGGGGTTGGAACAACAGGGAATGGGTTGCCCTATGACCTGTTAGGAAGTCCAGCACCCTGCAGAGACAGACTGGCCACCCAGTCCACCCACTTGTGGACACAGAATGCAGGCAGGGCTTGACAGACCATTGGTCTGACACAGTATGGCAATTCTTATGTTCCTATCTTTTTATGTTCTTTAGTTATGCGGCAAAAGATTTTAAATGGCCAGCCAGGGGACAACATCGAGGCTCATCGCCCATGTGGAGAAAGTCCACGGCAAGATGGTGAGGTGGCAGGACTCTGGCGTGGTCATGGAGCATCATCGCCAAAAGAAGGGGGTAAGGCACACCAGAACAGATGCCATCAAAGCCCTTCCCCTCCTCCATCTCCACTGAGGAGTCCCCCCAGGAGTAGTCTTCAGTGGCAAGGGCCTTTCAGGCCAAAGTCCAGAAGCCGAACCAGGACTTTCTGAACCATCAAAAAAATAAAATATGGATGGGCTATATGGATGCAAGCCCTGACTATGGAGGACTGACTGGAGGAGCGGTTTCAGGTGCTGGAGGTATGGGAACGCAGGGTGGAGGCCTCTTCCCAGTACCTCCAGACTGAGATGGACGATGTGGAGCTTAACCACCAGTCAGTCTGCAAGTGGCAGGCATCCGTGGCAGGGGCCGTGCAATTTGCCCTCGAGCATGGGTACCAAATGGAGGACCCCTAGGTCCCGTCCGCCCCTTTCCCCCATATTCTGGGGGAAAGGTCCACAGACCAATAAGTTATATATATATATATATATAAATGTTTGGGTTTGGTTTTATAAATGTGTTCTTGTTGTTTGAAAAGTTTTTATAAATTTTCTATTTGTTGTTGTTACCCGCTTTGTTTGTACTTTCCAATCTTCTGTGCTGCTTCCGGCAGGTGGCAGAATGTCATTGTATATACAGCTTGTCCGATCCCTACTTGACAGCAGCAGCAGTTGTAGCATTAGCGTATTAGCCCCAAGATGTGCCAGCAGCAGGGTCTCAACTTGCAGACAGCACCCCAGGCGGGACAGGACTTGTGTCTGTGTGGGTGTGCCAGAGAGAAAGAGAGATGGGCTCCTTGGCAGCAGGCAGCAGGTGCTGGTGGTCAGAGGGGCTTTTTTTCAGCTGCTTCAGCGGGCATCCGCGGATGGGTGCAGAGGAGTAGGCTGGTGGGGGTGGGGGGTAGGCTGGTGTGCGGGCACCAGATTTCTGGATGTAGTGGAATGGAATGACTGTCCCCAGTGACTGGAATGATGGTCCCAGAATCTCGTTGATGGTTCCTAGGATGGGCAAGCATTACTGATTCAGGTACAGTGGAATGACAGCCTATGGGAGTTGAATGATGTCCCTAGAATTAGTGCATGGTTGGGCACACTTCATTCAATCATGTGATAGGTGGTAGCAGGAACAAGAATGCACACAGGCAGGCTGGCACATATAATACATTGTGTGTTGTTATTTCCATCTCATTCTTGTAGGTTTGCTGGTGGATGTGGACACAGATGAGAGCTCTCACTGATTTTGGCAGGTGGCAGGCAGCTTGAGCTGGATACACCTCTCCCCCTCCACCCCCATCTCTCTCGTTCTAGTGGGGAGCCTCTCTCTCTCCATCTCTCTCTGGCCATATAGTGCAGGTGACAGCATAGGTGGGATCGTGTCTGTCTCTCCTTCTAGCAGTGGGGAGACTCTCTCTCTTTCACCATGAACTCGCAGACAGCAGGGGTGGGATTATCAGGCAAGTGGGGCACATCACCCAGGGTTGACAGGGCGGGCAGACAGGCACCTTGACATGAGAGGCAGACAGGCGGATTGAGGCAGGCTTTGAGCTTGGCAGCAACCTGGGCGGGCAGACAGGCAGCATATAACGAGAGGCAGGAAGGCGGGCTGACACAGGCTTTGAGCTAGGCAACCTGGGCGGGCAGACAGGCACCTTGCATGAGAGGCAGGAAGGCGGGCTGAGTCAGGCTTTGGGCTGGGCAGCAACCTGGGTGGGGAGACAGGCAGCATGGTATGAGAGGCAGGCAGGCGGGCTGGGGCAGGCTTTGAGCTAGGCAACCTGGGCAGGCAGACAGGCAGTGTGGCATGAGAGCAGTAGTGAAGGCAGGCTGGGACCTTGGCAGGGCACTCAGATAGGCTGGTGAAGACTGTGCACAGAGAGAGAGAGAGAGAGCCAGTCAGATTGGCGGGTCGAGATTGTCTAGCTAGAGGTCAGCTGGCAGGCTTACAGTTTGTTTCCCAAAATGCTGCCACTCTAGGCCATCTAGAATGAGAGGGGGGAGGGAGGGGCAGGGCGGGCGCCGGGCATTGGGAGGGAGGAACAGCACCTCATCAGCACAGTAGCAGTAGCCCTAGCCCAGATTGAGGAGTAGGAGCCCCATCCCAAGACTGCCCCTGGGATGGGATGGCATGTGCCAGTGCACCATCAATCCTTGTCCAGGGGCAGCTCAGGGAATCCCAGCAGCGGCAGGTTCACGTTGGTGAACAACAACTGCTCCACCAATGTGGCCCCCAATCTCAGGCGGTGTGGGGAGCAAATGTCCCCTGCCATGGAGAACACCCACTCGCTGGGGACACTGGGTGGTGGGCAGGACAGGATACCCTTGGCCACTTTCGACAGGGCCGGTCACATGTTGGCCTTGCTGCTCCAGTAGGGCAAGGGCTTGCTGCATGGCTCCTCCTCCAGGTAAGTCTCCAAGGCTGCTGAGGGTGGCCGTGATACCCCACTGACAGGGGTATCACCAGCTCCTATTTCTCCAAAGGGGGGAAGATGATATTACCAGCCACTTAAAAAACAATTTAAAACTCTCTATTTTTGAACAACTCAGAATCATTACCCTAAATTTCTGCCCCATACAGTAAAACAGACTTAGGGTGTTTTTATAATAATAATAATAATAATAAATGTATTGCAGCGTGATCAAAGGTCATTGCTCATACAAAAAGTTTTTACACAAGATGCAGTTTATCCTGGAATTCAGAGCCCGGGAACAACAAAATTGTGCGCAGGGGAGGGGGATGTTGTTACTCTTTCACGGCACTACTGGAAGCTGGCCAGGTGTCATTGAAAACAGAAAGCACCAGGGAATTTACGCATGGATGGAGATCTGGACTTAAGAAACCTCAATATCAAGGTTTCCATGTGCAGGTTCCCCGGAACCCATTGTTTTCAATGGTGTCCGGTAGTGCCGTGAGTGTCTTAAACCACCCCCACCCCCAGACTGCAACTCTGAAGTTTGGGAGAAACTGCATCTCGTCTAAAAACGCACTGAGTCTTTGATCTAAAGACTTTCAGGGCTGGTATTACTGTCAGGACCAGGGCAGGGGAAGGAAGCCTATACCCTGAGGTCAACTATAGAAATGACCAGGGACCCCAAGTGAGGGAAAGACACCAGGAAAGGGAAACCTCTCAACCCGTCTCTGGAGTAGTTCAAGACTGCTCTTCGTTCCTACAGCCGGGAAACCCAGCCTCAGAGTGCACAGCTCATCACTGAGGTTAGAGGAACAGGGAAAAGTGAGGGGAAGGGGAAAGGGGAGTAGGGACGACAGAGTCCGAAGAACATCAATGGGACATAACAGTCGAGAAGGCGCTAGGCAGAGATAGGGCCAGGGGGCAGCCGGGTAAGGAGGGAACACACGCCCCTAGGGGGAAGGGGATCATGCAAGGCCACAGGAGAGCCCCAGACTCGAGGGGGGACTCTTACTTGGGGGGGAAACCTGACACAAGGATACAGGGGGAACCCCACTTGGGGGGGAGAGACCCCAAACAGGGATACAGGGGGATCCCCACTTTGGGGGGAGAGACCCCAAACAGGGAGAGGAACTTTTATAGATACACTTGGTTAAGGGCACACTTACCAATAATGACAACAGGGAGAGGCAAGGGTTGCACCGGAGAGCCAGACAATGAGGACAGAAGGGGGAAGGACCAGGAACGCCCCCCCACACACACACACAGGCAACCAACAGCCCTCAGGGAGTGGGAGAGTGGGACAGGTACAGCAAGTAACGGGAAAGGAAAGGAAAGGAAGGTTCACAAGATAGCTCACAGCATCTGGTGAATGGTGTGTGCGTGTAAGAGCAGTTGCTCCCACAGCTTCCTGTGGCTGCACCATGGGTTATATGCCAACCTGTGGCCAATCAGGAAGCCAGGAGCCAAGGCCAGGGGAACAAGGCACAGCTGGGGAGGGGCGTGACAAAACAGGAGGCGAGGCATGCAAGAGGACACAGGCATCCAGACCTGGCCATTAGCACCGCCCAGAGTGAAAAAATATTTTCTTGTATTTGTTTTAAACTTGCCACCCATGAGTTTCATGGAGTGTCCCCTAGATCTAGTACTAGCTGAGACAGTAAATAACTGCTCCTTGTTTATTAGTTCCACACCACTCATGATTTTATAGACCTCAATCATATCTCCTCTCAGTCATCTCTTCTCCAAGCTGAAGAGCTCCAACCTACCAAGCCTCTCCTCATATGGGAGCCCTTCCATGCCCTTGATCATTTTGGTTGCCATTCTCTATACCTTTTCTAATTCAGCTATGTCTTTTTTGAGATGGGGCAACCAGAACTGCACACAATATTTGAGGTGCAGTCACACCATTGATTTGTATAGAGGCATTATGACATCCTCAGTTTTATTCTCTATCCCCTTCCGAATAATTCCTAACATTATGTTTTCTTTGTTGACTGCTGCTGCGCACGACACTGTGGATTTCATTGTATTGTCCACAACCAACCCCAGCTCCTTTTCTTGAGTGGTAACTCCTAGCTTAGTAACCAGCATTGTGTGCGCATAGTTTGGATTCTTTTTCCCTACGTGCATCACTTTGCACTTGTCCACATTAAATCTCATTTGCCATTTAGATGCCCAGGCACCCAGTCTCGTAAGATCCTGTTGCAGTTTTCACAGTCTGCTCGTGTTTTAACTGCCTTGAATAACTTGGTGTCGTCTGCAAATTTGATCACCTCACTCTTAACACCCTTTTCCAAATCATTAATAAATACATTAAACAGCACTGGTCACAATACAGATCCCTGAGGCACACCACTTTTGACATCTCTCCATTGTGAAAACTGACCATTTAGTCCAACCCTTTGCTTTATATCTTTTAACCAGTTTCTGATCCATAGTAAGACACTAACTCCTATTCCATGACTTTTTAGCTTTCTCAAGAGTCTCTCATGAGTAACCTTATCAAATGATTTCTGGAAATCCAGGTACACTATATCTACTCGGTCTCCCTTGTCCACATGCTTATTTACACCCTCAAAGAATTCCAACAGGTTAGTGAGGAATGACTTACCTTTATTAAATCCGTGTTGACTCTTCCCCATTAAGCCATGTTTATCAACATGCCCTGTAATTCTGTCCTTAATGATGGTTTCCACCATTTTGCCTGGCACAGATGTCAAGCTTACTGGTCTGTAGTTTCCAGGACCGCCTCCAAATCCCTTTTTAAATATCAGGGTTACATTTGCCACCCTCCAGTCCTCAGGTACAGTGGCAGATTTTAGTGACATTTACAAATTACTAACAGTAGGTCTGTGATTTCATATTTGAGTTCCTTCAGAACTCTGGCGTGAATGCCATCTGGCCCTGGTGACTTGTTAGTTCAATTTGCCCTAGAATATCCTCCAACGTCACGTTGATATGTAACATCTCTTCCAATTCATTGCCCACAAAGGAAGGATCCGGTGTGGGTACCTCCCCCAAATCCTCTGTAGTGAAGACCTACGCAAATAACTAATTCAGTTTCTCTGCAATGTCCTTATCCTCCCTGAGCGCCCCTTTTACTCCCTTGTCATCTAATGGCCCAACTGACTCCCTAGCAGGCTTCTTGAATCTGATGTATTTGAAAAGGTTTTTGTTGCTTCTTTTTGCCTCTTTAGCAAGCCTCCCTTCAAAATCTCTCTTGGCCTGCCTTATTAACACTTTACATTTACGTTTCCAGTGTTTATGCTCTTTTGTATTATTTTCATTGGGACTAGCCTTCCATTTCTTAAAGAATGCCTTTTTGACTCTAATAGCCTCCTTCACCTCCCCATTTAGCCACAGTGGAAGATATTTGGTCTTCCTGCTTCCTTTTTTAATTTATGGGATGCATTTAATCTGGGCTTCCAGAAGGGTACTTTTAAACAGCCTCCACGCCTCTTGAACAACTGTGCTTTTTAGTTTCTTTTTAACTAGTTTCCTCATTGTGTCAGTCTTCCTTTTTAAAGTTAAATGCTACTGCTGTACTTTTGTTTGTCTTTCTCACTCCAGAAATTACATCAAATGTGATCATATTATGATCGCTATTGCCTAGTGGCTCTGCCACAGTTACTCCTTGCACCAGATCCTGTGTGCCAATCAGGATTAGATCTAGAATAGCTCCTCTTCTCGTTGGTTCCAGAACCAGCCGTTCTAGGAAGCAGTCATTTACAGAATCCAGAAATTTGACCTTCACGTCCCATCTTGAGGAAACATTCCTCGAATCAATATTAGAGTAATTGAAGTCACCCATTATTATCATGTTGCCAAATTTAGTAGCCTGTCTAATCTCTTTTAGCATTGCTTTATCAGTCTCTTCGTCCTGGGACGAGAGTCTAGCCCTACTGCAGTACTCTTCCCCTTTATACCTGGAATTTCTATCCACAGAGATTCTAGGGTACAGTTTGCATCCTTTAAAATGTTAATTGTACTTGACTCAATGTTGTCTTTTACGTATCATCTAGAGGACTCAGATAGGCTTCTAGGTGAAGGGAGTTCCACAACATTGGGGAAGCCACCGAGAATGCCACCCCACATGCACATGTGCCCCTGTTATATGGACAAGAGTAGCAGGTGGAACCCATAGGAGGTCACTCCCGGATGGCCTCGGGGGCTGCAACAGAGCATGGTAGGAAAGGCAGTCTTTCAGATACATGAGACCCAAGTCCAGGGTCGTCCCTGCCACTAGGCAGACCTAGGCGTCCACCTAGAGCGGCAGATTGGGGGGTGTGGCAGGCAGGGAACAGAAGGTTGCTACGTTGTAAACAAGGTTCTTCAAGATGGCTCGGAACATTCTCACAAATGGGTTTATGCTTCCCTTACTGGCATATACCAAGCTCACTAATTTAAAAACCATGTGACGTTCATGCACCCCCACACTATATAAGGTACCTTCATGCCTAAAGCCAACAATTCCTTCCAACTCTAAGCGATTATGAAGAAAATTCCATGTGGGGCTGGAAGGGTGGGCATTTGTGACAATTTTGGGAGCCATCTCAAAGAACCTTGTTTACAAGGTAGCAATCTTCTGTTCTTCTTCGAGTGGTTCCTCCCATTCTCACAAATGGGAGAGTACCAAGCCTAGAAATAGGCGGTGGGGGAATTTTCTATCAAAAAACAAACTTAATGTATACTGCATGCAAAAGAACAAGAGTTTATTATGTAGTAAAACAGGTAAGTATATTTACAGGGAACCTCTACATATAGTAAAGTCTGTTATATAGAAACAAGTGGTTCTCCTGTGTTTGTCTTGTTTGTTTGTTTTTTAAAAAGGGTTTGAAAACAGAATTAAGTATAGATACACCAAGAGAAGTGTGGGGCTGGGAAACTAGGTAGAGAGCATAGTGCTTTACAAAGGTATGCGGGGAGCTCCACGTTGCTGCCCTACATATTTCTTGCGGAGATATGTTAGAAAAAGCGGCCATAGAAGCACCCAGTGCCCTAATTGAATATGCTCTCAAATTAGGTGGAGGCGAGAATCCGCTCAGTTGGTAAGTAAGCGAGATCAGCTGTACCAACCATTTGGAAATAGTCTGAGAAGATATCTTCTGACCCAACCTAGGTAGGGATGGGAGATAAACAGAGTGTCTGAGAGCCTGCAATCTCTGGTCTTATCTAAGAAGGTGAGCACAGCTCTTTTTACATCTTGTGTGTGTGCCAGGGCCAAATCCTCAGATGCGTGAGGAGGAGGGGAAAACACGGGGAGAACAATTTTCTGGGATAAATGAAACAGAAATTATTTTAGGTATAAAGGATAGGTGAGCTGAAAATTCTAATCTGTCTCTGAAAACCTGCAGGTAGGGTTCCTTTATAGAAATGGCAGCAATTTCACTAACACGTCTAAGGGATGTGACAGCTACCAAAAAGGCAGATTTTAAGGTCTAATGGAATAGATCTGCCTGTTCTGGAGGCTCAAAGGGATGTTTCGTCAATCCATCAAGTACCAAATTAAGATCCCATTGAGACAGTGGTACCTGATGCAGCGGGAACAAATTTATAAGACCATTGTGGAACTTCTTAACCATAGGGTGAGCAAAGAATGATTTAGAACCAGGGAGGGTAGCATGTCTAGAAATGGCAGAGAGAGGTGCACTCTTAACGAGAAGCATGCCAAACCTTCCTCTGCTAATTCTAGTAAATATTGTAGTACTAATTCTACATAAAGTTGAGTGGGTGACAGAGATTTGGCTTGTAGCCAAAAGCAGAATCTTCTCCACTTGAAGTCATAGGACTTACGAGTGGATGGTTTAAGTTCATTTTGGAGTAGAAGGACTAACTTGTTACTTAAGGATTGAGCCCCTTCGGTATGTGAATCCTCCAAGCATGGATGTTCAGTCATGGAGAATTTTCCCTTGGTTCAAGAACAGCAAGTCCGGGATCTGGGGTAGGGCAAGGGATGAGTTGGTTAGATTTTGAAGCTCATGATACCATATCTGGCGAGGCCACCCTGGAGGTATGAGGATAAGATTGGCCCCCTCTAACCAAATCTTACCCAACACCTGTGGAATGAGAGGAATGGTGGGCTGCCCTGGTGCACAAAAGGCTGCACTTTGCGTTCAGGGCAGTGGAGAATAGGTCTACATACCCCATACCACCACTTGGGGGGGAGGGGGGCACCAAATTTTGTCATCGCCTAGAGCAGCAAAATGCCTTGGGACGACCCTGCCCAAGCCCAAGCCTTTTAGAGCTTTAAAGGTCAAAACCAGCACTTTGAATTGCCCATTAAGCTATAGGTAGCCAGTGTAGACTCCAGAGCACTAGCGACCCATCCCCAAAGGGAGTTGGTGCATTCTGCACCAGCTGCAGCTTCCAAACAGTCATCAAGGGCAGCCCCACATAGAGCACATTGAAGTAATATCCATGCATGAATATCCTTCCCTAAAGTCTGCCTGTTCTTCCCCTAAAATATTATCCTCATAGAAGCAGTTTTGCAGATGAAATAATAAGTATTTTCCAAATATTTTAGCTGGAATACTTAAGAGACTGAATAGGTTAATATCCAGTTGGATCTTCTTCACCTCCACTTCTAAAAATTGGAACTATTATATTTTCTTTCCAATGTTTTGGGTAAATTCCCTCCAATATAATGATTTTTAAAAAAAGTCAAAACTGGGCATCACCAGTCAATAAATGGATTTAAAATTTCCAGGGGTAGAAAATCAGGGCCAAGAGCCTTTTCATTTTGAAGAGAAGCTATATAAGATTTCAATTCGAATCCAGCTACAAGAAAATAATCTATTTGTACAGATGTATCAAAACTCTGATCAGCAGCATGAAATTAGTTTTAAAGAAACAAACCTAGGTATTCTCTGAGATGAGAGCATCTGGTATTGAACTAAACATTTCTGTACCTTTAGCTATAATCTGCCAAAAATGCTTATTTTCATTTTTCTGTCCTGAGCAGCTCATCCCACAATTTCATTTGATAGTCTCTTTTCTTCCATTCTATTACTTTTTGTAGTTTGGTTTCATTATCTTAACATATTGAAAGGTTACAAAGTCATTTAAAATCTTGTGCTTCTTCAAAGCACTAACTACTAAGGTTTCCTTGGTTTTATAGCAATCATTATCAGCCATTTTGGCAGGAGAGGAGTGCCTAGCCTTGGTTGCTAGGGCAACCAGGCTGAATGGCGCAAATGAGGTCTCGCAAGGCGAGAGTGGCAGAGCTGGTTATAAGGCCGGCATTGAGTTCCCAGCCTCAGTTTTGAGGTGGGGGGGGGTCACTGCAACAGCTGTTTCCACACACACCCCAACAATGATCCAGGAGGAGCCCTGCCTCTGGAGCCTGGCTAGGGGGACAATGGGCCCTTTCCTCAACACAGGTGATGGGAGGGGTGGGTCGTGGAAGCCGGGATTGGCTGCGGGAGCGCCCCCTCCCCCTTATCAGGTTTTGTTGTTCTCTCGGTCGGGCCTGCGCTGGCCTGTTTCTGGTGGCTTTCCCCCACATGGATGGTGGGACCTCTTTTTTTCTGGCCTGCCTTGCTCTCTCCCTAGGCAATGGGGGGTGCAGGCCTCCAGAGCCAGGGGGCCGTGGGAGGACCCTACTTCCTTCTTTGCACCCTTTACAGGCGCTGGTCCTTTGGAGGGGATCAGGAGGCAAAACCTGTGCTGCCAGCTTCTCCCTTATTCAGGAGCTCCCACATTTTTGGTCTACAAGGGAGATCTGCCCCCCATGGAGTGGACCTGGATCCTACCATGATTTGGGCCCAGAAGGGGCCTATTGGGAGGGAAGGCCAGGTAGGGGGGAAGGGGGGCTTCCATCAGATGGCCCTCTGCAAGCTACATACTCCATAGACCCTGGGTCTCATCCCTGCTGGGCCTCCTGGTGGCATGTTATGAAAGGAGCAGGATCTGAGTACAGTAAACCAATCTGTCTCTCTGGACTTTCATATCTAGCCTTCCCCCACACCCACACACATATAAACGTCCTAAAGGCCTAGGGGATGGGTTGTCCCTTCCTCACTAGAGGTTTTCAAATAGAGGCTGGATAGCCATCTCGCAGGGATGCTGTAACAGAAGGTTGCTACCTTGTAAACAAGGTTCTTCGAGATGGCATTAAACATTCTCACAATTGGGGTTTGCGCTTGCGCGCCCTTCTCTTACCGGCATATACCAAGCTCATATTTAAAATTTCACATGATGTTCACATGCCCCCATCCTATATAAGGTACCTTCCCACCTAAACCCAACAGTTCTTTCCAACCGTGAAGGCATAGAAGAAAATTCCATGCGGGGCTGGAAGGGTGGGCATTTGTTAGAATGTTGAGAGCCATCTCGAAGAACCTTGTTTACAAGGTAGCAACCATCTGTTCTTCTTCGAGTGGCTCCTCCCATTCTCACAAATGGGAGAGTACCAAGCCTAGAGACAGGCGGTGGGGAAATTTTCCAAACAATGATGCAGAGCAAAAAGGATATAATAAGAAAAATATATACGTTTATTAATTTAAGAAGTAACAAGAAGCTAACAAAGAGCTTACAGTAAAACAAAGTTTATAACATGAATCAAGTAAAGAGATATATGGTCACTTGCAGAAACGCATAGATTATTTATTGTTGAGGATTGAATTGAGGATGGAGACTCCCACTGATGTCTGAGACTGGGAACCTAAATGTAAAGCATAGTGCTTTATAAAAGTGTGGTGAGAGCTCCACGTAGCAGCTCTGCAAATCTCGTGAGGAGACACATTGGCAAAAGCTGCAGTGGAGGCTCTGAGAGCTCTCAAGGAGTGTGCCCGTAAATTGGGGGGAGGAGGGAGTCCTAGTTGTTGATATGCTAGGGAAATCAGGTGGACCAACCATTTAGAAATGGTTTGGGAAGAAACTTTGTTACCCAGGTTGTTTAAAGAGGGAGAAACAAACAGGAAGTTAGAACATCTGCAAGCACTGTTTTTTTCCAGATACGCAAGGACAGCCCTCTTCACGTCTAGAGTGTGTGCTGTCTTAAGACTATCAGAGTCATGTGGAGGAGGAGAAAAAACTGGGAGAATTATCCTCTGGGACAAATGAAAGGGAGAAACACACTTGGGAATAAAGGATGGGTGGGAGGAGATCTCAATTCTATCAGGAAAAACTTGTAAATAAGGAGACTTAGAGGAAATGGCAGCCAACTCACTGACTCGTCTAAGGGCGGTGATGGCTACGAGGAAGGACGTTTTTAAAGTTCAGTGGAAAAGGTCTGCTTCTTGTTGCGGCTCAAATGGGGCACCTGTAAGGAAATTAAGAACTAAGGTAAGGTCCCATTGGGAGATAGGGGTCTTATGGGGGGGGGGGGGGGGGGGAAGGTTTGAGAGACTTTTAAGGAATCTCTTAATGAGAGGGTGAGCAAACAAAGATTGATTGTTTGTCAACACCACATGCTTAGCTATAGCTGAGAGATAAACTCTCAAGGAGGAAAGGGCTAAACCTTTTTCAGCTAAGTGAAGTAAGTATTTGAGGAGCAAGGGGAGGGAGAGTTGATCAGTGGATAAATCTTTACCAGCTAACCAAAAGGTAAAACATTTCCATTTAGAATCGTAGGATTTTCTGGTAGACGGTTTAATGTCATTGGATAAGATAAGGGTAACCTTGTCATGTAAGGAGGTCACTGTGTCTGGATCCTGAACGCATACAGGTTCAGTCTGTGGATGTCTGGGTGGAGAGCCTGCCCTTGCTAAAGTGACAGGAGATGGGGGGTTTGAGGGAGGGCGATTGATGCCAAGGTCAAGGAGAGAATCTCACTGAACCAGAACTGTCTAGGCCAGTTTGGGGCCACAAGGATAAGACTGGCACCCTCTGTGCATATCTTGTGGAGAATTTTGGGAATCAGAGGGAAGGCATAGGTCAGGTGTGGTTTCCATGAGGTGAGGAAGGATGTCCTCAGCAGACTCAACCTGGAGAATCATGAGTGGGAACTCGACGATCGGGTATACAGGTGTCTGACAGCTTGTTGGGGCTCACCCATGATTGACTTGTTTGCAACAGCAAGCAACAGCAAATGCAGTCAGTTCTGTTCCAGGGCTACTCACGATCCTGCCTCCATGGTTTTTCCATGGAGGCAGGATCGTGAGTAGCCCTGGAACAGAACTGACTGCATTTGCTGTTGCTTTCTGTTGCAAACAAGTCAATCATGGGTGAGCCCCAACAAGCTGTCAGACACCTGTATACCCGATCGTCGAGTTCCCACTCATGATTCTCCAGGTTGAGTCTGCTGAGGACATCCGCCCTTGTGTTCTGTGAGCCTGCCAGAAGAGTGGCGATCAGGTATATGTCGTGGCGTTTTGCAAAGCGCCAAATTCATATGGCTAGATGACAAAGTTAGGGAGACCTGGTACCGCCCTACTTGTTTATGTACCAGACCGCTGACATGTTGTCCATTGTTATATTCACGACTGTCCCTTGGAGAAAATGACAAAATGCTTTCAATGCATTTAGAATAGCCATGGTCTCCAAGGCATTTATGTGGATCTGTTTCTGTGACATAGTCCACTTCCCTGAAATGTTGAGGTCTCGGAGATGTGCTCCCCATCCTGTTGAGGAGGCATCAGCCATGAGAACATTTACAGGGACAGGTTTATCAAAAGGCATACCTTGTAAAACAAAGTCTCTTCAACAAACACCTCAGAGAATCCAAAATGGATCGAGTGATACGCAAGCTTTTGGTAGGGGGATCTGCTAGGGGGTTAAAAAGTTTCAGAAACCATAGCTGAAGCGGATGCAAATGTAACCTTGCAAAAGGGGTAGTGGCAGTGGTAGAAGCCATGAGGCCTAGTAACCTCTGAAAAACCGTAGCAGATTGTAATCTATGGATAGAAATGGTCTTAATTAAAGAGGAAATATCCTCAAAGCGATCAGGAGGAGTTAACACCTTTCCTATTGTGGAATCTATGATTGCTCCAATATAAGAAATTCGCTGGGTGGGAATTAGGGTGCATTTCTGAAAATTAACAGATAAGCCTAGAAGGTAACAAAGGCATAAGGCACACTCTGGGAAGGCATATGTGGGGAGTCAGCTACTAAGAGCCAGTCATCCAAGTAGGGCTAGATGGTGATGCCCTGCTCCCGGATAAAGGAGATTACTGGCGCTATTACCTTAGTAAAAATTCTGGGTGCAGAAGAGAGGCCGAAAGGGAGAGAGCAAAATTGGAAGTGGTGAGAACCATGGAGGAAACAAAAAAATCATCTACACTTATAATGAAAGTATGCATCCTTGAGGTCTAGAACTGCATACCATTGGTCTTTATGAAGGAAGTCTGACAAATGATCAAGTGTTAACGTTTTGAACTTATGGTAGGTGACAAAAGTATTAAGAACCCTTAAATCCAAAATAGGCCTGTAGCCACCTCCCTTTTTATCTACGACAAAGTCATTAGAATAAAAATCCTTAGAAACCTTGTTTGGATGAACAATTTCGATGACACCCTTGGAATACATTTGGAAAACTTCTTTATTCAAAGCTTCAGATTGCAAAAAGGAAAACTGAGCAGATGCCCTCGGTTTACAAGGAGGGGGCAATGTGGAAAAGGAAACCGAGTACCCAAACTGAATGATATTAAGAACTCACTTATCAAAAGTAATTGACAGGGAGAGCATTAAACAAAGAAACAGTAGAGTCAACGTGCTCAATGGTGGTAGTAGAACAGGGTACAGAACCTGCACCTCTGTGGGGGAGGTGGGGGAGGTGAAAAAGGATGCCTATTATTCCCCTTAGGTTTGTAAGGAGTATATTGGGGTCTACATTTCCCCTGGTAAGGAAACTGCGGAGGGTAATACCTCTTGTGGTAAGAGTGTGATTGCCCATAGTACTGCCTCTGAGGCCTTGTATAGGATTGTTGCTGCTGATAGGGATGCGAGTACTGGAAGGTGGTAGATTCTCTTTCGGAGATTCTCATTTTATTAGTGGTGGCCTTAGATTTCTGTATTTTATCGAGGACCTCATCCGTGTCCTTTGCAAACAAGTCTGCTTGATCAAAGGAAAAATTTTCGATACTGAACTTATGATGGGATTCCAATTTGGTCCCACGAAGCCACGCAAATCTCCTTGTCACAATGGTGTTAGCAACACCTCTGGCGGCTGTATCGGAAGAGTGCCATGCCGCCTGGAGTTGGAAGCGGGAGATCGACAACCCGTCGGCACACAGGGTATGAAGAGCCTTTTGCTTGTCTTTAGGCAAGTGGGGGATCAGCTTTTGGGCTTCCTCCCACAAATGGTGTTGGTAGGACGCCATTCCAGCCGAGTAATTAGCCATTCACATGAGCATTGTACTGGAGACAAAGGCTTTCCTACCAAAAATGTCTATGTGCCTGTTATCCTTGTCTTCAGGAGAGGTGTCTTGGGCGTTCTTTTGCAGTCTTTCAGCAGATGCTGCAACAACCAGTGAGGTGGGGAGGGGCTGCTTAAAGAAGATTGATCCCTGTTGAGGGGAGAACAGATAAAATGAACTATAGGTGGAAGAAACAGGGTGAATGGAAGCAGGGCTAGACCATAATTTTTCGGCTTCCAAAGCGTGCCTCTTAAATAAGGGGAGGGTAAGTTTTGACTGAGAAGGACACTCAACAGTCGAATAAGCAGGATCAACGTCATGTTCAGACATGGGGATAGTCTCCAGCTTAAGAGTCTCAGAGAATTTTTTTAACGAGAAATTGAAATTCTTTATGCTCCTGGGAGGTTAGAGATGAGGTTGAATCATGGATGTCGTCACACGGAGGAGGTGACAAGTTCTCGACGTCCTGGGCCTTGAAGGGCTCTGGCGTCTTGGGGAGAGGACTAATGTCCTGAGGAGGGACATGATCCAAAGGGGGTAAAGGATCCGCGTCCTGAGGAGGAAGCGAGGAGAGAGCCCTTGATTTAAGTTGTCTTCTATGGTCAATTTTGCACTTTTGTTGCTCTTGTCGTTGAAGAAATGCCAGCTCAACCTCCTGATGGAAGGACGACAAGGCACTCCCTGTTGTCGTCGATGGCATCGATGTTGAGGGCCTCGACGTCGAGGGTGCTGAAGGCGATGGGTCTGCTGAGCTGTCGACATCGTGGGTTGCGACGTCAAGGGGATTGGTGGAAGATGGTATCGAGGATGAGCAGATGACGTCGAAGTTTTGGAACGACATCCTGTAGCTGATGAGTGGTGACGTGGAGAGGTTCGTGGAGAGGGAGAGTCGCCGACGTTCGGAGGGGTAGAAGGGCAGTTGGAGGAGGAGGCCCTGGACGTTGTACCCTTAATTAATTGCTGAAGGCAAGAAACTATAAGTTTGTTTTCTTGCTTTCTCGAGTTTTCCTGCTCCCTGAAGAAATTCCAAGGGAAAGGTTGCTCCGCTGGAGGAACGGGAGACAGCTGGACCCTAGCCAGGGCAGGTTGCTGTTGTGGGGTGGTCAGCCATTGAATATCATGGGACTGAAAGGGTGAAACCAAAAAGCGTTGATCTGGTCATTTGTCCACGGTGTTGAGCAGAGAAGTTATAGTCAGCGGAGAAACGGGAGTGAGAGGAGACATAACACCAGCTCCGAAAGTAACTGAGTCGTTGTCAGAGAAGGAAGGGGATAGGGAGCGGTCTGCCAAAATAGCAGGCTCCAAGCCCTCTAAAAGTCTTGCTCTCTTTGGGGAGGGAGAGCGCATATCATGTACTCCAGAGGGGCCAGGTACAGGAGACTCAACAGCAGTCGTAGCAGATAGTGTCATAGCCACCAACACAGTCTCTTGAGCCCCAATACTGGGGACGCTGAAAGGAGTGGGAACCAGTTTATCTACAGTCCGGGACTTACTTTTCTGTTTATCCTCCAACTCCTTCAGCAAAGCCGGTAGTCTGAGGGCACGTTCCCTGAGAGACTTCGGCTTGAGCAAGAGACATTCTGGGCAATCCTCAGGGTTTTGGGAAGAACCCAGGCAAAAAAGACATTGTCTGTGAGGATCCTTAGTAGTCATCTTTCGATCACAGGAAAAGCATCTCTTAAAACTATGTCTAACGGTTGCCATATTGAGAGGAAGAATATGAGTTCGGAGATATGACAGCAAGCCGCGAAAGCGGTTGGAAGTAACTGTTGGGTTTAGGCGGGAAGGTACCTTATATAGGGTGGGGGTGCGTGAACATCACGTGAAATTTTAAATATGAGCTTGGTATATGTTGGTAAGAGAAGGGCGCGCAAGCGCAAACCCCATTTGTGAGAATGAGAGGAGCCACTCAAAGAAGAACTGTAGATGCCTGCACTGAGCAGGGTGTTGGACTAGATGACCTTTTAAGTCACTGACAGCTCTATTATTCTATGAAAGTAGCTTTGCCTCAGGGAAGTGAGGTCCCTTCCAACTCTATGATTCTATGAAGGTAGCTCTGTCACGAGGAAGTGCATTCTTTTTATTTCATGGGAGGCTTATTGAGCGGATGTCCACCAGTTGGCTGGGAGTGGGGAAGGGATGTCTTTGGACTCAAACTACCTATAGATACTTATTAGTGTAAGCATTCCCTTGGTACATTGCCAAGTTGGTTGACTGTACACTGGTCTAGCTTGGGTGAGATTATTTCAGACCATCCTAGTTTAGGGTCAAAGCAGCTGGATTCTCTCATGATTTTGCCATTTATCCCATCACAGTATCGTAGTTCCCTCTGGGCTTACAATAGCTATGGGCTCTGCTGGCTCCTGGGGGCCTGATTCAGGCCTCCTGGGTTTGGTCTGGCCCAGCCAGTTTCCCCTTCAGGCTTGGACCGGGTATGGGTAAACAGGGATCCTGCCAAGTCGTGGGATGGGGTGGGGCTCTTCTCTCCCTCCGGTGAAGGCAGGAGATACCACCCCCATCTATTTGGATGCTCTGAGAAGATCATACTACCCATCGGATTTCCATGTGTGGAGGGGATCCTTCGGTGAATGGAGGTCAAGTGAATAAGAGCAGCAGAACTCTCATGGACCCCGCCAGCTGGTTTCCTTCCTGCTCCATGGGGACACAACCAGGGAAGCATGGCCTAGGGACACAGGTGATGTAATGTGATGCCAACCCCCACCCCCAGGACCAAGCTAAGGGACCCAGATGGATCCGTAGGTGGGGATTGTGCTGAGCGGATGCACGGTATCCAGTGCGGCACAGCCAAGCACCTTAGGCAGGGTCCCCCTTCCCTTAGGGCAGGGGCAGGGAACCCAGCCAAGTATGAGGTGAGTGCCAGCACACCTGCCCTCGGGAATAGGGTGGTGCACCTGGTGTAGAAATGGGCGTTTTGCCCTCAGCCAATCATGGCAAAAGAATTTCCCGTGGTGTGCCCAGCCTAGCCAAGAAGGGTCCCTGTCCACCCTGTTGTTGTTGTTATTATTAGCAAGCATTTATATAGCACAAGCAATGTACCTGACACTTTACAAAGTAATGGAATAGACACAGTCCCTGCCCTAGGGCTTAAAAACTGAGAGATAGTGGGAGGGAGGGAGATGAAGAAAAGGGAACAGAGGGTGAGACAAGGAGGGTAACATTCACGAGGATGCGAGGTTCCAGGTGCATGTGCTTGACTTGGTTACATCAAGAATGATGGCTGTCTGGTCCGTGTGGTGAGGATATGAGTACACAGACCTCAGGTAACAGATTGTACTGGATGGAGGATATTATTATTATTATTATTAACAAACATTTATATAGCGCCAGGGAGGCGGCAAGGCGGATGTGGACAGGGAGGGAGTTCCAGGCATGGGGGGCAGCAAGTGAGAAGGGACGAAGGCGCTTAGGGGAGTAGGGAAGGCGTGGAAGGGCGAGAGAGGGGACAGAGGAGGAGCGAAGTGCACGGGCTGGAGTATGGAGGGCGATAAGTGCAGAGAGGTAGGGGGGAGCAAGGTTGTGAAGAGCTTTATAGGTGAAGA
>QEPC01012389.1:5932811-5964759 GCA_003113815.1 Sphenodon punctatus
CCCCCCCCCCCCCCCAGTCTTTCAGATTATAAGTCCTAGGGCAGTGACCGTGTCTATTCAATTACTTTGTAAAGTGCCAGGCACATTGCTGGTGCTATATAAATGCTTTCTCATAATAATGCTAATAATAATAAAGTAGGTGCAGCTGTAGATGTGACAGGCTGCCATGGAAACCAAGTGACGACAGTTGACTGGAGCAAAGCAGTTTACCCGGAGAACCTTTTACACACAAAAGTTCTGGGAGAAGTTCTATGCAGAAGTTCAAAGAGCCAGATATTTAAGATCTGATTTAGACACACAGAAAGTTCAAGATGTAACAGCAAACATGCAGGAGAAATGTGTGTGTAAAAACACCCATAATAGCACTCAAAAACTCATCTCATTTTATATTATAGGGGAATAAGTGAGAATGTAACACATTTTGAAAAGATTTCTCAAGGCTTTACCTATAAGCTTATTTTGGGGGAGAGTTTCCTTGGTTAAGGATTGCAGAATTTGGTTCTTGTTTTACAATGTCAAACTGTGCTTTTTACTGAAGGTGCCATCAGCCCCCTATGGGAGATAAATAGAGACAGATAATCAATGTCCTTCTCCACAAAAAGGACAAGACAGAATCCTAGGCTTTGGGTAAAAACAGATGTGACAACTGCACAGCAACAGTCAGGCCCAGGGAGGAAAACCACGGTGGACATGATTTGGGCTGTGGTGCCAAACAGACATGTTTGCAGCTAGGGTGCCAGGGAAGACATGGAGCTTGCCAAATATGCAGCCAGATGGCTCCACCCCTGCGCTGCGCCCAGAACCCCACCATGATGGGCTGCCATGGCAGCCAATGATGCCTAACTATAGCCATGGTGAACACAACTGGCCCGGGAATAGATGTGATAGCCCGCTGTCACCTGGTCAGGTGGGCCTTAGCAATCCTGGGCCAACATCTGACGATGCCTGCAGAGACGTGCAGGTAAGTTCTGAGCCAAAGCATGACAAAGCAGGTCACAGCGAGCTGCTGTCATGTCTGTTTTTACCCTTTGTCAGTGATTCACAATTAGAAATAGCACTGCATATGACTAGTAGCACTATAGAAATGATAAATAGTAGTAGTAGTAGTAGTAGTAGTAGTTACTCCTGAATAATAACCCTGAATTGGATCTGGATTAAAACTTAATTCCGATTAACTGTGATTGTGTAAAAACAGTCATAGTCTCTCAGCCTCAGTTCCTCATCTGGGACAATCCTCACAGTTCTAGGACAGTCCTGGGCCTGTACAGATTAGTCCACCTAGGACTGATCAATGGCACTGATTGTGCCAAATGCTGTAAAGACATCTGTAAAAGGCAGTTCCTGGCCTTGGTAGCTTATACTAATCACTAACCAAATGTGCTATTCTCAGTTCATAAACTGTAAGGCTAGCAAACACCACAGTGATCATCTGATCTGACCTCCTGCATTAATCATCACCCATATTGTTCAACTTGTACATGCAGTGCTTTAGGGGTGTGAAGCACGGGGTCAAGTACCAGTATGCTGATGATACATAACTGTAGACCTCTTGCCTCGTGAGCCCTGACAACTTGGCCTCTGCCTTGGAGGAATGCCTGAATTGTCACCAGGATGCATTGGAGCTACCTCCTGCTCAATCCAGGGAAGATTGAGGTGATGTTGGTGGGAAGGGGCAGCCGATATGAGGATGCCCTTGTCTTCCTCAGGCCCCTAAATGTGGCTGGGGTAGAGGTAGTGGGCCAGATAAAATACTTGGTCGTCATTTTTTACTACGCTCTCTCCATGACAGCCCACGTGGCAGACGTGGTTTGGCAATGCTTTTTTCAACTATGCAATTTGCATAAGTTATGCCCTTATTTATCCCAGGCTGACCGTGCCACAATAACCCATGCCGTAGTGACTATGAGGCTTGACTTTTGTAACTCTCTCTTCTACGGGCTGCCAGCAGTGCTTATCCATCACTTGCAGCTTGCTCAGAATGCAGCAACACAGCTGCTTACTAGTTTAGGTAGCTGTGATCATATTTTGCTCACCCTGCGTTTTCTGCATTGGCTGTCTGTGGAGTGATGGATTGAGTTTAAGATTGCACTGTTGGTTTTTAGGACCCTGAACAATTTAGACATCTGAAGTCGGCAGGCGATTGAACTTTCGTTGTAGAACGAAAGTGTGGAACTCACTCTCTCTGGATATTTGTCTCAATTCCTCCCTCCTTACCTTTAAAAAGCAACCAAAAGTGTATTTATTGTCTAGGATTCACTGATGGTTCCCCCTCAGTGTACTTTGTCCTCCCTTTTTTCCTGCCCCATTTAAAAAAATTTAATAATTGTTTTAAATTGTTTTAAATTATTTTAAATTGTTAATTTGTTTTAAATTGTTTAAAAGTGTTTGTGAAGCGGTCTGAGTGCCATATAAGGCAGGGGATCACTATATAAATAAAATGTATTATTATTATTATTTATTATTATTATTATTATTATTTTATTTACACAGTGCATAGAAATTCACTCAGCGATTCCTGAAGTGGAGAACAATGTTCTTTTGCTATGTTTCGGGGATCAGCTTTGTGTAACAGGAGAAAGCCAGTCCTTTTCTAAATTCTTATCTCACATTACGAAAAGCCTGGCTACCCCGCAGGTATGGCTTAAACTGCCAATGTCGAAACTGCAAAGCAATTTAGCAAACACTGTTGTTAGCCAAAAGGAAAGTAGACTTTAAGCTTCTGTTGTCTTCTTGTAATGACCCATTTTAATTACTTTTTAGCTCAATGCACTGGAAGCCATTTGCTAACCAGAATTTTAAATATTAATGCAGGAGTGCATAAGACATGTCCATTAAGGCTGGTAAAGTTGTGTTTGATTAACAGGCTTTTCATAAATGCACTGACACAAACTTTTTTTTTAATTAATTCAGCCTGCAAATGAACATCATCCATTTTGCTATCATATTTTATCAGCCTGTAAAGTGCATTCTCACTTCAGTTTTCAGCTCTGAACGCCGAATACTTTGTGAAAAATGAAAGAATTTTAATGAGAACGCGAACAACATGCCATCAACACCCTTTCGCCAGTAAAAATGTCATAGCATCAAGCTTTAAATCATGTTCCTGCCACACCTTTGGACATCTGTGATATTCTGTTTGAGTCCTCAAAATCTGGTACATCTATCACCAGGTGCAGCCTTTAAACACGGAGACTCTAGCTGATTCACTGGTTGGCATGGCAACAGTTGTCAAATTATCCCTTGATAATGCTCTTTAATTTATTGTATAAATTATTTCCGAGATATGGAATTGCAAAATGATGTACTGAGGCTCTTAAGTGAGCAGATCAGACTATCTACATTTAAAAATGCATTGCATTTACTGACCTTAGCTGGGAAGCTGACCCCTTACAAGGCTGAATCCCTCTGGATGGAGCATAACGTTTAAGCAGTAAGAAAAGTTCAAAGCTGTGCCAAGGGTAATTACTACTCCAGGTGCATGTTAACTGCCCTGAAAGCAAACAGGCTGTACACGGAGAGCAACTATATAAGGGGAGGTCACATGTAGAAACATCTACTAGTTATAAAGTTCTTGTTAACACTCTTGCTTTGAATAAAAGAAAAACATGTGAGAAGTTTTAAACTGTATGAGGACACATGGGCAAAATATTTATCCATCATCAAGCAGAAGCCCATATTGGCCCAGTAGCCAGTAGACTCAGAGTGCTATGTGTCTTCTGATGTCTTTCCCATGCTGCTTGTCCCATCACTATGCTACAAGTTATTCTGCAATTGCACGCCTCCCTCCTAAATCATGAATTATATGGAAATGATTAACTTCTGACATCACGCCCCAAATATCCAGTTTAAGTCACTGGTAAACTCTGCAAATGATAAATGCTACACTTTAATAGAAAATGCAGGAAAGTACAAACCAAGGACTTTAGGGTCTACTACAGAAACGTTTTCAGCATCTGAATGCTGTCTTTATGTATACATGGACAACAGGAGAATGATTAAGCTGATTATGATTTGTAAATTTGAATAGAAATAATAAAATTATCAATGGACTACTAGCATCAATAGATTGCACTGTTCATGGCCTCTTTGAACAAGAAAACAGTATTCAACTCTATCTTCCAAAGCTTTAAATTCCTAAATAATGTCTCATTGCTCCTTAGATGGGAAATCCAACCACACATGGATTATTTAGACTGTGAGCTCCATGAGGTAAGGACTGGGAAATAGGCCTTTTTCACAAGAGACGGTACCACTCATACCGTAGTATCTTATTATTTATTTATTTATTTAAATTTTACATAATTTATACCCCAAACCTCCTGCAAAAGCAGCTCGGGGTGGCTAACAATTCTTAAAAACAGAATATAAAACTACAATAATATCAATATAATAAATAAATAATAAAAATAAAACATAATAAAACCTTCAATCCATGTGGGGGATGTCAAAAAAGAAAAAAAAACCATACAAAACCCCCACCATCCTCACCCACAAACCCCCACCCTTCACCTATCTCCCTCACCAAAGGCCTGGTAAAACGGCCAGGTCTTTCATTGTTGACGAAAGGAGGGGAGGTCCAGGATCACCCGGGCCTCCACCAAAAGGGAATTCAACAGCCTAGGTGCAGCCACCAAGAACACCCTCTCCATAGTTGCCCACTGAGCTATGCGGGGCACTCCCGGCAGACCACAGGGGCCGATCCAGAGCATGGGGAGTGAGGCGGTCCGCAGGTAGGTAGGGCCTATGCTGTATAGGGCTTTATAGGTAAGCACCGATACCTTGAATTGGGCCAAGAAGAATATAGGCAGCCAGTACAGAGCACAGAGCACTAGTGTAATGTGCTCACAGCGACCCGTTCCTGTCAGGAGAAGGGCCGCCGCATTCTGCACCACCTGCAGCCTCTGAACCATCACCATGGGTAGCCCCACGTAGAGCACGTTACAACAGTCCAGTCTTGAGGTGATGAAAGCTTGGATGATAGTAGCCAGGTCGGAGTCCGAGATGTACGGCCAAAGCCACAGCACCAGATGTAACCGGCAAAACACGCTCCTCACCACAGTCCCCACCTGGACTTCCAGGCAGACATGGGAATTGAGGAGCACTCCCAAACTATGAACCTGGGGGACTAGCTGGGGACGAACCCCATCAATGACAGGGGATGCCACACCCACTGCCTTACCCACTAGCATCACCCCATCTTTTCAGGATTCAGCTTCAGTCAGCTCGTTCTCATCCAGTCCCCCATGGTCATCAGATGGTAAGCACCAAAACTGCTGTGTCTGGGTTGGATGAAAAAGAGAGGTAGAGTTTGGTGTCATCAGCATATTGATGACACCGAACACCAAACCATCTCACGACCTCACCCAGCAGCTACATATACATGTTGAACAGGAGAGGGGACAGAATAGAACCTTGTGGGACTCCACACGAGAGGTCTCGGGGAGATGAAGACCAATCCTCAAGCACCATCTGCTGAGTTCTCCTGGCCAGGAAGGAGCAGAACCATTCAAGAACAATCCCACCAACCCTAGCTCTGCTCCACAAGTGAGTCACCAACATCTCATAGTCAACAGTAAAAAAAGCAGATGACAAATCTAACATCATCAGCAGAATCAACTGACCCTGGTCCAATTACCAGCAGAGGTCATTGATCAAAGCCAGAAGTGCAGTCTCAGTGCCAATAGCCTGGACAAAAACCAGACTGCGAGGGATCTAGAAAACTGATGCGGTTCAGATGCTCCTGCAGCTGCTGAGCCACAACCCGTTCAATAGCCATCCCTAAAAATGGGAAGGTTAGAGACTGGCCAATAGCTGGCAGGGGAGTCAATGTCAAGTGATGGTTTCTTGAGCAGAGGCCACACTACCGCCTTCTTGAGGCAGCCCAGCACTCTGCCCTCTCAAAGGGAGAACTTGACCACCCCCACCAGCAATGGCCCCAGCATCTCCTGGCTGGCCTTGACCAGCCAGGATGGGCATGGGTCCAGCTCACAAGAGGTGGCTCTGTCCGCCCCAAGAATATCCTCCACATCAGCGGGCAATATCCACTGAAATTGATCCCATGAAACCAGGGTTTCCATAACCTCTTGTTCTCCTATTGTACCAAGCGTGGCATCAAAGTCTGAATCCAAGTGATTTTGTCCACAAAGAACCCCTTCTTTGCTGCCAGTACAGCCACGGCATAGACTCATAAACTAACTCTATGTTGCAATCTGTCGGCTTCAGCACATGAATGATGCCACCGTCGCTCCAACTGCAGCCCTTCCCTCTTCAGCTGTGCAGATCCTCCATAAACCAGGGAGGCCTGCGGTGCCAATGCTTAGGGAGTAGATGCCTAGGAGCTGTCCAATTGATGGCCTCAGTCAGCAAGGTGTTCCAAAGAGCAATGAGGTCATTGAGTAGGTGGTCATCAAGATCAGAGGGTAACTGCCAAAGAGCATTCCAGAACCTCTCGGGTTGCTTAGTCTCCAGGGGAGAACCAACCGAACTGGTTCCACACCTCTCCGGGGGGGAGACATATGCTGGGAGACAGGCCTGCAGGAGATAGTCTTGATACTAACTGAAATGATGACCATGTCAACCACAAAAACACCCCCTTCTTGCACACTGATGAAATGACATAACTAAGGGCATTTTCAGACAAGACACCTTCCACCCACTACCCACCCACCCACTATACATGTAGTAGGGCTGCAGTGTTATTAGTAATAATAATAATAATAATAATAATAATTATTATTATTATTATTATTATTATTATTATTATTTAGCAAGCATTTATATAGCACAAGCAATGTACCTGGTGCTTTACAAAGTAATTGAATAGACATGATCTCTGCCCTAGGCAATCTGAGAGAACCAGGGAGGGGGGGGACAAAGGAAGGGGAACAGAGGGCGAGGCAATTAGTGTAACATTCATGAGGATGCGAGGTCCCAGGTGCACGCACTTGGCTTGTTTACATCAAGAATGATGGCTGATTAGTCCATGTGGTGAAGATATGAGTACACAGACCTCAGGTAACAGATTTTACTGAATGGAGGTTATCAGCAGGAGTTAGGTGAGGGGAGCGAGGAGTTGGGGAGGGCAGAATGGAAGAGGTGGGTCTTGAGGAGGGATTTGAAGGTATGAAGGGAGGGGGCGAGGCAGATGTGGGCCGGGAGGGAGTTCTAGGCATGGGGGTCAGCTAGGGAGAAGGGACAAAGATGGTTAGGGGAGCAGGGGAGGCATGGGAGGGCGAGAGAGGGAACAGAGGAGGAGTGGAGTTCACAGACTCGAGTATGGAGAGAAATTAACGCAGAGAGGTAGGGGGAGCAAGGTTGTGAAGAGCTTTATAGGTGAAGATTAGGGGCGCTTTTAAACGAGACAAGAAATGTAGCTGATCCTTTGATCAGCCGCATTTCTTGGCGCTCGTTTAAACAGTGCAGCTGGATCTTCCCCCGCGTCAGACCGGGCAGGCGATCCTGCCCCCCCGACGTGGATCCCTGAAGTGCCAGCTTTACGCCGCACTTCTGGGTTCTTTGGGTGAGTGCGCACGTGCAGAAGGGCGTGCATGTGCACAAACACTGGGCGCCGTGTCTGATGCTCAGAAGAGCATCAGACACGGCGTTCAGAGGAAGGCAGGGGGAAGATGCCGGCACTGAATGATCCCGCTTGTGAGTGGGATCGTCTAACAGCGCCCTAGGTGCTTGTGCAGGATTTGTTCAGGAAGGGGGAGCCAGTGAAGAGAGGAGAAGAGGGGCTGCACGTGGTCAAAACGACGGGTGAGGTGGATGACCCTGGCAGCAGAGTTTGGGACAGAGATAAGGGGAGATAGGGGAGAGCAGGGGAGGCCCATGAGAAGGAGGTTACAGTAACTGAGGCGAGAGATGACCAGGGCATGAACAAGGGTTTTGGCAGAGGAGACAGAGAGAAATGGGTGAATCTTCGCAATGTTATGGAGGGAGAAGTGACAGGATTTGGCAACAGAGTTGATGTAGGGTTTAAAAGAAACAGGTGAGTCAAAGATGAAGCCTAAGCTATGGGCTTGGGGGATGGGAAGGATGGTGACCCCATCAATGAGGACCAACATGGAAGAGGGAGAGGAAGGATGAGGGGGGAAGATAAGGAGTTCAGTTTTAGCCATGTTGAGTTTGAGTTGATGTTGAGACATCCAGGTAGAGATGTCAGAGAGACAGCTGGTGAGGCAATCTTGAATAGATGGAGAGAGAGAGAGGGAGTAGAGAGAGAGAGTTGAGTTTCATCAGTGTAGAGGTGATATTGGAAGTCATGGGAGGCAATGGGTTTGTCTAGGGACAGGGTATAGATAGAGAAGAGGAGAGGGCCAAGGACAGAGTCTTGGGGAACACCAACCAAGAGTGGAAGGGAGGAGGAGTTGGAGTTGGCAAGAGACACATTGGAGTGGTCAGAGAGGTAGGAGGAAAACCAGTCGAGGATGGAGCCACAGAAGCCGAGAGTGAAGTGAGTCCAGCAAGAGTGAGTGGTCAACAGTATCGAAGGCAGCAGAAAGGTCAAGGAGGACAAGAACGGAATAGAGGTGATTCGATTTAGCCACAAGAAGATCGTTGGTGATCTTAGCGAGAGCAGTTCCAGTAGAGTGAAAGGGGCGAAAGCCAGATTGGACGGTGTCAAGGGAGGAGTTGGCGTAGAGGAAGTCGAGGCAGCGTGAGTAGACAACACTTTCAAGAAGCTTGGAAGCAAAAGGAAGGAGTGAGATAGGATGGTAGCTAGAAGGGTCAAAGGGGTCAAGAGTAGACTTTTTGAGGATAGGAGAGACAGTGGTGTGCTTGAAGGTGGAGGGGAAGGAGTCAGCAGAGAGGGAGAGGTTGATGATGTGCAGGAGGGAAGGGGTGACAGTGGAAACAATGGAGGTCAGGAGGTGGGAGGGGATGGGGTCAAGGGGGCCAGTGGAAGGGTTGGAGGACGAGAGCAGGGAGGAGATTTTCTCAAGGGAGGTGGGAGGGAAGGTGGACAGGAGAGAAGGATGGGAAGGAGGGAGAGGGGAGGGAGTAGGAAAAGGAGAGGAGTGGGAAGTGATGTCAAGGCGGATCTTGTCTATCTTGGAGGTGAAGAAGGAAGCAAGATCCTGAGCAGAAAGGGAGGAGGAGAACAGGGGGCTTGAGGAGGGAGTCAAAGGTGGAGAACAGGTGGTGAGTGTCCTGAGAACAGAACTCAATGCGGGAGGCGTAGTAATTCTGTCTAGTGAGGGAGATAGCAGAAGTAAGGGAGGAGAGACAGAATTTGAAGTGAAGGAAGTCAGCATGAGAGTGGGATTTGCACCAAAAGCGTTCAACTGCACATGTGCAGGAGTGGAGGTGGTGGATACTGGTGGTGAGCCAAGGATGGGGGTTATGGGAGCAAGCAGGGTGGGAGGAGAGAGGGGCAAGGGAGTCAAGGTTGGAGGAGAGAGAGGCATTGAAAGCAGAAATGGCAGAGTCAGGAGAGGAGGAGAAGAAGACTGAGGGGAGAAGGGGGGAGAGAGAGGAGGAAAAGTCCAGGGGGTTAATGGCCTTCAGGTCATGGAAAAGACGTAGAGATTGTGAAAAGGAGGGGGGACAGTGGGAGACTCTGAAAGAGGCAAGGAAGTGGTCAGAGAATGTTGCCCTAAGGGTGCCCTACAACATGTATAGTGGGTGGGAGGTGGGTGGGGAGTGTCTTGTCTGAAAATGCCCCAAGTTAAGCCCTTTTTACACAGGCTGCAGCTGTGTGAGGGTGCATGCCCCAATATGGGCAGTGTGTGCGTGTCCATACACACTGGCACCCCCACCCCCATCCCCATGCATGGAACAACCTTAATTTTCCACAGTTGCTTCGTGCGTGGGAAGAATGGGGGGTGAGCGGGGAAGCGTGCTTTGTGGGAGCACACATGCACCCCCACTCACCTGCCTCAGGATTTAAGCCCTTTTTACATGGGCCGCAGCTGCCTAGGGAGTGCTGTGCATGCCGCAGCTTGGGCGGCACGTGGGTGCCTGTGCACACGAGTGCACACGCACCCCACACACATTCCCACGCATTGAACAACCTCCATTTCCCCCAGTTGTTCTGTACATGGGGATGTGAGAGGGGATGAGTGGGGATGCGTGTTTTGCAGGATTTACACAAGACAGTACCACTCATGCCTACACAGATCCACTGTGTGAGGATAAGTTGTACTGTCTTGTATAAAAAGGGCCTTATACGAGACTGTACCACTCATGCCCGCACAGATGCGTTGCATGGGCATGTGTGGTACCATCTTGTGTAAAAAGGGCCTTAGTGGGCCAAGTAGATATGCATATGTCCATCTGTCAATATAAAGGTCACACGGAAGCAGTAATTCACAACATTATGGAAATGCTGGGTTCCATCTGTTCTAGCAACTTCACTATTGTGTGTGTGTGTGTGTGTGCATGTGTGTGTGTGTGTCATTCAACAGGTATAAAATGGCTTATATGCAACCCATATTCTCCTCTTTCCAGTATTAAAAAAAAATCAAAACATAGCTGCATCTATTTGCTGTTAAACATAGTCTATTTTTACTCGGACACACACCACCCCCTGCCACTCCATGTTCGAGTGGGTGTGCGGTGGGCGGGGGGGTGTAGTCCAGGTACACGGCGGGCAGTGGGTGGGGGAATGGGTGTGTGCCTGTGTAAACACCACAGGCGGTGGGTGTTTATGTGTGTGCGCTCTCGGTGCACACCCACCTCCACACACCGCACACCTGCCTCCACCCACCTCCACCCACGGAGCCCTCCAGCAAAATGAAGGAAGCTCCATGGGTGAAGGTGGGTGGAGTTGGGTGGGTTTCCATATAAGTGGACACCCACAAACCTCCACCCACCACTCCAAAACACCCCCATCCATGTATTAATGGCCATAGATGATGCCTTTCACTGGAAGGCCATAGTTTCTAAGCACCGTATTTCAAAGAATATTTTATTACAATTATTCTATTCCTTGGTTAATAGGAGGTAAGATCCCTCATCCTCAGATGATACGTGAAGACCCTATAGCCAATCACTGTCAGTTCCATTCATCAGACATATATCTAGAAGGTTGAGGAAGACAATGGGTGTTTTCAAACAAGATGCTTCCCTGCATGGCTGCCCAAGAGTCCATCTGAAGGTGGAGTGGCCAGATATGCTCTCACATGAGCCATGGAGCACCCACTCATGGCCACACATGGAGCACTTTCAGGAAATCTAGATTGCTCAGTGTGGGGCAGGCCAAATGGACGTGTGGCAACTGGTGGCCACAGAGCCCCTGCCTGTATGAACAGCGGCAGCCAGCCACACCAGCAGACAGATCTGCCATTTATAGGCATGTGACTTGTCATTTGCAATGGCCAGTCTGGCGTACTTCCGCCTCTCCCATGATCTGTTGTAGTGGGAGTGCATGGCGGCTGCCTCTTGTGGCTGCAGTAGCCATGCTGGAAGTCGCCCATTTGAACCGCTCCGCACACACTCCACCTCCATGGGTGCACTGTTTCCGAGCCATTCTGCAGCCACAGACCCCCACACCCAATCGCCTTGCTCATTTAAAAACACCCAAATAAATGAAAATAAGGAGCAGTGAGTTGACCAGAAGGCCATAACATTCCTACACTTGGCCTGTCTGTGTCGATTTATGCTGAGAAGGGAACCAGCTAGCTAAATAATCCTGGTGATGAAGGTGAATAATGTTTTTCTTACTGGTTACAATATTTTATTCATTGGTTAAGTGAAATCTTTGACAAACCCTTGAAAACCAATTCATGAGGCAAGCGTTAAGAATGTATGTACTTGGTCATCTGGGGTTCTAAACAATTGCTTTACCGATGTGGTATATTCAACATTGTCTGATGTATGGGAGTGTGCTGCTCTCAGGGGCATAATAAAAAGGATCCTATATATCCTGGTGAATGAATTTCTACTGAGTGTAACCTACAAGAATGCACATTAAGAAAAATTCTCCGTAATCAAGAATGACTTCTGGAATTTGAGGACTGGAAAGAGCAAAGATGGCTGTGTATTTGGATTAAAAATGCAGACCTCATTCAAGAAAAACTCCCACTGATTGTGCTGAAGTAGGTCATGCAGAAAGAAAATCAGGGAAATGGAAAAACTGAAGTGCCTAATTGATTTAGAATTCTAAATCCCATTTTCAGAATTTTACTGACAGACAGAATTAATCTCTATTTATATTTAGGTGTCTTTGGGTCATGACCAAGGCTGCTTTTACACAGGGGCTGCCCGCTCGCGCCTGTAATCATGCAGCATGTAAAAGTGCCACGGGCAGAGTTTAGACGCACCGTGGATGCACCGTATTTCCAGTCATGCATTCTTTAAGACTGCAAATTAAATACCTCGATATCAAGGTAATAAAGCAATAAAATTCCTTAATATTTTAAATACCTTGAGGTATTTAATTTGTGGTTTAATATAATAATAATAGTAATTTATTTGACATGGCCATAGGCCATTGCCAGGAGCAGTTTAATATCGAGGTATTTAATTTGTGGTTTCAAAGAATGCGCGACCAGAAATACGGCACATCCACAGTGTGTCTAAACGCTGCCCATGCCACTTTTACATGCCGCATGATTACAGGCGCGAGCGGGCAACGCTTGTGTAAAAGCAGCATAAAGCAAATAGGCAGGAACATGTTAAGGAACTCCTTTGGACAATATTATATCTTTTCTCTGGCTATGCAGAGGGTTGTCAGTTTGTATTTAGATCACAGGAAATAAAACACAATTAAAAAAACAGCTGCAGTACTTTTAACAAGGTACCGGTAACTCTTGGTTTCAATCTGGGAAGATATATTATGAAAAAAGCCTTTTCTCAAGATCTTTTATTTTTGATCTTAAAAACAACTCCACTCGGAGCAAGAATCTTATAATCAGTATTTAGCAAAGATATAGGTCTATAAGATCCTACTAGCTGCCTATCCTTTCCTGGTTTTGGTAAAACAATGAATATTGCTTCTTTCTATGATTCGGGTATCTTTTCTTCTACCAAACACTTCTGCATAAGCAGCCTCAAATAAGAAGAAATACACTCTTTAGTAAGCTTAAAATTTTCAGCTGTAAATCCATAAGGCCCTGGTGATTTACTCTTCAGATCATCTACATTAATTTTCTTTTATTATTAATTATTATTATTATTATTATTAAATATTTATATAGCACCAGTCATGTGACCTGGTGTTGTACAGAACATAGAATTAGACACGGTTCCTGCCTGTGGCTTACAATCTAAAAGACAAAGAGGGGGAGACAGGGAGAGGGGACAGTGGGAGAGACAGGGGAGAAGACAAACATTCAAGCGGATGCGAAGTCTCAGGTGCGTATGCTTGGCTTGGTTACAAAGAGGTTGGTGGCAGCAGTCTTCAGAGGAGGGCAGACAGTAAGTGTACGAGGAAAGACTTGCAGGCATTGGGAAAGGCGGCGAGGAAAAGGTGGGTCTTGAGGAGGGATTTGAAGGAGCGGAGGGAGGATGCGTTTGGGAAGGGGGAGCCAGTAGAGAGAGGAGAGGAGAGGTTGCACGTGGTCAAAGTGGCGGGCTGAGTGAATGACCTTGGCAGCGGAGTCTTGGATTGCGATAAGGGGGGACAGGTGAGAGCGAGGGAGGCCAGCAAGGAGGAGGTTGCATTAATCACGGCGAGAGATAACCATGGCATGAACAAGGGTTTTGGCCGAGGAGGTAGTGAGAAAGGGGTAGATGCGAGCAATGTTGTGGAGAGTGAATCGGCAGGATTTGGCCACAGAGTCAATGTAAGGTTTAAAAGAGAGGTACGTGTCAAAGATGAAGCCCAAGCTACGGGCTTGTAGAACAGGATGGATGGTGACCCCATCAATGCAGATAGTCAGGTTAGAGGGAGAGGAAGGGGAGGGAGGAAAAATGAGGAGTTCGGTCTTGGTCATGTTGAGCTTGAGTTGACGTCGGGACATCCAGGCAGAGATATCAGAGAGGCAGTTGACGAGGCGTGAGTGGACAGACGAGGAGAGAGAGGGGGTAGAAAGATAGAGTTGGGTGTCATCAGCGTAGAGATGGTATTGGAATCCGTGGGAGGCAATAATTTTGCCAAGGGACAGGGTGTAAATGGAGAAGAGGAGAGGGCTAAGGACAGACCCTTGGGGGACCCCAACCGAAAGGGGCGGAAGGAGGAGCTTGGCTCAGGGAGGGAGACATTAAAGGAGCGGTTAGAGAGGTAGGAGTCGTAGAAGTATATACATTCTCATAGAATTGCTTAAACTCAGATAAAAACTCCTGCTTATTGTATGTCGGTAACACATTATTTTTCTTAAGAACAACAAAAGACTCCTTCTTAATCTTATCCTTTAATCTCCTTGCTAATAATCTTCCTGATTTATCTCCAAAGTCAAAATATTTTTGCTTAAGAAAGAGCACTTTCTTCCTAATTTCATTAGCCTCAATTATATTTAATTTCTCCCGTTCCACTTCCATCCTTCTGCATATGACCGGTGAAGGGTTCTTTTTTATCATCTTTTCTGCTTTTATCAAATTACACATTACCGTAGCTCTTTCTTCTCTATGCTGTTTCTTAATATATGCAATCTTATTAATTTTTATTTATTTATTTATTTAATATATTTATATCCCGCCCCTCCTGCAAACAGCTCCCCTGATATATGCCTTAAAAAAAACATCGGCTGTAATATTAACCTAAAAAAATATTTATTAATTTCTTTTTCCAGCATATTCTATATTTCTATATTACCTAAACAAAATTATTTATTCTCCACCTTTTAGATTGAGGAGGATCTTGATAAAAATATACCATAACTGGGGAGTGATCAGCATATATATTTGGCAAGATCGCACATTGTTGCATTTTATATAATAATGAAAAAGATACAAATATATAATCAATTCGGGAATATCAAGGGGTGAAAAAAATGTATAATCTTGAGCCCCATAATTATAATATCTCTATACATCAATGATATTAGCCTATCCAACCATTTCAAAAGAAATTTTGGAAATCTTTTGACTTATCCGGTTTGGGGTCAAATAGCCTATTAAAATCTCCTGCTAATATCAAATCCCCCTTCCCCAAACTTCTCCATTTAAGAACGTAAGAACATAAGAAGTGCCATACTGGGTCAAACCAATGGTCCATCTTGAATTCCATCCTCTCTCCAACAGTGGCCAATCACGGTGGCTTGGGAGAACAGGTCACAATGAAGGATCCGTTCCCTGTTGTTTCCCCCCAGCCTGTCTCTTATACACATCTAGATGTGTATAAGAGACAGCTCATAGCCCCCCAGCGACGCCGGGGGGGCCCCCCCGACCAGCCAACCCCCTCCTGTTTCCCCTCCAGGACCCTCCATGACCCCCCACCCGGGCCCTCAGCCACCCCAGAACATCCCATCACCCCCAGTGACCCAACCGCCCAGGCAGGCTGCCCCACATGCTCAGGTAAGCATGGGGAACCGGTGGTGGCCAACCGACATGGGGAGAAAGTGGAACACAGGACATGGTACCTACCTGGGCAGAAGAACGGGCAATAAAGTAGTGTGGGAAGTGGTGATGGACACAGGGAGGTCAAGGATGCGAGCACCAGAACGGGGGCACAGCGAATGGGTACCCACTACTGCTAAGTGTCTCATCCACAGGAGCTGCCACCAGACTCAGCACTGGAGTGGCTGGTGGAGGAAGGAGAGCCTGGGCCAGGCAGCTGGTGGTCACAGTGGGCAGCAGCTACCAAGGCCTGCAGGGAGCAAGCCCCCGGTNTGTTTGCTTTTTTGACTGCTGCTGCGCACTGCGCTGTGGATTTCATTGTATTGTCCAAAACCACCCCCAGATCCTTTTCCTGAGTGGTAACTCCTAACTTAGTACCCAGCATTGTGTATGCATAGTTTGGATTATTTTCCCCTACGTGCATCACTTTGCACTTGTCCACATTAAATCTCATTTGCCATTTAGATGCCCAGGCACTCAGTGTCGTAAGATCCTGTTGCAGTTCCTCACAGTCTGCTCGTGTTTTAACTACCTTGAATAACTTGGTGTGGTCTGAAAATTTGATCACCTCACTCTTAACACCCTTTTCCAAATCATTCATGAATACATTAAACAGCACCGGTCCCAATACAGATCTCTGAGGCACACCATTTTTTACATCTCTCCATTGTGAAAACTGACCATTTAGTCCAACCCTTTGCTTTCTATCTTTTAACCAGTTTCTGATCCATACCTAATAGCCAACAGACAAACAATGAAGCAATGAGCTCACAGAAAGCCACATTGGTTTTTTATCATGTTTTCAGGCATCATCTTGATCCTGTAGAGCATCCAGCTATTCATGGTATTTGTTCCTATACTGGTCTTGTTGGATGGTAATATCATGGTGGTTCCCCATTAAAGACATTTCTACCCATCATGTGGATTCCCAAATAGTATCCCAGAGGGCACTGTACTGGCACTTACAATGGTGTCTGGTCACTGGTGAGAGATCACATTTTTATGAACTTTCCATTTGTGGAGTATTGTAGGACTGGAATAGCACCGAAGGAATTCTGCAAGTGGTTCCTGCTCTTATAAGTGAATTGCAAATGCTTGTGCAGGAGGATGGATCCACCTCTGATATGTGCAGTGCCATCCCATTTTCCCATTTGCCATTTATGTGAGGAACAGGGAAAAACTAGCATGCCACTGAAATTTTCAAATTAGATTTTATCCCCCCCTCCACCCAAGAACCCTGAAATTCCTTGTTTTGACCAGCACCAATTCTTAATTGATCCATTCTTAATCCAGAGAAGGAAATTTGTGTTGGACTTGGAGTGAAGAAATGTAGACCTAATAGTTCTTCTGTAATAAAACATTCTCTTCTTTCTCTGTTCGAATGTAAAATGTATGGAAGAAACAGAGGAGATAAGACTCCTCTATCACAAGTGTAGCTGTGATTCTTGAATAATATTTGCACATTATCCCTTTTCTTTGCAATCAACTTTGAAATAGCTAAACAGCTGATTGATACCAGGTGTGGATTCGGTTCATGACATCTGCATTTATTGCTCCAAAGTTAGGGGAATAATGACCACATGCGCATGATGATATTGGCCGTTAATACACAGACGGGGTGGGTGGGTGTGTTTTGGCGCTGTGGGTGGAGGTGTGTGTGTGTCTGTTTACACGGAGACACACACACCTAGGCCCATCTCCACCCACCTCCACCCATGGAAAGTCCTCTGTTTTACTGGAGGGCTCCGTGGGTGGAGACAGGTGTACGATGGGCGGAAGTGGGTGTGTGCCAGGAGTGTATGTGCACAAACACCCACCGCCCGTGGCGTTTACATGAGCACACACCTGCCCAAACACTGAACGGGGTGGTGGGCATCTGTGTAAAAATGGCCATTGATTTTAAGAGCATGGCCATAATTGTAGCCATTTTTATAGGAAAGCCCCCCTGCTCAGTTCTGGGCAGGTATGTGATGAGGGGCCCGTCCGCATATACGTCCAGTGGGGAGTGGAGGGATGGGTGTCAACTCGGTGTTCGCCTGTGTGAACACCAAGTGGGACTGAACGAATAAGAGCTGGATGACAAGCACATAAAAACTAGCAATACATCCCTATTGGTCTGATAGTAGATTATGAATTTAATATCTGATATGTTCTGGTACAAAGTATGTTCGCTCTGATAATAACCATTACTCTTGGAAACTATTGTTGCTTCATCAGGACTACAACATTGCATTTTTAAAGATATTTCAGGCAATACACTGTTTTGTATGTGGGCCTATAGTGGAAGGGGCTCAAGAAATTAGGGAACAGCCAGTTCCTTGTTCGAAAACTGAAAATCAGATGGTGACAAACCAGTGTCAGATTACAACAGAGTTGTTGTGATGTCTGAACTGCCATACCACATGGTAAACCAGTGGTACAACTGTGGAAAGTTCCCCAGATCTGCTGTAGCACTAGTTTACCACATGAGACAGCAATCCAGATGTTGCAGCAACTCTGCACTAGGTTAGAACCTTTCCATCACTGGATACTCTCCCCTATTTTTTTTACATCTGAAAGTTCTATGTGTGTATACTTTGTAAGACTAAGAAAAGCTGAAGATAGCACAGGTCAGCAAATAACAGCTCTGTAGTACTTTTCTACCTTCAGCTATTCTTGAATTCCATGCACAAGTCAATGATAGTTGTGTTCCGTAGGGGACAAATAATTTGCTCCTAGGTCTAGTTCCATAGACAATAAGACTTGACATTTTCCAAAGTCTATGACTGTTTTTACATGGACACCACCCACCCACCAACACCCAAGAACACCCATCAGAGTGTCCGTGTGAATGGCACAGGGTGGGTATGCACACTCCCATGACCCACCCATCAACACCTACCTCCACCCATGGAACATCCAGAAAGGCGCTGGAATGCTCTGTGGGTGGAGATGGGCAGAGGTGGGTGGACATGGGTGTTCAACACCCACTTGTCCACATAAATGGCAAAACACACCCACCCACAGAAAGGGTCAGCCAAAACCAGCAAGACATGACCAGAGAGGCCCCACAGGAGCCCGTAAGCAGACACACCCACCGGGAGAGATGCCGAATGCCTGACCAAGATCCCTTAAAGGAGAAGTGAGTGAGGACATGGGTGCACCGGCTACAAACATGTCTGGAAGGAAAGCCCAAGACAAAAGAAGGGAGCCAGCACCACAACATGCGTGGGAAGGGCCATCCAGTGGAGGGGAGCCCAGGCATCTGGTGCTGGGGGGTGGGGCAGGATGACAACTGACAGCTCTCCCATACCGAAACAGGGCAGAGGGCACAACACAGCTCCAGCAGCACCCACAACCCCACCCACAACCACATCCACAGGGCCCAGAGAGGAGAGCACATCCAAGAGCAAGGTAAGATTGAGGGATCCCACCCACCGAGAGAAGGGCTCAGACAAGCCCCGAGCAAACGCCGGGCAGACAGATGACCAATGGAGTATTGGTTCCCCCCCCACACACACACACACACACATGGGAGAGCACCCAAACCCTGGTGCACAGGCAGTCAGGTAAAACAGCAGGAACCCCGAGGGGGGGGGAGTGAAAGGGCAAGGAGCACCCCACAGAAGCAACAGGGGTGCAGCAGGACAACAGCTCACCCCGATGCATTCCCCCAACAGATCACCCGCTCCACTGTCACAACAGCCACCAGGCGGGCCCCAAACTGCAAAGATGGACAGCCCCCCACAGGCAAAACCCAAAAGGGGAACCCCTGGACCAAGGACGAGACACTGGACTTCATACGTGTCGGGGTGGGGGGCTGAAAAGGTCCAGTACAACCTGGTGTACAGCTACAATACCAAACAGGTCTATGAAGCCATCGCCCAGAAGATGCAGTGGTTGGGGTACAATAGGGATGTCAACCAATGCATGCAGCAGGCAAAGGACTTGACGTCGATATAAATATATCAAGAACAATAATTTCAAGTCCTGCCGTGGCATGCGCACAATGTAGTTACAGGACCTGCTGGATCAGTTCCTCTGCATGGATGGGGTCATCGTGGCCTCCCGCATCCACAGCACTGCTTTCACCAGGGTCAGAAAGAGGGCACTTACAACACCACCCCTGCCCAACCCCCCAGAGCAGGGGGATCCCACTGCCCCTGGTGAGGCCAGTCAAGAAGCGGGAGGGGACAGCCCCATCCTACTGATGGAAGAGGCATCCCTGGAAACCGACACGGGCAGAAAACCCACAGGATCAGAACCTAAAGGGACAGGGGGTACACAGGGAGCAGATCGACACCAGGGATGCCCCCTGGAAGGCGAAGGAATATGACCCATGTAAGCAAATGGCCCCAGGGAAGGGAATGGGGGGGAAGGGGCCCGCCCACAACAGTCAGGGCCCTAGCTGGGAAGCAATGCACAACTGACAGATGGCTATTGCTCACGCAACTCAAGGGGACCTGGAGGTGCAGGAGGAGGAGGAGGTGGTGGCCCAGGAGGAGGATATGGACAAACTGGAGGCCATCACGGATACCGATGGTAGGTTCACACAGACAAGGGCACAGTGGCAGGACATGGTTGGGTGACACAAAGAGGCCAGGGGCATGGCAGTGCACCTGGCCCCATCCCCCTCAAAGGGCAAACAAGGGACAGTCAAGGGGGAAGCAAGGAGGTTGGCTATGAACACCATAAAACCGTGGGTGGAGATAGCAGAGGGGATTGGGGCAGGGGGAGGGCGGGACACGGCTGCAGAGGAGAGACAGGGAGATGAGGCCATGACAGGAATGGGGGACAGACGCACGCAAGGATAATGGGAGCAAGGATGGGGCCCTCTCCACATGCCAATGAGAACATGGAAGTACAAGGGGAGAATGCCAACAGAGTCACGGCCACAGAAGGGGCAACCGGGGTGGGGTGGAACTTCAAGTGTTGCCTCAGGAGCCAGAACAGATAAATAGGAACAGGTCCCCATTCCGAAACTAAACACAGGTTCCCTTGCTGTTTACAGGTGAGCATTCTGGTCCATCCAGGGGTGCAACTGCCAGGAGTGCAGAGAGGAACCGGGAGATGCAGGCTCACAACGGGCAGAGGAGAGAGGATCTTCAGAGAGAACTGCTGGAAGAACCTGGCGGTTGGCAGACTTGCAGAGCAAGAAGCAGTCCCTCAACAGGGAGGTACAGCTAGGGGAGGGGGAAAGGGACTGGAAACAAATGGCAGAAATGCTCAGCTAGTTCCGCACAGAGTACCTGTGGGACAGGCACCAAGTTGCAGCCCTCCTCCATGAGCAATGTCTTGACAGGCAGGAGAGGGAGGGGGCCCATGTCACGCTGGAGGGAACAGTCGTAAGTACCCACTAATTTATTGCAGACACCTGGAGGCCTTGCAATGCCACCCCCCAGCAAGACATGGGCCCACATGCCATGGTAGGGGGGCTGCCAGCACAACAACACCATGGTGCCCTCCCACAGGTGCCAGTGCCCCCTCCCCAGCTCATCTGCCAATCCTGGTTTCCCCAGCAGCAATCCTACCCTGCCCAAGGCCATAGGGCCCCCTCCCGCTCATAGCCCCCCAGCGACACCAAGGGGGCCCCCCCGACCAGCCAACCCCCTCCTGTTTCCCCTCCAGGACCCTCCATGACCCCCCACCCGGGCCCTCAGCCACCCCAGAACATCCCATCACCCCCAGTGACCCAACCGCCCAGGCAGGCTGCCCCACATGCTCAGGTAAGCATGGGGAACCGGTGGTGGCCAACCGACATGGGGAGAAAGTGGAACACAGGACATGGTACCTACCTGGGCAGAAGAACGGGCAATAAAGTAGTGTGGGAAGTGGTGATGGACACAGGGAGGTCAAGGATGCGAGCACCAGAACGGGGGCACAGCGAATGGGTACCCACTACTGCTAAGTGTCTCATCCACAGGAGCTGCCACCAGACTCAGCACTGGAGTGGCTGGTGGAGGAAGGAGAGCCTGGGCCAGGCAGCTGGTGGTCACAGTGGGCAGCAGCTACCAAGGCCTGCAGGGAGCAAGCCCCCGGTGTTGTCGTAAAGAGGGGATGTGGAAGACCCTGTAAACAATGAACACCACCCCCTGTAAATAGTCCCTTAATAAATATCATGTTTGTAAAATACCTGTCTGCCATGGAGTTTGTACAGGAGGATGCAAGTGATGAGAGGGAGCCTGCAGCAAGCCACAGTGTTGGTTAATGGCAGGGACGTGGTGGCAAACAGCTGTGGGGCAGGCAGGCCTGGCAGCTCATATGTGTCCCCTATCATACCAATGCATCCCAGACGGTATGTCCCAGGGTAAGGAACATGGGGTCAGGATGGCTGGTTCAAAGGTCCAGGTCATTACCCACAGTGCGAGTGACAGAGTGCTTCAGGTGACAGTTGGCTGTGTCACTGCACAGTTGACCACCAGCTAGTGGAATTCGGGCTGCACCCAGGGAGGATGCTCACCCTGCTAGGAATGTGCGAAGACCAGGGGGTTCAGTGTTTGCCCGTTCGGGGTTCACGCCCCCAAAACCGTTTGGGCTTGGGCTGTTTGGCCCAAACCTGTTCGGTTTCACCAAACCCATTTGGGGGGTGGGGGGAACCCAGTTTTTCCTCGGCCCTCCAGGCTGTGCAGGAGGAGGGAAAACCAGGTTCCTTCCTGTCCCCTGCTCCTGCCCAAATGGGTTCAAAACCCAAACTTTGTTCGGGTAGTTCAGGCGGGGGGCAGTTCGAGTTCAGGGTGTTCGCAAATGGCCCGAACACCCTGAGTTCAGGCCGAACACCAAAACCCCGAACTCCGTTCGCACATCCCTATTGGGAGAACACCACAAGGGGTCCCCACCAGCATGCAGGATGACACAGAACACACAGGTAAGGGTACGATGGGCCCCAGAACTCGGTTGCAGGGTCCATGCAAGAGGGAAGAGGTATATCACAGGAGGCCAGCCACAGGATGTTATGGTGGAAAGGGAAAGGAGTGCACCCTGTAGAGCCCCAGATGCTGGCATGGAGGGGATGGAGTGGTGTGAAGTTTCTGGGATGTCAAGTGACGGTGTTAGATGCCACGTCATCATCTTTCCATCTCCAACAACAGGTGATGGAACTGGAGAGGGACTACCAGAAGACCCAGGGTGTTGACAACCCTGCAAACTAAGAAACCTCATCACCTCCAGGACATGTCTCAGGGCTCTACAGGGTGTCATACCACACTTGCACAGTGCAGATGGAAAAGTGTGAGAGAGCACTGACACACCACCATGGCCATTCTATCTCCAGTACCAGGGCTACCTCACCAGTGGTGTAATGGGATTTTCAGTGCACAAGGCATTAGGGTGCAGCAACGGGCAACCTTGACATGGCATGGGGGATTGGGGACCCACGCTGGCACCTCACTTACTTACAGACTTGGGGGTACCCAAGGACAGAGGCAGGTACAGGGGTAGAATGCACTATGTAGTGATTCAAGGTTAACAGTGATATGAGACCATTGGTAGGGCCCTTCTATAGGTGAGGGTCAGTCCTCGGCCAGTTGGGCAACTATGCGCCTGAATAGGGCATCTCAGTTCTCTTCTGATATCCGCCTGAAGTCCCCACCCTGAACATGCTTGTACAGGGGCACCAGGCTCGTTCTCTGTACAGGAGGGGGATAGTCCAAGGCAGCCCCACTAGTCTCACAAGTGTTATGGAGTACACTGGCTGCAGGACAAGGATGTGGGTGTGCTGGAGGTCGAACTGGCTCCAGTTCAGCAAGAGGCACCACCTCATCTTGAGCAGGCTGAATGTCTTCTCCATCACGCACTGCACAGAGGCCAAGCACTTGTTGAAAAGCACCTGATTGGGGGTGCGGGCAACAGGATAGGACCTCATCAGCCATGGGGTCAGAGGGTAGGTGGGATCCCCTATAACAACCGGTGCCATGGGAATACCCTCAATAATCCTGTACATATTCGGAGCTATCTCCCCATCGAACATCCTGGCATAGAATGAGGAGGAGCACAGGATCCGAGCATGCTGGCTCCTCCCCGAGTGGCCCATGTACACATCAGTGAATAGACAACGGTGGACAGTTTGCTTCCTGTTGAGGTAGTCAGTCTTGGCGCTGGAAGGGTGGAAGATCAGGATGTGCATGCTGTTGATAGCACCAATGAAATGAGGGAAGCTAGAGGTGTCCACCAGCGGCCCATGTCATTTTTGTTTTTAGTTTTCGTTATTTAAATCTGTCGTTTTCGTTTTCATAAATATCAAATTGTTGTTTTAGTTTTTGCTTTTGTTTTTGTTTTCAGTTAGTTTCAGTGTAAAACACATTTTGAATATACAAACTTGGTTCGGAAGTTTGAAATTCGACCGAACTCAAATAATTCAGTCGACCAAACCGAACTTTCGAACCAAACTTAATTTTCAGACCGAATTGAACCAAATTTCCGAACTTGGTTCTGTTCACACATCCCTATCCACATCCTCTCTCCTACAGTCTCTCTCCCCCTGCCATGCAGGGTGCCTGCCTCTGACTGGCACTGCATGTGCTGCTATTTATCTGAATAATCGTCTTCACAGAGACAAAATTGGGTCCCTTTAACAAATTGTCCTGTAGTTTGGCAGAGATGACAGGGAAGGTCTGTAATACATTTCTGACAAATATCTTGTACACAGGATGGAATATACAAATGTTACAGCTGGAAATGTTTTTTCAAGTTAATGTCTTATACCATCAGGACCCTTTACCCAATCTTTCAAAAAATTGGCAAGAGTGTTAAGCTTGTGGAGGGACATAATATTCACAGGTTTCATGCAAATTGAATGGAAGATAAAGAAGTTGCAGCCATGAATGTGTATGGAACTTTTCTGAAAATCACAATATTCAATTGCTTATAAATCGGTACTCTTTATCTAATCATTTCTAAATTTGGTATACATAGTGCCTTCCATAGGGGGGTATAATCTCCCCAAGTGTCATTAGAATTGAATAAGAAACAAAAATGTTTATAGCCAGAAATATGTTTTTCAGTTTTTTCCCTTTATTTAAAAAACAAAATGTTGTTTCCATTTCTATTGTCACTATTATTATTTGTCATTGTCGTCATTGTAATAACAAAAATGACATGCACACCCCTCATTGCCTCAAAGCCCTGGATCACCACATCTGGATTCCATAGCTGGATGACCTGCTCCAGGAGTAGCTCGACAATGAAGTCACATACATCATGGAGTGCCCTGTTCACTGTCGCTGCCCCCACACCAAACTGTTCTCCGATGTTCTGGCAGGAATCGGGGATTACCAAGCACCACACTGCCATCACCTCCTGCATTCCAGGCGGTAATGGGAAACACATATTTGTAACGTTCGGCAGGAGGGGGGGGGGCAAGGGTCTCTCCAAGCTGGGTTAGCAGGGAGCAGGTCATCCGGAAGTGGTTGGTTCATTTCTTGTCAGTCCAGTTTGCCAGTATGTTCTCCCACCAGTCAGTGCTTCATGACCACATTCAACCCAGCTGTCGCGTGGGTAGGGTCACCCAACAGCCATAAACATTGAGGGGAGAGGACAAGGTGGAGAGGACAAGGTGGATGTGATGAGATGCGGCCATCCCCGCCATCGCTTGGTGCCTTACCTTGAACCTCCATGCCCGTCGCATCATTGCCACGCAACGTGGCCCATGGGTATACCAGCGCGGTGCGGGGTGCAGCAGGCTGGCCTATTTCTCATACACCTGAACCGAGACACCGAAGCATGCGGCCAGGATGGCAATTAGCAAAGCTCTCCCTTGCAGGATGCCTACAATGGGCATCGTGCTCCCACCACCATGTTCACTCCCCGTGAACCCAGCACCACACCTAGTGACCACCCATCAACCCCCAACACACCAGCAGACCCTGTGCACAGGTACCCTGAACCAGCTAGCCCCTCTGTGATAGCACCCCACACACACACCCTCTCACCCGTAGGCAGCACACCTCACACTCAACACCACCCCCCCCTCACGAACCACAGTCCCACACCCTCATGCGCCTCTTTCACCCTCTGTGCACATTCCAGGCCATGCACTCCAACCACTCAGCAACGCTCTGCACTAACACACCACACTAGCCACACGCACACCTCGAACCCACCCCCTGCCTCTGTCACAAAGCTCAATCAACCGCTCCACACGCCCCCGGTTCACACCCTTCACTCCCTCTATCGCTCTCAGAACTCTCTCCACTCCACAACCACCAATGACAACATGCCACACGCTTGCAAGTGACCCGGCTCTCATTTATAGTAGGATGATCTGTCACAGGGCATCAGCGTTTGGTGCAGCAACCTGGGTGTGGCATGCACACCTGTCCGGGGTCTCCTTGATGCTATCCCTCTGCACTGACCGGCACCAGTATGTTACACCAATGCTGCTGCTTTCAGTAACCGTCAGGTACTGTCCCATGGGATCGCCTTGATCACGCACCCCTACCCTGCTCCTCCCTCCTCGGTGTCCAAGCCCCCTCACCATATGGTGGGTGAGGGGTATACAGCTGGGCCCCCCCATTCTCTGGAACACCTGTTGTCAGGTCAGTTACCGTCCTGCTCTGATGTGACAAGATATGGCGACCCTTGATGGTTTCCCATTCCATCCTCCCCCAGGCCCTGGTCTGCCTCCTCCCTCTTATCAAACAGGAATGTGTCCACCTTGTGTGTGGGTTCAAGGTTCTGACCCGCCGAGCCAGGCCACTGTCAGTGGCCAAGGTCACCCTTCTGAGCACATACTGAGGAGTGGCCACCATGCTGCTGGGAACCCTGTGGCAGAGCAGTGATGTCCAGCTGTTAGTGAGCGACCCCCTTTCCGTAGGTGATGACTTCAATCTCCTGTCCCATTACATATGACTGTTGGGCCACCCCTTTGGGGGTCTTGAGTGCCAAAGATGAGCCAGGGACCTCAGATTCATGCCCCTACACCAACCTGACCATGGGTCCCCACCCGCCGTTGTGCTGCCATGAGAACCCTGGGAGTTTGCTGCTGCTCGCCAGGTGGCTGGTCATCATGACTTCATTTTGGCCCTCCAGGCTGGTGGTTCCATATGTTGCGAGCTGCTATGCCTGTGTCTTCCTGCATGCCCGTGGCTTCACACACCCTCAATTGGATTGCCAGAACCACCTTGAGGAGTTGGGCTTGCTTCCTCCTGATGTCAATGATCCCTTCCTGACTGGGACGTCCACTGAACTGAAGATGGCTGCCCTGAGAGCTGTGCTGAGCTGTTTGGATGTCAGATCAGCTGCTGCTATGGGACATCCCCTCCTGCCCTGCTTCATGGTGGATGCGCATATGCATTCCGATGGCTACTGCCAGGGCCTCTTCACCTGGGAGGTCCTTGTTCAGAGGCCCATGTTCCCCGAGTGCCCAGCGCCTGGACCATGATCTGCCATTGCTGCAACCTCCATTATGGATTCCCTCTCCCTGTGATGGAACGGCGCTATAGCTCCCCCATGGCCCTGATGCTGGCTTCTGTTCCCTTGCATGACTCATCCACTTCTCCATCTGTCTACTGTGGTGCAGTCTGTGGGTCTCTCTATTGACGCTTTCCTGCCAGGTCTGCCTGCGAACCCCTCAGACTCCGTGAATCAGTAGTACTGGTCTTTCCATGCACCGTGGGGTGCTACCCCTGTGTCCCTGGCGTCTGCTCTCCCTGGCTGGTGTAACATCTTACAGGTCCCTGAGACAATAAACATTTGTCTTGTTTAGCTGCCGCTGTTCTCCTGCTGTGTCAGTGAGTTTGTTCCACCGGCTGCTCTAGGTGCTGGTGTCTTGGATGTGGTTTGTAAGGGCCCAGTCTTGGGGAGCTCAGAGCGGTGTTAGGGTGGGGTGATTGCTCCAACAGGGGTAACCTGCCATCAGCATGGTAGGTGTGCTGCTGTTATGGCCATCCGTACCTGGGGGGGAGGGGCTTACTTCCAGCTCTGGTGATGTGCTTTGCCATGACCCTGTTGCTGTAGCTGGTTTAACATTAATGTTATATTTGCTTGGTTCCCCTGGTATCTTTATTCTCCTTCCCTCTGTTGTACCCTTCTGTGTGGCTCGTGTCAGGTTGGTAGGGTGTGGTTTTCTGGCAGGGCATGGGTCCATTGATGTGTGGTCCCACCTTCCCTGTGGTTGGGGGTTCCATCAGTGGGGCCTCTTTGGCTTGGCTCCCTGGTACCCTGTCCTCTGGGTCATACCCCCTCAGCTGTTTGTGTGGGTTCCTGTGCCCCCCCACTGTCCCTGGCATCCCATGGCCACCCCCCTGTTGTTTGTCAGGGCATGGGGAGGGATGCCTATCCTCATGCACCTTGCTTTCTATGCCCCCCTTCCCTGCCATGGTGTGGGGCTCATCCTGAGTCCTGTGCATCCCTGCCCCATGCTTAGTGGTCAGCTGCTGCATTGCAGCCTATTTGTGTCTGTTGGGCAGCGCCTCTCCTCTCTGTCCCCTCCAATCCTGGCTCCACTGTGCACTTTAGCACCTACCACCATCACCTCAACAGTCCTATTCCTAGTGTGATGTTTTGGGATTTGGAGGGTTCTGTGGGTGGTGGTCCTTGCCGGGGAAGGGGGGGGGGTTGTAGGTGTGGTCTTCACCCATTTTGGGGCTCACCTGTTCTTCCTGGTGCCTGTGCTCAGTCCCAGACCCCCTCCCCCGGTTGGGATCTCCTTTCTCCATCATCCTTCTGGGTTTCCAGTGTACTTGTGTGCACTGTGGTCTGCGGGTGAGGTCTGGGTTTTGAGGGTTCCATGGCACACGACTGTCTGGGCTGTGTCTCGGGGCTTGACAGGGGCTGCTTCTTTGTATCTCTTGACATTCCAGCTCCCTCCTCCCCCACCCACTCGGAGTCTGGAAGTTTGGGGGTGGTGCTGTGTGTCACAGTCTCATTTGCCCTCACTTAGCCATGTTGGAATGTCACTGTGCTGGGCACGGTTTCCCCTTTGTTCGGTGTATGGGTGGTCCATGTAAATGTTATGGATGTTTGCTCGGTGTTGTCCTGGGTGGGTGGGTGCCCGATGGGTGTGTACTGGCCCCTCCCCTTTTTCCCCACAACCCACCACGGCAGTGTTCGTGTAAGCGTCTCCCTGCTCTGCGCTGCTGGGTGTGCTCACCCACCCACCTCCACCTGCCTTCACCCATGGGACCTGTGGCGGCGTCCGTGTAAAACCGGTCAATCTTTGTGCATTTATTTTTCCAGTGTAGAAAGAAAAACATTCAAAAATAAGAATCCATAGATTCAAAAAGCAAAACCCTCGCATTGAATACCCATTTCCAACAATTGAAACTCAAACATTGCCCTTATTCCTGGCCCCTGAATCTGTTGTACATTCAGGCTCATGCTTAGAATTAAGAGCTGATAGTCATCTGTGTTTGAGCTTATTCTGATTAAATTAACAAACAACTAATCTCCCTTGAAGATATTTTCAGTCTCATCAACTAATTAATTGATTTATAATCTACATAGTCAGACTATTGAAGAAAGAGAGGCCGTTTTTACATGGACGGAGGTGGGTGGGGGGATGAGTGTTTGGACACAGTGGGTGGAGGTGGGTGTGTGGTCACACACCCACCTCCACCCATCTCCACCCACAGGGCTTCCTTCCGTTTTCTGGAGGGCCCTGTGGGTGTATATGGGTGGGTGATGGGTGTGCGTCAGGCGCGTGCATGCACAAACACACACCGCCCGTGGTGTCTACACAGGCACATACCCATCCCCCTCACCCACCACCGGCCGTTTACATGGGCGCTCTCCCCTAACATCTGCCAGAGCACCAAGGTGGGGGGTGGGAGGTGTCTGTGTAAAAATGGCCAGAGGCCCCAATCCTGAAAATATTTAAGCAAATGGGTAATTTTTTAATGGGACTTCTCAGCAATGAACAGAAAAGTACATTATTAAATGTTTCCAGAACTAGGGACTTATGATCTTCAGGTCAAAAGGAGTTTTGTCTTTGATTTCAGTGAGAGTAAGATTAATCCTTTACTGACGTTTTCTATAAATACGTTGTTAGTGAGACAACTAGTGAAATCAGCAAAGTTACTCATGTGTTATTGCTTGCAGGACTGCGACTTAGGGTTGTATGGTAGAAGTTCCCAAATTGTGGGTCAGGAGTTGGACCACATATGGGGTCATGCCACCTGCACATGGGGACATCATCCAACTGCTATTTAGTAGTAAGCAATTTCCCCATAAGTATTAATTTAGGGTGTTTTCAAATGAGACGATTAGCCTGCTGGAGTCTATGTTAGGTCCATCCAGCCCCCCCTCACTCCCCACTCATGTTTTAGCGCGTAGAGCTAATAATTAGGCACTCCCTGCACACATTTAGCCGCCACCGGTGGCGCCACTCATCACTTTCCCTCTACCCTGCCCTGGCTCTCCCAGGCAAGCTCTCCAGCTCCCAGCCTGGCTCCTCTTCATCCCTGGATCACAACTCATCATCACAGCTATTCAAATTCTCTCCCATCTCCAGGGTCCAGTTAGGGGTTCCTGACCCATAGATCTGCTCCAGGCCTGGTCCTCGGGTGAGCCTCCCGGATCTGTCTCCAGCACTTCTCGCTGCCTAGCTGCTTCTCTCTGGCTCCTTGCAGCTCCTGGTGTCTAGAGTACATGTGCAGTGCACGTGACTAGAGATAACAACAGCTATGCACTGGCCAAGATTGTGTGTGATTCGCATCCATTACAGATCTCAAACAATGGGTGTTTTCAGACAGGCGCAGGGCTGGCCACCACCAGAGCTGCTCCAGGAGTACACCCCTGCATTTGCCCATGTCCAGCCCTGCCTGAGTCAGATTTAAATGGACCCAGGGTTGCCTGACCCATGGTTCACCCACACAGCCCACCACCACCATCACTATGGTGTTGTGAGGAGCAATGGATGGCTGAAGGCAGAGCAGCAATATGAGTCTGTACATGAGATGGAGTGTTGCTCTGCTTTTGGGCCGGTGTCTGGGTTTGGCTGCGCACTCTGCCCTGGAAGTCCTGGGTCTGCTCCAGAATCAGGCACAGCCTGCTCCCCTTCTGCTCTGCCAGCACATCTGGCAGGCCACCTTTAGACTGATGGGCTGCCTGGGGGTGAGGCAGAGCAGAGGCGTGGCTGAGGTCCATCTGAAAGCACCCAATGTAAAGCATGTGTTTCTACAAGAGACATACTTTACATTTGTGTTTAAAGACTTTAAGCATGTGTTTAAAGCCAAAACAAGTAGCTAGAATTAGTCTGGTGACAACCAAAGAAATATACTTCCTGGCAATGCAAACTGCACATTTGTATCATCAGTAACTTGAAATTATAAGGTAAAATGAAGCTGGAACAGATGCTGACTAGAAGCATGGTTAAATAGTGTGTGTGCAATTAGATAAACATGAACCCCAAATTCACAAATGTAAAATGGGGGATAAATGGGCATACTATGGTACTGCTTAGAAGGGTTTGAGAGCCATAGGGGATCACAACTTAAATATGAGATAACTGTTTTCATAAAAGGAAAATGCCATTCTGGGTTGCATCAGTAGAAGCGTTGTAAGCACAACATAAAGAAGAGTAATTGTTCCATTCTGTTCAGCCGTGGCCAGGTCTCAGCTGGAGTACAGAATCATATTTTGGGCTCTGTGCCATAATGCACTGACCAAGTGGGGAGAACAAAAGATGATAAAGGGTTTGGAATGAAAGACCTATGAGTTAAGGTCAGGGCTTTCCCCAGTCATGTGTAGGGATAGGCAAACATGGTTCGGAGGTTCGGCGTTCAGCCCGAACTCGGCCTGTTCGGATGACCGAACCCAAACACGAACACGAACACGAACTGACCGAACCATATTCAATTCCGAACATCGAAATGACAGAACAGTTGGGTCAGTTTGGATCACGTTCGGGTGAGTTCGGGTGGCTAAAACGTGGTGTCACTAGAAGGCCAAACATAGCAGGGAGGGTGAGTCAGCTGAGGAGCAGACTTCCAGGCACCACGGGTGGAGGGTGGAGAGACCTGGAGAAGCAGCCAGCCTGCCGAATCACCATCCCTTTTCACCTCAGACCACTGGCTTCGCAGTCTGCAACTGGCCACGGGCTAGGCTGCACGGACTCAATGGGGCTTGCGGTGAGGCGACACAGTAAGAAACAAAACTGTCTGCCTCCCCCCTTCCCAACACCTTCTGAGTTAGTCACTGTTCCTGAACAGCAGGTGTTTTAGAAGGCTCTCTGTACCAGCAATTCCCAGTTCCCCAATCCATTGCCATCCTACTCCCATTTTACCCATCCAACCCATCTACCCCCATATTCTCATTCATTTATTTAACTTAGCTTAGATAGATTTAGTGGTTATTTTTTGTTTTTACCCCTCCCTGTGTTCCCTGTGTTCAATCTTCCTTCCTCCCTCCCCCCTCCATTGAATTCTTTCCCTCTCCCATATATTCCATCCCTGATTCCCTTCCCTTTCCCTGTTTTTTCATTTACAGTAGGCTTATTAGATTGATTTAGGTTTCATTTCAGTTTTGTACCCCTCCTTGTGTTGTTTGTGATCCCCCCCCATTCTACATGATAGATAGATAGATAGATAGATAG
>QEPC01012389.1:5978042-6010169 GCA_003113815.1 Sphenodon punctatus
TATATATATATATATATATATATATATATATATATATATATGGGATGGGGGGAAATTATATATATTTAATAATATATATTTAATAATAATATATAATGCATCACCAGTGCCACAAAGTCCTCCCCCTCCCAGCAGCACTGGCAGCAGTGCGTCCGCCGGGGCAGGCAAGAAGGTACGAGGAGGGGGGGAAATCCTCTGTCTGGGATCATTTTAAGCCGGTGCTGGCAGATGATCCCAGAAAGGTGCAGTGCACACTGTGCAAAAAGATGGTGAAAAGCGGACAGGTGCTTGCCAACCTTGGCACAACTGCAATGGCCAGGCACCTCAAGGCATGCCACAGTGTTGTGTTTCTGAGTCAGAAATATATATATATATGGGATGGGGGGAATCACAAACAACACAAGGAGGGGTACAAAACTGAAATGAAACCTAAATCAATCTAATAATCCTACTCTAAATGAATTTAAAAAAACAGGGGAAGGGAAGGGAATCAGGGATGGAATATGGGAGAGGGAAAGGATTCAATGGAGGGGGGAGGGAAGGAGGAAGATTGAGCACAGGGAACACAGGGAGGGATAAAACCAAAAAATAACAACTAAATCTATCTAAGGTAAGCTAAATAAATGGAGGTAGATGGGTTGGATGGGTGAAATAGGAGGAGGATTAATGGATTGAGAACAAAAACTGCTGGGAGAGAGGGAGCCTTCTGAAACGCCTGCTGTTCAAGAACAGTGACTAGCTCAGAAGGTATTGGGAAGGGGGGAGGCAGACAGTTTTGTTTTTTGCTGCGCCTGCCTCACCGCAAGCCCCATTGGCTTCATGCAGCCTAGACCGTGGCCAATCGCAGACTGCCAAGCCAGTGGTCTGAGGAGAAAAGAGATGGTGATTCGGCACTGGCTGCTACTCCAAGCCCCCTCCACCCGTGGTGCCTGGAAGTCAGCTCCTAGCTGAGTCAGATGACTTCCCCCTCCCTGCTACATTTGGCCTTCCAGTGACCTGACAACAACAGAGTGACAGTAGACCACGTTTTAGTCACCCGAACACAACCAAACACGATCCGAACTGACCAAACTGTTTGGCCATTTTGCCGTTCAGTGTTCGGTTCCGTTCGGTATATACACCATTTTGCCGTTCGGTGTTCGCTTCTGTTTGGCATGTTCACGTTCGGGTTTGGGTTCGCATTCGCGTTCGGTAATCCAAACAGGCCAAGTTCGGGCTGAACACCAAACTTCTGAACCATGTTTGCCCATCCCTACTTATTAGATAATCCATTTAGTTCATAGCATTGAGAATAGTTAATAGCAGTTAGATTTAGTGTATATATATAATATTAGATAAAAAATGTAAATTAAAAAATAAAATAAAAAACCAAAACCCATATAAAAACATTATTTTGGAGGGAGAAATGGAGAAGCGAAGGAGAGGCCGGTCTGCTGCCCATAGGGGAGGCAATGTGGCATGTTCCAGAGGTGGGAGGGGCCATGCCAGGGGAGTGGCAGCAGGCAGCAGCAGTAGCCAGAGGCAGAGCACATCACCACCCTCCAAACTCAGCAGGCCTGCTTTAGGGAACCAGGCTTCAGTGACTCAGCATCGCCTCCTGGCAGTGCCCTCCTCCACTGCCATGCAGGGCACTGGAAGGCCTGCAGGAGTTGAAGCTGCATCTGTCTCTCCTGGTGGTGGTGCTGGAGCAGGTGCTGGGGCTCCTTCTGATGTTCATCCGGGGCCACCAATGTCCCCCACTGTCGAGGCAATCCCCAACAGTCCAGAGCTGGTGAATCCCACCCTGGCTGCTGGAGGCAGGGCCTGATCCCCTGGCAATGTCAGTAGGGAGAGGAGTAGCAGCAGCAGCACTAGCAGCTACAGAGAGGGGCACAGGGAGAGTGCCAGCAGCATGGTGGGCTCGGGCAGTCTAGCCTCAGGGTCCCAGTACTCCCCTTTACGGGACATCACCGTAATCGTGGACAGTGAGGAAGAGGCAGACACTAGTGCCGCAGAGGAGATGTCTGGAGCTGATGTGATGTCTGACCCTCCTCCCAGAGCTGCGTCGCCAGTGCACCCAAGTTCTCCCCCTCGCAGCAGCACTGGCAGCAGTGCATCTGTCGGGGAAGGCAAGAAGGCAGGAGGGGGGCGGAATCCTCAGTCTGGGATCATTTTAAGCAGGTGCGGGCAGATGATTCCAGAGAGGTGCAGTAGACACTGCAATAATCTGGTGAAGCGTAGGCAGGTGCTCGCCAACGTTGGCACAACTGCAATGGCGAGGTACCTCAAGGCATGCCACAGTGCTCTGTTGCTCAGCAGGAAGGCCGGGGAAGTGGATGTCAGTGGGTTCCCGACTGAAGTGGCCAGTCGCCCGGCTCCTTCAGCGGGTCAACATCCTGCACCAACTGCTGCTGCCTCTAGCAGCAGGAGCAGTATGGGGGCTGAACAGCAGCAGGAGCCCCCCCATCAGCGCCATCAGTCCACCAGGGCAGAGATGGGGTGGGGGGATCTGTCAAGGCAATTGTCAGGGCGCCGTGGCACTGGCTTCCAAGGAAAGCCAAGCGCCTGTTGGCAGAAATGATTGCCCTGGATGGCCAGCCCTTGTCCATTGTGGAGGACAAGAGCTTCCAACGGCTGACTGGATTCCTGGCCCCCAACTTTAAGATGCCTTCCCACTCCACCCTGAGTTGGACCATGGTTCCACGGCTCTACAGGGCTTTGAAGGAGCAGGTGAGGGAGCTGCTGACAGGGGATGGGGGGCACCAAGGTCCACTTCACCACCGACCTGTGGTCTGCCAGAAACACCCAGCATGCCTACCTGGCAGTGACTGACCACTGGTGTCAGGACCCAGAGGCAGGGCTTGGCAGTGGCAGGAGGGGACCTGAAACAGGGTATCAGCAAAAGTAATGTACAGTTCCCATACCTCGAGGAACTTCGAGGCAGCCCTGGCCACCATGGTGAGGGAGTGGGTCACACCAGGCATGGCCTTCACTAAGGGGTGTGTGGTCATAGACAACATGGCCACTATACTGACCCCGTGATGGGGGCTTCACAAGCATCCCTTGTGCCTCACACACCCTCCATCTTGTGGTGAAGGACACTCTGGGCTTTGGGGAGAAGGGGACTGGGCCAGGCAACCTTAGTTCCCTGGTCGAGCGAGGGAGAAACCTGTCGGGCTTCTTCAACCGCAGCATGAAGGGCAGCGAGCTCCTCCAGGAGAAGCAGGCTGAGCAAGGGTCCCCGGTGCACCAGCTCATCCAGGATGTCTCCACCAGGTGGAATTCCAGCTTCCTGATGCTCGAGCGGCTTCTTGAACAGAAAGCCACCCTGCATCAGGTGGAACTGGAGACAGACATTGAGGCAAGTCCAGGGTACAACAGGGAGGAATGGGAAATTCTAGCTCACACGGTCCTCTTCCTGAGTCCGTTCCTGGCCATGATGGAGACCGTGAGCAGCTTCACTGCCACCCTCAGCCAGGTGACTCCGCTGGTCCATAGTCTCCACCGGAGCCTGGACGAGATTCTCGGGGGGTGGGATTGTGGCCCTCCAGGCAGGAAGATATCAGAAAAGACGCTTGACCTGACATGGAAGCTGAAGGCAGGGCTGAGTGTGCGCTTTGACGAGCTCCTGCACCAGAAGGAATATATCATGGCAACCATGCTGGACCCCAGGATCAAGGGCAGCATTGCACGTGAGACAGCGGTCTATGGCCTCCAGAAAGTTGTGCTGGTGCAGAAGGTCCGGCAGGCAGAGTGGGCCATGCAGCAGGACGCCTCTGGGGATGGTGGGAGTGGGAGCAGAGACCCCTCCCAGCCATCTGGGTCTATCCCTGCCCCCAGCCATAGAGGTAAGAGCAGCACCAGCAGCAGGATGAGCATCAGCAGCACTCCTATTGCCAGCAGCTCCTCCTGTGTGCAGTCTATTCCTGTCTCTTATACACATCTAGATGTGTATAAGAGACAGGTCCTGCCCACCAACCAGTGTCCCCAGTGAGAGGGAGTTCTCCATTGCAGGGGACATTTGCGCCCCGCACCGCCTGAGACTGGGGGCCAAGTTGGTGGAGCAGTTGCTGCTCCTGAAGGTGAACCTTCCGCTGCTGGGATTCCCCAAGCTGCCCCTGGAAAAGGAGTGATGGTGCAGTTGCACACGCCATCCCATGCCAGGGGTAGTTTTGGGATGGGGCTCCTCCTCCTCAATCTAGGCTAGGGCTACTGCTCTTGTGCTTCTGAGATGCTGTCCCTCCCTCCCAATGCCTGGCACCCGTCCTGCCCCCCGCCCTCTCTCTCTCTCTCTCTCTCTCAAACTAGACGGCCGCGGTGACCTTATCTGACTGACCTCATTATGCAGGGTGGCATTGGGAAACAAACTGTAAGCCTGCTAGCCGGCCTATGGCTACATGATCTCGGCCCACCTACGTGACACTGACTGGCTCTCGCTCTCTCATGCTGCACAGTCTTTACTATCTGAGTGCTCTTCTGCCAATGTCCCTGCCTGCCTGCTCTACTGATTCCCATGCCACACTGCCTGCTTGCCCGCCCAGCTTGCCAGCAAGCTCAAAGCATGCCTCAGTCCGCCTTCCTGCCTCCCATGCCAAGGTGCCTGTCTGTCCACCCAGGTTGACTAGCTCAAAGTCTGCCAAATCCTGCCTGCCCTACTGCCTCTCATGTCACACTTCCTGCCTGTCTGCCTGCCCAGGTTGTAAAGCTTGAACCCTGACTCAGTCTGCTTGACTGCTGCTCATGCCACACCACCTGACTGCCTGCTACGACAACCAATGTCTGCTGGTGCTAGTACCAATGGCCCCCAGGCCAGGCCAATATGCTGTCTGTGCCAAGGGTTCTGTACCCTGGCAACCAATGTCTGCTGGTGCTAGTGCCAATGGCCCCCAGGACAGGCCTATATGTTGTCTGTGCCAAGGGGTATGTACCCTGGCAATGTCTGCTGGGGCTAGTTCCAATGGCCTCCAGGCTTATATGCCATCTGTGCCAAGGGTTCTGTACCCTGGCAACCAATTTCTGCTGGTGCTAGTGCCAATGGCCCCCAGGCCTACATGCCATCTGTGCCAAGGGTTCTGTACCCTGGCAACCAATGTCTGTCAGTGCTAGTGCCAATGGCCTCCAGGCCAGGCCTATATGCTGTTTGTGCCAAGGGTTCTGTACCCCCAGGTTGCCACCAAGCTCAAAGCCTGCCTCAGCCCGCCTTCCAGCCTCTCATGCCAAGGTGCCTGTCTGCCCGCACAGGTTGCTGCCAAGAGAGAGAGAGAGAAATAAGAGAGAGAGAGAAAGTCCACCCACTGCTTGAAGGATAGACGTGATCCTACCCATGGCCAGAGAGAGAGAGAGAGAGAGGTTCCCAGCTAGAACGAGGGAGATGGGGGTTGGAGGGGGAGAGGTAGGTGTATCCAGATACCCTGGCTGCCACCTGCCAAAACCAGGAAGAACTCCCATCTGTGCTCATGCGCCCAATGCCCACATCCAGCATGCAGCAAACCTACCATAATGAGATGGAATATAACACACAATGTTTTATATGTGCCTGTCTGCCTGCCTGTGTGCGTTCCTCTACCTGCTGCTTCCACCAACTTCAGCACATAGGGTTAAAAGATTGGATGGGTCACAGGAAGCTCGTAAAAAGAAATACAACAACTTTTATTAAAACTATTTACATAACAACAACAACAACAACAACATTCTAAAAAGCAAAAGCAAACATTCAAAGGAAACTTAAAAATTCAACTAGGAGTCTCTGGGCCTGTTCCCTGGGACTTGGGGGAAAGGCAACAGCCGTTGGGGTGCAGCACAGGTCTGAGGGTCGGCCACCCAGGACTCTGGCAGCTCATAGCCATGGAAGACGGCAAAGCTCAGGGCGCCTTCCATGTCCCAATGCCACCTGGAGAGTGCCTGGTGGTACATTTGCAGGCAGTTCATCTCAGCGGAGACATACTGGCCATACGCCTCCACCTTCTGCCTCTCCACCTGGACCGCCTGCAACTGCTCCACCAGGTGGTTCTCCATGGTGGCTGCAGACAGCTGGACCACAGCCAAAAAGTCCCGGGTGGGCCGCTCGAACTGGGCCCGAAAGGCCTTGGCCTCTGCATTCTCTTGGGGCCCGGGGGTCTCCACATCGGGGCTGGGGGGGGGGAGAGAAGGGCCTACATGCCATTGTTTGTGGGTTGCCTACCCCCCCTTCTTCTGGCATTGAGGCTCCACAGCCACAACAGTCTTCTCCGCCTGCCGCCTCACTCTCAGGCATTGAGTGCGCTCAATGTGGGCGATGAGCCCTGATGTGGTCCTCTCCCTCTGCTGGCGGAATCTTTTCTGGCAGATCTAAAAAGAGCAGAAAAAGATAGGAGCATAAGAAGTGCCATACAGTGTCAGACCAATGGTCTGTCATGCCCTGCCTGCATTCTGTCTCCACAAGTGGGTGGACTGGGTGGCCAATCTCTCTCTGCAGGGGACTTCCATTCCTAACAGGTCAGGTCATAGGGCAATTAATTCCCTGTTGTTCCAGTCCCTGTGCCATACCTTGCATGTGACGATTCCATCGCCCTTGTCATAAAACCTCCATACATCCGACTTCCAGCGCCGAATGTTTGGGGGTGTCACTGGCAGTGGCGACTTCTGCCTAGGGGTCCTCCTTGGCCTGGTCCTGGCAGAACACTGGGGCCGGCATCTGATGCCTCTCTGAAATGGGAACACATTAAGAACACCGAAGTAATATCATGCATTTATAATGATGATGCCTCTAGTCCTCCTTGGTGTGCTAGGGATTGCAACTAGAAAGCACGTGCAAATCCTGACCTCCCGGGGGTGCTAAGGGAAGCTATGGATTGCAACTAGAAAGCCCCTGGCTGGCACGTGCAAATCCTGCACTCCTTGGGGATCTTGGGAGACCCTGGCTGGCACATGCAAATCCTGCCCTCTCGGGGGTGCTAAGGGATGCTAGGGATTGCAAGAAGGAAGGCCCTGGCTGGCACGTGTAAATCCTGTACTCCTTGGGGTGCTAGGAATGGCAACGGGAGATGTGACCCTGGCTGGAAAGACCCTGCCCTTATTTGGGGGTGCATAGGGAATGGGATGGCAACTGGACAGTGGAGACCCTTGCTAGCCTGACACATGTTTGGGTAGGGGTGATGCTCATGCCAGAGCCCCCCACACTACAGTACCCTCTCTCTCTGTGGCAGAGATCCGCTGCCACCTGCTGATGCCCACTGTTTGTGCCTCACTGATGCCCACTACCCATGCACCCACCCACATGCCATTGAGCTCCCTCTTACGGATAGAGCCTTTCATGTCCTCAAAGTAAAAAAAGAGTTTACAAACCTGGCAGCACCTCCTGAGCCCACCGCTTGCTCCTCATCCGAGGAGCCGGGCACAACCACCGGAGGAGTAGTAGGGGTAGCGACCTCCTCCTCCTCAAGCAGCAAATTGGCGCCCAGCTGGTGAATAAGCACTGCAGTCTTCTTTATTTTTTTGTTTTTAAAAATCACACGCAGTCAAAACACACAGTCACCCACAACACACACCAACAGCCAAACCCAACCCAAACACAGCCAAAACACACAAAATGAACAGTCACCCAGCCAAATACACTCACTTGCCACACAGCTCCTCAGGCACTCGAATTTCCGTTTTCTGGAGTGATCACGGCTTCATGTGCTCTTGCAATATTTTTTTCCGAACGGCTGAATCCAAACCGAACGGCCGAACCAAACGGCCAAATCCAAACCCAGCGAACGAATCGAACGACTGAACTGAATGACTGAACCAAACGCGGCCGAACCAAACGGCCGAACCCGAACCGCGATCTGTTCGCCCATTCCTAGGGATGTACCACATGTGTGGCTGCACATGGTCCCATGGTCAGCTGGGACCCCACACTTCTCTGGCTGGGCGGCAGGATGCAGCCAGCTTCTCCCCCAATAAGTTCTTCTTTCTCCCTCTAGCTCTGGTTCCTGTCCCACACCTGCCTCTGCCTGCTAGTAGTACTGCTGCAGCAGCAGCAGGGACACCAGGACACCGATAGGACTGGTAGATAACGCTGTTTGTTTACAAACAACTCCTCCCCATGTGTGTGATCAGAAGGTTGTTACCTTGTAAAGAAGGTTCTTCAAGATGGCTTCCAACATTCTCACAACTGGGTTGTCCATCTCACCCTATTCAAAGAATATACCATGTGATGGTCTTGAGCTTGTCTAGTATAAAAAGCACTCTCCCCCTCAGAATGACAATTCCTTCCAACCCTTTCTAGGAATATAAGAAAAAAATTCCATGCGGCGATGGAAGGGTGGGTGTTGTGAGAATGTTCAAGCCATCTCGAAGAACCTGGTTTACAAGGCAGCAACCTTCTGTTCTTCTTCGAGTGGCTCCTCACAGTCTGTTTTTACACAGCTCTGCCTGGTGGTGGTAGGGGGTCCATGGGCATGCCAGTATGTGGGCAGGGTGTGCACATGGCTGCACATGCATCCCAACTCACCCCCCACTCAACCCCACCCACGGAGTAACTGCCATTCCCCCCGGTTGCTCGATGCATGGGGACAAGTGGGGGGTGAGTGGGGATGCGTGTTAGGCATACAAATGCACCCCCACTCACCGTGGGTGTGAGTGCTGCGTGATTCACATGGGGCTTCCCCACCCATGAACACACAGAAATCTGCATGTTCATGGCTGGGGGAGGCCTGTGTAAAAAGGGTCACATTCTCACAACTGTCTTAGTTATACTATCTTAGGTAGGAATTTAGGATGTAAATCAATATCCTATCTTGAAAAATCTGCAAATATTGTTCTGAGATTATTATGGCTGCTATTTCACTAACTCTTCTTAATGAAGTTATTACTTACAGGAATACTGTCTTTAAACCCCCACCCCATAACCAGTTCATTTGTGCCTCCCACATAATCAATTCACAATGTCCCAGGAGCACAAATGAAATGGTTATGGGTGGGGGGCAGCATGAATTGATTATATGGGGGGTGGAGGCACAAATAAACTGGTTATTTTATTTATTTATTTTATTTTATAAACTTCTACCCCGCCCCTCCTGCCATGCAGCTCGGGGCGGCTTCCAACATTTTAAAATACATTTNTTATTTATTTATTTTATTTTATAAACTTCTACCCCGCCCCTCCTGCCATGCAGCTCGGGGCGGCTTCCAACATTTTAAAATACATTTAAAAACAATTTAAAATAGTCATAAATATTATAAAAATAATTAATTAACAGGGCTAGACGGCAGTATAAAAACCAACAATAGGTGGGGGCAGAGTGAATTGATTATGGGGGCACAACTGAACTGGTTATGTATATGTTTTTTTCATGACATAATGTGCTTAATAGGCTGGCTGCATTTTGAGTGTCTTGTGTGTTAGATAGCAGCGCCTCTGAACCGGTCTTACCGCATGCATACACAAGGCACAGGTGGCACCGGCACCAAGAAGTAACAGGCCCTGATGGCCAGGCTGGCTAAGCTCACCCCCCTCCTCCAATAAGGCAGCAGATGCAGTCACTCTCTCTGCATTTCCCGCCTGGCTGCCCCTGCAGTGGAACCACTCCTGGGGAGTGGTTGTAGACGCTCAGCTGGGGAGGTGAGAGAAGCATTGGGATGCCATGTTTGTCTATGGCCACTCGACTGAACGCCAGGTAAGGCAGCCAAGGGTGCCAAACTGGGGGGGGGGAGGGGGGAGAATCATGTGGAGGCCATGCTTCTCCATGGCTGCTCGAAGGGGTGGAGAATGGGAATCCTTCCTGTCCAGAGGGAGTAAATTGTATGCAAATTTACACATTTGCGTAGTTTGGTGGTGCCTAATTATGCAAATTAGGCCCCGCACCAAGACTTTGCACATGGCCTCACAAACCCTGGTGCCGGCTCTGATTAAGGTTGAAGGAACTAAGCGTGTCTAATTTGGAGAACAGAAGGTTGGGAGAGGAGGTATAACATTTATCAGAGATGTAAAAAGCTGCATGATGTTGACCTGTATAGTCACAGATGGTAGGACAAGAGGTAACGGGCTTCAAACGAAGGAGGAAAGATGTAGGTTAAATATCAGGAAGAATTTCCTAACCATTCTGTCCCCCTCTTGTCCAACATGCACATGCAGCCACTGGGGGAGGTCGTGAGGGGGTTTGAAGGTGTGCGGTGTCACCAATATGATGATGACAGCCAACTCTACCTCTCATTTTCATAAGACCTGGGCCCAGTAATCTCAGTGCACTGCTTACCCAGTGTTTGGTGGCTGTGGGGGACTGGATGAGGGTGAGCCATTTGAAGCTAAATCCTGACAGGACAGAGGTGATATTGGTGGGCAAGGATTTGGGGGACCTAAGAGTGGTGGAGTCTCCTGTCATTGATAGGGCCCACCCTCCTTTTGTCTTCTGAGTTTGGAGTCTGGGAGTGCTTCCCGATCCACAGCTCCACCTGGAGGCTCAGATGGCAGCTGTGACGGGGAATGCATTTTGGTAATTGCATCTGGTGTGACAGCTTCAGCCCCATCATCCATGCCTTTATCACCTCAAGATTAGAATATTGCAATGCACTCTAAGTGTGGCTGCGCCAGATGCTGGTCCAGACGCTGCAGCTGGTGCAGAATGCGGTAGCCTGCTTGCTTATGGGAACGGATCACAGGGAGCACATAACACTGGTGCTCCGAGCACTGCACTGGCTGCTACCAGCCCAAATTCAAGCTGCTGGTGTTGACCTATAAGACCCTACACAGCCTAGGCCCTACATACCTGTGGCATCACCTCATGCCCCATTTTCTTGCAGTCATCTGGGGGGAAGGGGGGCTTCTTGGAGGTCCCTCAGACAAGGTGGGTGGCCAACGATCATAGGGATTTTTCGGTGGTCATCCCCACGGTGTGGAACTCCCTGCTTGAGGGGGTCTGATTGTCCCAGAGCCTTGTATCCTTCCATCGTGGCTGTAAGACCTGGCTGTTCTGTCAGGCATTTGGTAAGGAGAACGGTAGGGAGAGGTGGGGTTTTACTTTCCCAATTGTAGGTTTTTGTTAATATTAATTGTGTATATATTTTATATAGATGTTTTTATTGATTATATGGAATTGTATTTTATATTTGTTGTTCATAGCCCAGGGCTGCTAGAGGCAGGATGGGTGAGATAAAAATATAATAAATAAATAAATAAATAAATAAATAAATAGGCAATGGAATAAATTGTCACGGGACATTGTGGAATCCCATCATTAGACTTTTTTAAAAAACAGGTTAAATATAATCTATTGGGGATATAATTGAGGTATAATTTAGGTATAATTGAGTTTTAGTTATAACTCAAACTCAACATGGCTAAAACGGAACTCCCCCCCCCCAATCCTTCTTCTGCCTCCTCCCTCTTGATCCTTATTGATGGGGTCATCATCCTTCCTGTCCCCCAAACCATAGCTTAGGCTCTTTGACTCACCCCCTTCTTTTAAATCCTACATCGACTCTGTTGCCAAATCCTGTCGCTTCTCTCTCCATAACATTGCTAAGATTTCCCCTTTTCTCTTTTTCTCCTCTGCCAAAACCCTTGTTCACGCCCTGGTCATCTCTCGCCTTGATTATTGTAACCTCCTTCTCATTGGCCTCCCCAACTCTAGTGGCAAAAAGTCTTTTGCCCCTGCCTTTGCCTCTAGAGGGACCCTAGAAGGACATCAGTGCATTCTGTGGGTCCGCCTCACTCCCCATGTGCCCATACGACCCCTGAGATCATCCGGGGGAGCCTTTTTGGAGGTTCCCCGGGCAAGGTGGGTGGCCACCGATTTTAGATCTTTTTCGGTGGCTGCCCCTGTGCTGTGGAACTCGCTCTCAGAGGAGGCTCGGTTGGCCCCCACTCTCCTGTCATTTTGACGTTTATGTAAGACCTGGCTGTTCTGTCAGGCCTTTGGCGAGGGGGCGTCAGGGGGTGCTCTCTCCCTGCATATGGCATTTTAAAAAAAACCTCAAACTGGACTCTGGGGCTTGCTCAAAGACTGATCTTGCTAATGCTTTCTTACCCTTTTGTGCTTTCTTAACCCTATAAGTAAAGTCTAAGCTTTTTTCTATTCTTAACTCCACTGGGCGTGTGTGTCTTTGCTTGCAAAGAACACCTCCCTTTGCCTGGAAGGCATAACTACCAAAGAGGGAGAAAAGAATTCCCCTTTGGCTCTTTTAGCCAAGACAGCTTTTTACCAAGGTAAGCACCTCTGGGTTATTCCAAAATTTCTTCCTCCTGGAAGGGGGAGAACAACACCAGATAAAGGGGTCTAGGGTGCCTTGGGAAGCTGTCGGCTTCTGAATTTCTTGGGTTCACATATCCTGGGTTGTGTAGATCCCCACTGATTTTTGGAACCCAGGTGGCGTCAGCAAAAATGAAGTTTTTTTCTGGGGTTTGCCAGCTATGGGGATCCCAGGTTAGAGATTTGTATGAACACAGTGAGGTGGGTGGCTCAGCTGTATAGCACCCCCTTGCTGTGTTTGGCACAGATCTCCCCTTTCTCCACTTATCTCTGTCCAAAACTCTGCTGCCAGGGTCATCCACCTCACCAGTCGATCTCATGCAGCCCCTCCTCCCCTCTCTTCACTGGCTCCCCCGTCCTGAACAAATCCTGCACAAGCTCCTAGTCTTCACCTATAAAGCTCTTCACAACCTTGCTCCCCCCTACCTCTCTGCGCTCATTGCCCTCCATACTCCAGTCCATGAACTCCGCTCCTCCCCTGTTTCCTCTCTCACCCTCCTACGCCTCCCCTGCTCCCCTAACCTCCTTCGTCCCGTCTCCCTAGATGCCCCCCATGCCCGGAACTCACTCCCTGCCCACATTCACCTCACCCCCTCCCTCTGTACCTTTAAATCCCTCCTCAAGACCCACCTCTTCTGCTCTGCCCTCCCTGACTCTTAGCTTTCATCTCCTAACTCCTGCTGATACCTACCATCCAGTACAATCTGTTACCTGAGGTCTGTGTACTCATATCCTCACCACATGGACCAGCCAGCCATCATTCTCAATGTAACCAAGCCAAGCATGTGCACCTGAGACCTTGCATCTTCGTGAATGTTACATTCCTTGTCTCTCCCTCTGTTTCCCTTCCTTCGTCTCCCCCATCACCCCATCTCTTAGATTGAAAGCCCTAGGGCAGGGACCATGTCTATTCCATTACTTTGTAAAGCACCAGGTACATTTCTGGTGCTATTTATATGCTTAACAACAACAACAATAATAGTAATTATTTTTTATTAATTATTATTATTATTATAATTAATTAATTAATTAATTAATTAATTAATTAATTAATTGGTCCTGCTTATGGGAAGGGAGGTTGACTAGCTAACCTTTGCAAATACTTTCCACACCCCAAAATGATAAGCCTTTGAAATTATGGACATTAAGCTTTATATTTTAGGTTACAGTTCATGTTTGCTCAGTTGCAAGTGGGTATAGGGTGCCTTGTTACTACACAACAATATCAGAAACCTCAACTTGTTCCTACACCAGCTGAAGGAAAATATTGGTGTTACACCACAATGCATTGTAAAGGCATCATACCGTGTATCATAATCTACAGATAGCTCTCTTTAAAATACTTAATATATGAAGACACAGTTTAAACAATCAAAGCACTAGGAGAATATTTCTCAAATGAAGCTCCATTTTCATACTTCACGTCTCATTTTTGTGCGGACAGAAAAATAACTGAAAGGAATGTCAAGAATAAGTGTGATAGAAACCTCATTTAAAACTACTGGGCCTCACACTCCCTCTCCCTCCTAGGGAATGTGTGCCTCACTCCTATATATGTCACAGCACATGCCAGTATTACCCCAGTGGGATTTCTAACAGCAATGTGCTGGGGTACTTTGTATCCAGGTAACCAGGTGCTAATTCACTTCCACAATGGGCCAAGCCACACTGGCTGCAAGCCTGGAAACCTGAGTCCATTTCCAGCTGCACCACCTTTCTGGCCAACTTCTCCTCCTAACTGCATATGTGCCATTGTTTCAGCCAATGGAGCCGTATGGGTGTAAATGAGAACAAGGTTTTTGTAACAGAGGTACTAGTGGGCAATATTACAAACTGCTCTAATGGAAATTCCAACTAAAAGTTTTTACTTAGTTTTTAATGGAAGCCACAGCAGTCTGGGATAGGCAATGCACCTTGTTCTTTTTTCTCTACAGCAGATTCTATCCTACAACAGCTTAATTTTATTGTAACTCCACTGACTTCCAATTTACACTGGTCTGGGAAGTTAAACTTCTGGGAGTCTGTTTAGTAATTCCTACATCTACTGTCTTCCAGGTAAAAGCAATAATGATCATGAGAAACCAACACATAGAGGGGGTAATCCAACAGCCTAAATACGTCATCCACAGGCACCATGCTCAGGCCAGGACACACGCACGTGCTCATGTGTACGCGTTGCATGCATGTGCACCTGAATGTGTGCATTCTGGCCTGAGTGTGGCATTTGTGGGTGGCATACGCGGGCCGTTGGATTGCCCCCAGAATCTGGAGGGGGGAGGTGGAACACTATCCATGTATCTGTATGCTGAAATTCACATGTTTTTGTTCATAGGGACATTTAAACACATGCCCTACTAAGGGAAACCGTGTGTCAGTCACCTATCAAAATACTGGAGCAGTGTTTTCCCTATTAGGGGTGTGCAATTCATTTTCAATGTTATGATAATGAAAATTAAAATTTGCATTTTTGTAATAATGAAAATGAAAGATAATAATGAAAATAAAAATGAAAATGAATGTTTGTTTTTTGAAATAATTGGAAAACACTGAAAAATGTATTTCTGGCTATAACTTTGTTTTCTTATTAAATTCTGATGAGGCTTGGGGAGATTTCACCCCCAATGGAGGGATCTATGGGTGATTTCAGAAGTGACGTGGTGAATGTCCACCACAGTCAACCTCAGTCAAATGCAGGGGTGGTGAAAGCGCCGAGCATGTCTGTTTGCTCACATCCAGATGTTCACCACAGTTAAATGCGGCCCAGGGTGAAACAAACCACGCTTCATGAGGTCGGGGCAGGAGGAGGTCCATAAGTGTGGTGAATGGTCACCACGGCAGGGGTGAATGAAAAGTAACTTCTGAACGGAAACCCGCAGCTGCGGTGGAAGGAATTGACCCCAGTCGCAGTGCATTCTGGGGCTCGAACCATGGTCCACGTCTCCACTGCATGTCTGTTGTGTTCCCCCAGCCCATGTTCTCACTGATTACCCCCGGGCGGTGGTCACGATCCAGTCACTTCTGTTGGGGCCGCACGTGTCACCACAGCCCGTGGTGAATCCGTTCACACCGGGGTGGGTTTCACTGTGGTGAATTGGAATGCGTCACTTCTGAAATCATCCTGAGTGTACCAAATGTTGGAAAGATTGCATAAAGGGAACTGATTTTATAAGCAAATGAATATTGCACTTTTAAGGAACTCTGCATACATATTCCTGGCTACAACTTCTTTATCTTGCATTAAATTTGCATGAAACTTGGGAATATTATGACCCTCCTCAAGATTATCAATCTTGCCAAATTTCAGAAAGAGTGGATAAAGTGTCCTGATATTATAAGCTATTAACTTGAAAATACATTTCCGACTGTAACATTTGTATATTCCATTCTGTTTACAAGTAATTTGGAAGGAATGTATCCCATACCTTCCCTGTCATCTCTGCCAAACTACAGGACAATTTGATAGAGGTCTCCAATTTTATAAGCAATTGAAGTTGTCCTCTTGAAGACCATTATTCAGATAAATAGCAGCACATGCAGTGTCAGTCAGAGGCAGGCACCTGGCATGGCATGGGGATGGAGTCTATAGGAGGGAGGAGGGGGAGCAACCCAACAGACTGACAGACACATTCACTGGCCCATTACTACATGCTTCCAGCTTTACATAACCAATCGGTGGTGGCTTCTAGGTGGGCATAAGGGGCGGCCCTGAGGCGGGCTTAGAAGGGACATAACTGGGACTTTGGGGATAGCATCACAGAAATCAGGAGACATGGTTTACACATCCAGCCTGGCCAGTTATCATCACAATCACATCCTACAGCACTGTGACAGAGTACATAAGAGAATCTCTATTGTCTCTTTCCTAAACAGATGCTTCTGACTTCCCAGTAACAGGTGTGTGTGGGGGGGGGGAGGAGATGTTTGGATGGTCACAGCACAGAATGAGGATATTTGGTTGACCTTTCTGCTGGCCAATTGGCATCACAAACTTATTTTATACCACAGTGACATGTAAGAGAATCCCTGGCATAGGCTCATTCTCTGAATATGCTGTGAAGGCTTATAAAATTGAGACCCTTTATTATATCTTTCCAATATTTGGCAGAGATGATCCTGAAGGTGTGAGATATAACCCTACTAGATTTCATGTACACTGGTTGCACTACAAAGATGTTACAGTCAGACATACATTTATAAGTTAATTACTTATACCACCAGGATCCTTTATCAAACTATTCTGAAAGTTGGGATAGATATCAAGGGGTATAATCTTGCAAAGTTTCATCTGCATTAGCTTGGAGACAAAGACGTTACATCAAGGACTGTATATGCACTTGCAGATCTTTGCAAAATAACATAATTCAACCGCTTATAAAATTGGATCTCTTTATTAAATCTTTCTGAAATTTGTTACACACAATACCTTCCATTGGAGGTATAAGCCCTCCATGTTTCATCCAAATCTAATGAAAAACAAAAACGTTACAGCTGAAAATATGTTTTTCATTGAAACCAATGGAAATTGAAAACGAAAGCAAAAACAAAAGCATTTTTTTTATATTTATAAAAACAAAAATGATTCATGACATGGGTCCCTGGTGCACACCTCTATTCCCTAGCCAGCATAATGAATAGACACTTACTTCTGACTTGGAATTGCCCCAGAACTTGTTATACCACTGCAACATGCTTCTAGATGGGGAGTCACATCATGACAGAGGACTTACTGAAGCATGCTTTCTGAGTGGTGTAAAATACTTGTACAGTGAAGAAATGAGCTGGACAACCACTGTGCCATGGCCTAGCTAGCCCACTAACTGAATGAGCCACTCTTGACATCATCAGTGGTGCACAGACCTCAAGAAAGCTTGAAGATTGCACACCCAATCCTGCTTTCCACTCCCTCTAACAAGTCACAAGTGAGCCAAAATATGGCTAGTAGTGGACCTCAACCCTAGGTTGGGTGGCTCCTGAGTGGACCCTAGGTTGAGATGAAGCAGCAGCCCTATCCAGACCTGCATGCCATAGCCAAGACAAACAGCCCAGAGTCCACTGCACCGCAGAATCCAGTAAAATGCATCCCAAGGTGAAAGTGTAAGTGGGGTTAATAGCGTAGCTACTCCATCACATACATACATAAACAGAGCTATGCAATTGCAGGTGATGTCATGCATGTGCCATGCAATTACTTGCTACATGGATATCAAATCTTCAAAGCATTTTGAACAATTGGATAAGGGTCTACTCAACTTTCCACTAAAGTATATAGGCATGTAGACAAACACACCGACCATTTTGTAAGTTGCCAACCCTTTTTTACTTTAGTATCTCATGGGGTGAGGGAAGGTTATGCAGTTACCCAATGTACGTGCAAGAGAGAGATATATCATTAATAACTTTTATTCTCAAAGTTTGATTTCAACCAAATTAAGCAGGATGGTAGACAGCTCCACGGTAAGTAGGAATCCAAACTTTTGGAACCATTGGTGTACTGAGAAGTGAGGTATGACTCCATTGGCAGGGGCTAATCTTATTGATGTATACTGAGCATCACCCCAACCCTACCTAGGAAGTGAGGCTCCCTTAGCTCATGTGCATGCTGTATTAAATTGCACGCTAATTTTATATTAGTTCCATGCATAAAAAAGCCTATCAGGGTGCATGTGTCTATATATTTATTTTGCTTGCAAGTGTGGTTGTGGGTGCATACGCACACATGCGTGCGTGTGTGCACGCAACACACCGTGTTATTCCCCTTCATTAATACTTTTCTTTTTAAAAGAAATTTGGTCAAAAAAGCCCATCCTTTTTCTTTCTAGTACTATACAAGTTTAAGGAGTGGGAAAAGATGAAGGTATATGTTATTTTCCCAAAAATCTTAAAACAAATTACACTGAGAATCTTGACTTCCCCTCTTCCCCTGGAGAACCAATGAGGCTGAAAATCTTTCCATGCTATGAAATAATAGTAACTTTTGTAGTTAACTTAGAAACTGTAGATGAAATGCAAAAAGTACTATGCTACAGTCACTAAAATGCAGATACTTACTTTTCAATTTGTGGCAAGGAGACATTTCCCCCCCTACTACTCGAAAGTCAAATTAAAATTGTCTCATTTGGATATAGGGGCATTTCCCCGAACTTTAATTATTAATTATTATGATTATTATGATGATGATTATTATTATTATTATAAACATTTATATAGCATCAGTAGTGTGACCTAGTGCTGTACAGAACATAGAAATAGAGACGGTCCCTGCCTGTGGCTTACAATCTAAAAGACAAGGAGGGGGAGACAGGGAGAGGGGACAGTGGGAGAGACAGGGGAGAAGACCAACAAACAACAAACATTCAAGCGGATGCGAAGTCTCAGGTGTGTGTGCTTGGCTTGGTTACAATCAGGTTGGTTGCAGCAGTCTGCAGCGGAGGGCAGACAGTGGGTATATGGGAACAATTAGCAGGCATTGGGAAAGGTGGCGAGGAAAAAGTGGGACTTGAGGAGGGATTTGAAGGAGCGGAGGAAGGGGGCAAGGTGAATGTGGGTAGGGAGGGAGTTCCAGGCATGGGGGGCAGCGAGGGAGAAGGGTTGAAGGCGGTTATGTGAGCAGGAGAAGCGAGGGAGAGTGAGGGAGGGAACAGAGGAGGAGCGGAGAGCGCGTGCAGGAGTGCATAGGGAGATTAGGTCCGAGAGGTAGGGGGGAGCTTGGTCATGGAGTGTTTTGAACGTGAGTACCAGGAGTTTAAACAGGATACGTTCAGGAAGGGGGAGTCAGTGAAGAGAGAAGAGGGGAGGCTGCACATGGTCGAAGCGACGGACAGAGTGAATGACCTTGGCAGCAGAGTTTTGGATTGCGATAAGGGGGGACAGGTGAGAACGAGGGAGGCCAGCAAGGAGGAGGTTGCAGTAATCGAGGCGAGAGATAACCATGGTATGAACAAGGGTTTTGGCCGAGGAGGTAGAGAGAAAGGGGCGGATCTGAGCAATGTTATGGAGGGCGAGTCGGCAGGATTTGCTCTCTTTGTTCTCTATAGATCAGGGGTGGGCAAAGTTCCCAGTCCCAAGAGGCACATGCCAAATTCTTCATATGGCCGAGATTCACAAGATGCACAACTCTTGCATTGTGTATGGCTGTCAGAGGCCCTTTTTAAATAGGCCATGACTAATGGGGGGGACAGGATCAATATGCACACTGCTAGTGGGATTGGTGCATGAGTGTGTGCGTACATGGGCACACACCCATCTCCACCCACCTCCATGCACAGAGCAACAGCCATTTTGGCCAATTGCTCCATGCGTGAGGGATGGGTGGGTCGCAGGAGTCCATCCACCCGCCGCCATAGCATTCACATGGAAGGCACCCACGCATCCCCACACAGCTGACCTGTGTGGGCATGCATGGGTGCATCTCATGTAAAATGGGCGAGACCCGTGTTCTGTGGTCCTGGTTGCTGAGATTGAGAAGCAGCTATGATTCAGCTGCTGAGATTCAGGACACAGGACTATGAAGGCAGCATGGGCACAGAAGGACCTGCCCTGGCTGAGAACTGCATTTGAACTGCCCAAGAGTCCCATGCAGCCCCTGAGCCACAGTTTGCCTGCCCACAGTATAGATAAAAGGAAGCTGATTTAATCTCATTCATTCCTCTGTCTTTGTTTCTGTATATTTAATTTTTATGGAAGTTTTTGTATAATTTTCATTCACAATAGCAATTTTATCATTCAGAAACTTGGGTTGTGATTATCATACCATACATGGACCATCCTTATGGAGCCACAATGCACTGAGAGTACGTATCCAGAAACAGTGAATACAGTTCTCTTCCACCTATTTTGGAAGGATGCCTTCATGACAACGTTTGTCAGTTCCTTGACTGGCTGCCCATATCTGGTTTCAGTGTAGAGAGTCTGTTGAAGTAAGAACAAAAGTTTGTTTTTTTATTTGCCCTATTCCTTCTTGGTACATTATATCAGCGACGTCTGCAGGTGAAGCAGAAATATGACTTAAGATGAAAACCCCTTAATGCTGTTTTTCATTTGGCTGGTTTTCTATTTCACAGATATACATAATATTTTGTTTGACTCCATACATTTTACCATTCCTAAGGGAAATTATTGATAGTTTTAGATTTCCTAGAAGATATTATTTGAGCCCAGTCTTTTATTTTCTTTATTTGTTCGATATACCTTTTGTAATAAGAAGGCAAAATGAGAAAACCCATGACATGTAAACAAATAACTGGTGCTTAAATTATTTGCTGCTAACCTATTCATAGAGAAATTTTGGAGATAAATAAATTCAAAGGTTAGAGCTAAAGACTGGTTGTTTGTGGGAATGTGATATATTTTTTTAAAGTACATCTGAGTTTTCAGCACTCTACATTTAATATGGATCGGTCTTTGTTCCTACCCAGTCTTTTTAAATGTTCATCATACATGCAAATACATAATGCATTTCCCCTTCTTCAGTCTAACACAGATTCTGTTATCCCCTGTGAGCGATCAGCCGGGGAGAAGCTTTGCTCTACATGTTCATTGCAGAGACTGTAGCTTTGTGCATGTTTATTGTGCCAGTTGCTTTTATGCAGTCAAGAATTTAAATAAAGAATTTTCATTTCTTATTTACTTACTCCAAAAGCCCAGTAAAATCACTGGGAAAATTCCCAAAGAACCATATTCAAGAATTGAAAAACAATATGCAGTTTGCTTGGAAACACCAAATAATTTTTGATTTAATGGTCTGTAAGGAAATAGCTAGTAGCAAAAAATGTCTTAGGAGAGATGTCTCTTTGCCTTATGCTCTCTTTGCAGCTTTGCATATCTAGTAGACCTATTTCTTTTTATCAGTACTCTTTTTGAAAAGATGCAAAAAAACCAGTATTTACAATGTTAGTTTCAAATCCATTAATTTTACACATCATTCCTAACAGCGTATATTCCAGAGTAGTCCCATTGATGGTCTGAAGATTGCAACCTAGATGTATTAACAACAAGCCACACATGTATAGTACACCACATAAAGGTACAAAAATCAGATTACAAAATAATAAGAGTTCCATATCTTCTATGCCTCTAGTATCAAATAATCTACGTTTCCCAGGATAATGTGTTTTAAGTAACTACATGTAATGGTAATGTGGACAGGTGAAAATTTCCATCTATTAAAGAGGAGGTTCTAACAGGGGTCACTCTAATGTGGTACCACCTATTCATTATCAGGTTATGAAACTAGTCTGATCTACTGGTGGATGGATGTAAATAACCAATTCAGCTGCAAGCTTTCCAGACACCAAAAGGTTTGGAAGGACCCAAGGTTGCTGACAATATTAAGGCCAGCCAATTATTATTATTCTCCCTTTTTAATTACTTTTCCATTGATGTGGAACTCAAGATATCATCAATTTCTGCTCCTCTGATTCAGACAGAGAGCTTTCACAGTGAATACTGGAATCTGGAGGGGAGGGAAAAAATCAGAAAAGGTGACTAAAGAATGCAGCATGAAAGTACATTTTTTGAAGAAAAAAATTGATATGATCTTTGTTGGACATTTCCTCCTCTTATCTACTTGTATTTTAACTTTCAAGTTGATAACACCCAGGCTGAGTTGAAACATGGTAATATTTCTGCCATTCTCTTCTGAGTTCATTGTGACTTTTTTATCATCAGCAGAAATAGAGGAAGTCTGAATTAAACAGGAGCTGAAGAACTTGGAGCTGGTGATAACAATACAAATGGATTTTCTCTAACAGAGAAAAACAGCTGTCTCCATTATTTGAATGCTTCACCTTTCTCCATTCCATTAATTGGGTCTTTGATCACAAGCTGAGGTGGAGAGGCCCTGATAAGGAATAGGTTATTAGTAAAGTAGCCTAAAGGAATGAATTGGGCCTGGTACTTGCTGCAGAAGATGAGATAAACCCATAATGCCTGTGTATGTGAGTGGTAGAGAGTGATAGGGCCCTCAGACTGCCCTGAACTGCTTGCAAAGGGAGAAGACTAATACTCTAGTGCTATGATAGCTAATGCAGGATATAAATTTAGCTCCCGGGAATGGAATAGGATAAAAATTCCATAAAGAGTTTTCTGTAAATGGCTTACACTTTTATATCAAACTGTGTCAAAGTATTCACTCTGAAAAAAAACCAGTTTCTTGATCTCACTATATGTTGAACACAACTGGAGGGTTTCAGTATAAGAAGGGAGGGGGGAAATTACTGTTAAATTTTTTTCACCAAGACATTAATAAGAGCACCCTTTGAAGTGTGGTGGAGCTAAATTGGAGGAATTAAATGTGATTGAATCTAAGCCTGTTTATTTTTCATTTCTGCAGAGCAGGCGTTGAGTGATTTGTAATACTTCATTGGAAATCTTCAGGAACTTGCTATCATGTAATCCATTTTTTGCTGAAGAATACGACCGCGGGGGACAAGGCCATATTGGTTTGTTGTTAATGTACTGGAAAGAGGTACTATGGAGAAAACAGTTAATATTAAATTACGAACACAAGGTTATCTTTCTGCTGCACATGCTCCACTGCCCTAGGCAGGGGTAATCTGTTAATAGCATTCAGCCAAAATGACACCATTAAGGAACTGAAGCTACACATCTTTTGCAAGCTGAATGATGTATAAAGCTGGTTTTCTATCATCCTAGATGCAATAAATTATCCATGCTACTAAAAATTGATACAAAACAGAAGTTTGATAGAACTAGCACCCCAACACAAATAAAAGGACTGCTTGTCAGGAAAGGACATGGTGATGTGAAGGCTGCGGGCCAAGCTTTTATTTGTGCCTTTTTCTGTACCCCTCTGATTTTTCCTGTTTTCTCTAATTTTTCCTGTTTTAAGTATCCATATGGCACACAGTCTAAATATGTCACAATGGCATGAAACCGGTAGGAAAGGGAAAGAGAAGAAAAATGGGGGGAAAGGAAAATATGTGGCCCATGGAATAGATTAGGGAACAGAAAAGATTTACCTGGGAAGTCTACTTTGAATGAGCCAGTGTATTTTCCTATCGGTTCCTGGTTGTACATATCTGCATGAGAAGTGCATTATAAATGGCTTCTACCAAAGACCATTCTGATTGGTTCATAGCAGTCCATTATTACACCGTAACACACTGGACGAGACATGTTATCTTGACTGCCTGTCTTCTCAATAACGCTTTCATAAAAAAGCAAGTAGAATAATGGGAAATGTAATTTTCCCAATGACAGTTTTCTATTGTATGCATTTTAAATGAGTTTAAAACTTCACTTTTGAACACAGGACCAGAGAGTAGGAATTTGAATCCTGCATCAGGATCATAGCTGGGTATGTTTTCCCAGTCTGACCCATAATGGCTGTGCCACTGAAGCATTTGATGTTACCCGAGGAAAAGACTACCATTTTGAAAGTCTATGTTGCCAATAAAATAGCACTTTTATTAATCAGAACTGGGCTTTGGAGACCTTCAGACTCTACTCAGATATTCAGAATGCAACTGTTTTTACCAAAGACAGAAAAAACCCCAGCAGTGTTGCCATTATTGGCCAACATTTTCAAACCTGGTGGCAAATTTTCAACAGGAGTCTAACCAAAACATAGCCTCCTAAATCCATATTCCAGGCATGTAAATATGTATTGATTTTCATGAGCACTCAGCACTCAACAACTCACATTAAGCTATACATGTCCTTTGCAAAACAGACATGCTAGGCAAAACTCAGACATGTGTTAAACAAGTTGTACTAAGTGGCATTCCAAAGGACTTGTTGGGCTCTCTAATACACTTAATATAATAGAAACGGGCTTATTGCCCTATGGTGCAACCTTCCTTCATTCAAGTGCACAAGGGGATTGCACATATGTAAGCTACTTGCCAAATCTATGCTAGTCTTAATTGGGTACCACTGCCAAATTTTTGTTAATAGCGAGTCATTATTTTTCATCATCCACTCTCACTTGTGCACGTATGATCACCAACCACAGCCCAGCATGACCTCTGCATGTTCAACACTTAAATGCGGTCTAACAATTTGTAAGTATGAACCACGTACAGAAACATGATCCACGCTGCTTCATCACAGGCAAAAGCCTGCTGACAACAAGCGGTGTCTTCAGATGGACCCAGGGCTGGCCATCACCTATGGGTGTGCATGTCATTTTCATTAGGGGTGGGAATATCGGTATCGAATAAATCCAATACACCCGATAATCAGGTGTATTGGATTAATCCAATAATCTGATACCAGTATTGTCATACCGTATTTTTAACATTGGCTGCTTTACCGATTTTTTTACTTTGCGGCCATTGAAGTCAATTGACTTCAATGGCCGCTATGTAAAAAAAAATGGTAAAGCGGCCAATGTTAAAAATCCGGTATGCCAATACCAGTAAATCCAATACCTGGGAGCTCCGATACCAGAAAATCCGGTATTCTCCCCGGTGTCCCACCCCTAGTTTTCATTATTACAGTAACGATAATGAAAATTGTCATTTTCATTTCGTTATTGCAATAACGAAGACAACAACCAAGAATATCAAAAATAATAACCGAGAATACTGATACCAGTAACAATACTGATATCAATACCAATATTGGTAACAATACCGATATCAATACCATATCAATAAGGATACCGATATCAATATCAAACATGATACCAAAAATGATACCAAAAACAATACAAAAATGATAACAAAAATGATAACTAAAACGATAACAAGAAACAAAAATGAGAATGTTGATATCATTGACATTATTAGTGCTGTGGCAGCTGGGTTTTGGGGGGAAAATGTAGAGAGGGGAGAAGGGAGCAGACATCTCGGAGTCTTAACAGGGTTGAACTCTTGAACTGTGCCTGTGTTGGGAGGGGAGAGCAGTTCAGCAGTATCTAATGGATGTATCCCTGGCCAATGAGCAGCACAAGCAGGCCCCAGCAGTCTCATGGGACTTTGTGATTGCTCAATGCCTGCTGCCTCCCACAACCAATCAGAGGGGCTCTGGTGGAGGGCACTGCAACCCTTTATAATGGGAGGGTCAGGTTTTTTCTCTCGTTGTGTGAGAGGTCTGCTTGTCAGTTTGGGTTTTATGTGGTGCTTGCACATAAAAAATCCTCCCTAGCCCTCACTGTATTATTTGTTTGTTTGTTTGTTTGTTAGGTATTCCCACCAATACCTTTCCTTCCTCATACCCTACATTTTACCATCTCCCATTCCCTGCACTTCTCCCCCCTGTACTTTATAGAGAGATAGGTGGCATAGATTAGATATAGATATATATTGTAGACATATAGATTATATTAGAATAGTTATATAGACAATTTATTTGATAGTAGATAGTTTTCGTTTCCCCTTCTCCTGTCTCCCTTAGATTTAGATAAATATTAGTTATGCACAGGAATCCGTAAAGATACTGATACCAAAAATAAAATCTTTGTTTGAAATGGTACTGATATCAATAACGATATCAATAATGATAACAAAGGTCGATACTGACAACAAAAACTATACTGATACGATAATGAAAATAACAAAAATGACAATAACAATGAAAATGACATTTTCATTAATAATGATAATAAAAATGACATTTTTGAATAATGAAAACGAAAACAAAAATGAAAAACGAAAAACAAAAATGACATGGGGGCCTGGTGCACACCCCTACACACTCCAGACCTGCTCCAGGGGCAGCCTCACCTGCGCTATGTTTACATGGACCCAGTGGCTGCTGTGACCCTGGCTGTACGGCACCCCCTCCCCCACACCATAGAGTTGTGAGTGGATCACCCAATGCTCCAGGCAGCTGACTGCAACTTTATGGTGCTTCCCAGGGCAACCACCAGCTGAGAGCAGAGTTGCAGCAGCTGTCTGCTGAACAGATGAATTGCAGCTCCACCTCCAGCTGTTGCCCCAGGTTTGGGCAGCCCGCTCCACTGGTGGTACTACGGGATGTTCTGAAGCACTGCAAGCAGGGATGGAGCAGAGCAGGGACAACCTGATCTGCTTCTACTCCTCCTGCACATCAGGTGGCCCACCTTTATAAGGATGGACCAACCGGGGATGAAGCGGAGCAGAAGCAGGGCTGTCATCCATCTGTTTACACCTAATGTCCATCCTTGCAAATTATCCTCACATACTTTGCTCTAAGCTTAACAAGGAAGTGCAGGAGGGCAGAATTCAGAGTCCCTTTAACTGACTCCCAATGCCCACGCTCAAGATTTTCCCCTTGAGGTGGTACCAAAGGCGGTTCTGGGGGAATTTCACCTCATCCACTACCTAGCCTTCCTGAAAGGAGGGTCAGTGAATTATGACATACCCCAAGAGCTGTGCTCAGTCCAGTACACATAATTTGACTCAGCAGCTGAAATGGTATGGACTTGGTGACCCAGGGCCCTCCTTCCGAAGACTGATGTAAAATACGCCTTTTGCCTGCTCCTGGTTCACCCAATTGACTTTGAACTTTTAGGTATTGAGTGTCAGGGCCAATTGGACTTTAATAAGGCCATGCCAATGGGTTGCTCCACATCCTGTGCGGTCTTTGAGATGTTCAAATCAGTTCCATACTTAAGTGGGTGGTATGGCAGAGGATTGGGTGGAACCAGATCACACACTATCTGCATGATTTCCTCTTTGCAAGGAGGGCAGCCATACCAAGTGCAGCAACCTGCTCGCTGCTTTTCAAAAGGTGGCAAGGTTCCTGTGGCAGGGTCCAGAGGTTAGTTGCAGGTTTTGAAGTGATCAGCCAATCCATCTGAGGACAAGCATGGTCCTAGAGTATTGCAGGTGATCCTCCCCCGTGTTTCCGACTTTCAGAATTGGGGGTTCTCCCAAAGCACTGCACCTAACCAGCGTGAACCTTGGGGAAGGGGTAGGAGGTAAGTTAAGAGATTGTGTTAGTAAGCAGGAGATGGCTCTCCAAGCACACTTTGAGAATCTCCAAACCAGAGTTATGCAAGTTAAGCCATGTTATTGAATTTGGACCCCGGGTTATTTGGTGGGGGGTGGGGGAGGCTGGACAGAAAGGCTCCACCTCTTTTAACTTGTTATGCAATAAAGAGTATGCCCATTTGAACCCATATCTGTGTCCATGTACCCTTCTACAATGTGGTGACAAGGAGGATTTTACTCCCACCAAAGTCTAATGAAGCACTTCAACTGCAACTCACTCTCACGAAACCCCATTCTGCACCTGGATGAATGAAGATTTTGTTCCAGCTCTCCTTCTGCAACACATCACTCAGTGGGAAATCTACACCTAATAGAAACAATGATGAAACATTTATGAGGAAAGGCAGAGTGTTTAAGTGGTTGGTCCTTAATTGTGGTATGAGAAAAGATCAAATGGAGACCATTTGAGAGCAAAGGTTCTATATCTATTCTCTCACAAAAGCCTCATCACAACAAGAAAGGCACCATCATGAATCAGAAAATGACAAACCATTTAAAAATCTTTCTCTCTGTCATATTTCCAAACTGTACCTTATAAAATAAATGAATGGCAAAAGAACCAGAGCTTTTAATTTTGTACTTGTTTTTCAACAGCTAGCCACTCTCGTTATGGTTTTGATCAGCTTCTGAGGAAGGCTAAGTACACTATTCGATTCATAGGCAATTCAGGGTTGGACACATGCCGCCTCCCCCACAAAAGCCATATAGAACCCCTGCCCAGCCCCTTCTGCTATGTCCTCCCCCACTATCGAACGTTACCAGTCGCCTAAGGGTTGGCTGGATCCAATTTATCCCATCACTGATATGATGGGATTAGTTAGTTCCAAACTATCATTATACCTAGGTTTCTTCTAGAGTTGGTCTTTTACTACACACATGCACACACACACACAAATTGAAAACTAATAATTTATAGTGATGGGCAAACGTGGTTTGGAAGTTTGGGGTTCGGCCTGAACTTGGCCTGTTCGGACATCTGAACCCGAACCCAAACATACCGAACCCAAACATACTGAACCGAACTGAATTCTGAATGTCGAAATGGCCGAACGCTTCGGTCAGTTCGGATCGCGTTCGGTTGAGTTCAGGTGGCTAAAACATGGTCTACTGTCAGGTCACAGGAAGGACAAATGTAGCAGGGAGGGGGAAGTCATCTGACTCAGCTAGGAGCAGACTTCCAGGCACCAGGGGTGGAGGATTGGAGACTGGCTTGGAGTAGCAGCCAGCCTGCCGATTCACCATCCCTTTTCACCTCAGACCACTGGCTTGGCAGTCTGCGATTGGCCACGGGCTAGGCTGCACAGAGCTAATGGGGCTTGCGGTGAGGGGGGCACAGCAAGAAACAAAACTGTCTGCCTCCCCCCTTCCCAATACCTTCTGAGCTAGTCACTGTTCCTGAACAGCAGGTGTTTCAGAAGGCTCCCTCACCCAGCATTTTCTAGCTCCCCAATCCAGCCATCCTCCTCCCATTTCACCCATCCAACCCATCAACTTCTATATTCTCATTTATTTAGCTTAGCTTAGATAGATTTAGTTGTTATTTTTTTCCCTCCTTGTGTTCCCTGTGTTCAATCTTCCTTCCTCCATCCCCCCTTAATTAAATCCTTTCCCTCTCCCATATATTCCATCCCTGATTCCCTTCCCTACCCCTGTTTTTTTATTCATTTATAGTAGGATTATTATTAGATTGATTTTGGTTTCATTTCAGTTTTGTACCCCTCCTTGTGTTCTTTGTGATTCCCTCTCATCCCATATAGATAGATAGATAGATAGATAGATAGAGAGAGAGAGAGAGAGAGAGAGAGAGAGAGAGAGAGAGATATTGTAGGTTAGAGATAGCATTTATTGATTTAGTTTTAGTGTTTGTAGGAGTACTGTGTACTGAATCCATTTAGTTCATAGCATTTAGAATAGTTATTAGTTAATAGTAGTTAGACTGAGTGTAGATATAGATATATATAATATTAGATAAAAAAAATTAAATTAATTTATATATATATATATATATATAAACATTATTTTGGAGGGAGAAATGGAGAAGGAGAGGCCGATCTGCTGCCCGTAGGGGAGGCAATGGGGCACGTGCCAGAGGCGAGCGGGACCATGCCAGGGGAGTGGCAGCAGGCAGCAGCAGTAGCCAGAGGCAGAGCGCATCACCCCCCACCAAACTCAGCAGGCCTGCTTTAGGGCAACAGGCTTCAGTGGCACTGCATCACCTCCTGACAGTGCCCTCCTCCACTGCCACACAGGGCACTGGAAGACCTTCAGAAGTTGAAGCTGCATCTGTCTCTCCTGGTGGTGGTGCTGGAGCAGGTGCTGGGGCTGCTTCTGATGTTCGTCCAGGGCCACCAATGTCCCCCACTGTCGAGGCAATCCCCAGCAGTCCAGAGCTGGTGGATTCCAACCAGGCTGCTAGAGGCAGGGCCCGATCCCCAGGCAATGTCAGTACTAGGGAGAGGAGCAGCAGCAGCAGCAGCAGCACTAGCAGATACAAAGGGGGGCACAGGGAGAGTGCCAGCAGCATGGAGTGCATGGGCAGTCTAGTCTCAGGGTCCCAGTGCTCCCCTTCACGGGACATCACCATGATTGCAGACACTAGTGCTGTAGAGATGTCTGTATCCGAGGCGATGTCTGACCCTCCTCCCAGAGCTGCGTCGCCAGTCCCACGAACTTTTCCCCCTCCCAGAAGAGCTGACAGCAGTGCATCCACCGATGTGGGCAAGAAGGCAGGGGGTGGGGAATCCTCAGTCTGGGATCATTTTAAGCCAGTGTGGGCAGATGATCCCAGAGAGGTGCAGTGCATGCTGTGCAATGAAGTGGTGAAGCGCAGGCAGGTGCTTGCCAACCCTGGCATAACTGCAATGGCCAGGCACCTCAAGGCATGCCACAGTGCTGTGTTGCTGAGTGGGGAGGCAGCGAAAGTCGATCCAGGAGGTTCCTGACTTCAGCAGACAGTCACCTGGCTCATTCAGTGGGCAAGCGTCCTGCACCAACTGCTGCTGCCTCTACCAGAAGGAGCAATGTGGGGGCAGAACAACAGCAGAAGCCCCCCCTGCAATGCTGTCAGTCCACCATGGAGGAAATGGGGTGGGGGGATGTGTCAAGACCATCTGCAGGGCACCGTGGCACAGGCTTCCAGGAGAAAGCCAAGCGCCCGTTGGCCAAGATGATTGCCCTGGATGGCCAGCCCTTGTCCATTGTGGAGGACAAGGGCTTCCAGTTGCTGATTGGGTTCCTGGCCCCCAACTTTAAGCTGCCTTCCCACTCCACCCTGAGTCAGACTATGGTGCCACAGCTATATAGGGCTTTGAAGGAGCGGGTGAGGGAGCAGCTTGCAGGGGCTGGGGGGTGGGCACAGTCCACTTCACTATGGACCTGTAGTCTGTCAGAAACACCCAGCACGCCTACCTGGCGGTGACTGCACACTGGTGGCAGGACACAGAGGCAGTGCTTGGCAGTGGCAGGAGGGGACCTGAAGCAGGGTATAGGTGGGCCGTGCTTCAGGCCCACGTTATGGACAGATCCCACACCGCAAGGAACCTCGAGGCAGCCCTGGCCACCATGGTGAGGAAGTGGGTCATGGCAGGTACGGCCTTCACCAAGGGGTGTGTGGTCACGGACAATGCAGCCAATATCCTAAAGGCAGTCCTTGATGGGGGCTTTACGAGCATCCCTTGCAGCGCACACACCCTCCATCTCGTGGTGAAGGACGCGCTGGGCTTGGGGGGAAAGGGGATTGGGCCAGGCACCCTTAGCTCCCTGGTCAATCGGGGGAGGAAGCTGGCGGGCTTCTTCAACCGCAGCGTGAAGGGCAGAGAGCTCCTCCAGGAGAAGCAGGCCGAGCAAGGGTCCCCGGTACACACCCTTATCCAGGATGTCTCCACTAGGTAGAATTCCACCTTCCTGATGCTTGAGCAGCTTCTTGAACAGAAAGCCACCCTGCATCAGGTGGAACTGGAGACAGACATAGACGCACCTCCAGGGTACAACAGGGAGGAATGGGAGATTATATCCCAAACTGTCTTTGTCCTGAGACCATTCCTGGGCATCATGGAGACATTGAGCAGCTCCACAGCCACCCTCAGCCAGGTGACCCCGCTGGTGCATATTCTTCGCAGCAGCCTGGATGAGATTCTGGGGGCTGGGGGTGGGTCGGATCATACTTCCTATGGTAGCTCAGGGCAGAAGAATGTCCGATGAGGCGATTGACCTTGCTCAGAAGTTGAAGGCGGGGCTGAGTGCGCACTTCAACGAGCTCCTGCACCGCGACGAATATGTCCTGGCAACCATGCTGTACCCCAGGATCAAGGGCAGCATGGCATGTGAGACTGTGGTCTATGGCCTCCGGAAGGATATGCTGGTCCAGAAGGTTAGGCAGGCAGAGTGGGCCATGCAGCAGTATGCCACTGGGGATCGTGGGTGTGGGAGCAGTGACCCCTTCCACCCATCTGGGTCTGTCCCTGCCCCCAGCCCTAAGGGTAGCAGCAGCAGCAGCAGCAGCACCAGCAGCAGCAGAACCCCTACTGCCAGCAGCTCCTCCTCTGTGCAGTCCACTCTGGGGAGCATGGGGCCCAGCACAAAAGGGCAAGCAGCGTGGCTGAGGGCAGTGGGGCAGGTGGTGCCCACCCAGAGCTACCATAGGGAGTATGATGGCACCTCAGAAGCAGTGGAAACCTATCTGGAGGAGGAGCCATGCATAGATCCCAGCAGCGATCCCTTGGCCTACTGGGTCGGCAAGGCCAACGTGTGGCCAGCCCTGTCGAAATTGGAAAAGGGTATCCTGTCCTGCCCATCAACCAGTGTCCCCAGCGAGAGGGTGTTCTCCATCACAGGGGACATATGCACACCACCCCGCCTGAGACTGGGGGCCAAGTTGGTGGAGCAGTTGCTCTTTCTGAAGGTGAACCTTCCACTGCTGGGATTCCCCGAGCTGCCCCTGGACAAGGAGTGATGGTGCAGTGGCACACGCCATCCCATGCCAGGGGCAGTCTTGGGAC
>QEPC01012389.1:6012387-6034977 GCA_003113815.1 Sphenodon punctatus
CAGTGGAAACCTATCTGGAGGAGGAGCCATGCATAGATCCCAGCAGCGATCCCTTGGCCTACTGGGTCGGCAAGGCCAACGTGTGGCCAGCCCTGTCGAAATTGGAAAAGGGTATCCTGTCCTGCCCATCAACCAGTGTCCCCAGCGAGAGGGTGTTCTCCATCACAGGGGACATATGCACACCACCCCGCCTGAGACTGGGGGCCAAGTTGGTGGAGCAGTTGCTCTTTCTGAAGGTGAACCTTCCACTGCTGGGATTCCCCGAGCTGCCCCTGGACAAGGAGTGATGGTGCAGTGGCACACGCCATCCCATGCCAGGGGCAGTCTTGGGACAGGGCTCCTCCTCCTCCTCAATCTGGGCTAGGGCTACTTCTCCTGTGTGCTGCCCCTCCCTCCGAGTCCTAATGCCTGGTACCTGCCATACCCCCCCTCTGTCTCTCTCTCTCTCTCATACTACATGGCCTCGGCCGCCTTATCTGACTGACCTCAGGATGCAGGGTGGCATTGGGAAAGAAACTGTAAGCCTGCGAGCCCACCTATGGCTAGCTATACGATCTCAGCCCACTTATGTGACGCTGACTGGCTCTCGCTCTCTCGCACTGCATAGTCTTTGCTAGCCTATCAGAGTGCCCTGCTTCCAATGTCCCAACCTGCCTGCCCTACTGCCTCTCATGTCAAGCTGTCTGTCTGCCCACCAAGCTTGCTGCAAAGCTCAAAGTAATATGCCTTTGTCCACATTCCTGCTTCCCATGCCAAGGTGCCTGTCTGCTCACCCAGGTTGCCTAGCTCAAAGTCTGTCCATGCCCGCCTTCCCTACTGCCTCTCATACCATGCTGCCTGCCTGCCCGCCCAGGTTGCAAACCTTGAAACCTGCCTCCCTTGGTCTGCCCACTGTCTGCTCATGCCACGCTGCCTGACAGCCCACCCACCTGCCCAGGTGGTCTAGATCAAAGACAGCCCCAGTCTGCCTGCCTTCTGCTCATGACACGCTGCCTTCCTGCCTGACCTCCCAGGTTGCAAAGCTTGAACCCCGCCTTAGTATTCCTGCCTCTCATGACACAGTGCCTGTCTCTGCCTACTATGGCAACCCTGGGTGATGTGCACCACTTGTGTGTTAATCCTGCCACTGCTGTCTGCTGGTCCAGGGGTGCTCTGCCCTGGCCAATCCAAATGTGCCAATGCAATCCTGCTGCTACCATCTGCTGCTGTATTGGGAGCTATTCCCTGGTAAATCCAACCATCCAGGGGGGCTATGTACAGGCAAATCCTGCTGCTGCTGTCTCTGCTGTTCCATGGGTTCTGTGCCTGGAGAATCCAATGTCTGCTGCTGCTGCCAATGTCACCTATGCTGTCTGTGCCACAGGTTCTTGGACCTGTCATTCCTCACACAGGGTGCTGTCATGCCACCACATTGAGAAACAGCCACTGCAGCCCCAGGAACCACTGTCAGGGTCCTGGGACCATGTTACAGGCAGGGAGGGCTGTGGCAAAAACCTAGAAGCTGCCACCTTAGCCCCAGGACCCACCATGATGGCTCTGCAGCCGTCATTCCTCACACACTACGATGTCTTTCCACCTAATCAAGAAGCATCCACTCCAGCCCCAGGACCTGCCGTCATGGTTCTGGGGCCAAGTTACAGTCAGGGAGGGCTGTGGCCAAAACCTAGAAGCTGCCACCTTAGCCCCAGGACCCACCGTGATGGGTCTGGGGCTGTCATTCCTCGCACACTATGATGTCTTTCCACCTCATTAAGAATCAGCCACTCCAGCCCCAGGTTCCACTGTCAGGGTCCTGGGGCCAAGTTACAGGCAGGGAGGGCTGTGGCCAAAACCTAGAAGCTGCCACCTTAGCCCCAGGATCCACCGTGATGGGTCTGGGGCCGTCATTCCTTGCATACTGTGCTGTCATTCCACTGCACCATGAAACAGCCACTCCAGCCCCAGGACCATCCATCACAGTTCTGGGGCCAACTTACAGGCAGAGAGGGCTGTGGCCAAAACCTAGAAGCTCCTATCTTAGCCCCGAGACCCACTGTGATGTGTCTGGGGCCATCATTCCTCGCACACTATGATGTCTTTGCACCTCATTGAGAAACAGCCACTCCTGCCCCAGGACCCGCCGTCAGGGTCAGCTGAGCAGCCGGACACCACCACTGGAGGTGTAGTAGGGCCAGCGACCTCCACCTCTACCTCCCCCTCCTTGAGTGGCAAGTGGGCTCCCAGCTGGGGGAGCAAAACTACCGCCATCGCCTTCTTCATTTTTTTAAAAAAAATACACGCACAAAAGTCACCCACACAACAGACACCAACACTCACCAACCACCCAAATACACAGCACAGCCAAACCCAACAGAAACATAGCCAAAACACACAAAACTAACAGCCACTGAGTCAAACACACACTGACTCGCCACACAGCTCTGCACGCACACTTATTTCTGTTTTCCAGCACGATTACAGATTCCCGGGCTCTCGCGTTATATTTTTTTGGCCAAACGGCCGAACCAGAACAGAACGGCCGAACAGAATGGCTGAACCCAAACTCGGCAAACCAACTGAACGCATGAACCCAAACGCACGAACTGAACATGGCCGAACTGAATGGCCGAACCCGAACCGTGATCTGGTCGCCCATCCCTAATATTTTAATTTCCAAATATTCAAGGCAATTTTTGCTTAGAGTCAAAGGAGATTTTTATATTCATTTTGAAATCTGAATGTCTTAATCAGGTCTGGACATCTGTGTACAGTGTCCTGCTTTAAGGATGCTGTAATGAAATGCAAACATGGGGTCTATACAGACTAACTTTGGCCCTTTTTACACAGACACTCTAACACCGATAAAATGGGTGTTACATTTTATTATACATGGTACAGGGCAACACTGCAGCCCTGCAACATGGGCCCTTTTAACACGAGATGCCTCCACCCAGTGTCGCTGGGTGGAGATGGGTGGAGGCGTCTGTGTAAACACCACTTGCGGTCGGTGGGGTGCATTTCTCTGGGTCAAAATGGGTGGAAGCGTCTGTAAAAAGCACTTGCAGTGGGTGTAGGTGCATGTGTGCTCCTGCACAACACCCATCTTCACCCACCACCCACCCACAGAGCAATCGGCAGTGGAGTCCATTGCTCTTTGGGTGGGGGGTGATGGGTGCACGTACCTACACCCACCGCAAGTGGTGTTTACACTTTGAGCATGTTTTAATGTCTGTATGGAGTGCAAGATATTTGAAGAATCAGGCCCACAATCTACTTGTGTAACCCAGATGTAGACTCTAAGCAGTTATAATTTAAAAACTTAGGGCTCATAAGAAAGTTAGTAAGTACAGTAATGTTGTAAATTGGCTTGTTCGCGCACACTAATATTATTAGCTTTTCTTTTTACATTCCCCTCAAATTGTGACAGGCAGCCAATTTCACTGCACACCAAGAAGATTAGAGAAAGGTTGTGCCTTGTCATTCCATTGAAGTCAACAGCAGATTTTCATATAACCAAGGTGTGTAGCATCAGGTCCAGAGTTGTCATGTGCATTCCCTACCCTGAAAACATGTGTTCCCCTCCATCCCTCCCTCCCTCTTTAAATCCCACCTGAAAACCTACCTCTTCCATCAGGCTTTTCCTAGCTACTTGTTCCCTTAGTCTCTATGCTGATTCTTATTTTCTTAGTTCTCCTTCTCCCCTGTAACTCAGCTAAGCACCTGCACCTGCAACTTCTTTGATGTATTCCTGTTTCTCCCTCTGTTCCCCTCCACTCCCCTCCCTTGTCTCTCAGATTGTAAGCCCGCTGGGGCAGGGACCAGTCTATCATTGTTGATTGAAAAGCACCAGATACATTGCTTCTGCTATATAAATAAATATCAGTCTATGTGTAAAAATGTGCGTTTTTTCTGTTTTCTAGTTACATTCAGTATTGCTGAAATGTAAATAAAATCTATAGTTGCCAAAACTGAAACTGTTTTAGGGCTTAATAAAACAAGCACTTGGGCTTTCTCTTGCAGCTGCATAGAAGAAGAAATGTTATTTTAATTTATTTTAATTAAATTAATTAATTAATTAATTAATTAATTACATACATAAATACATAAATATATAAATAAATGCTTAATATCCCACCCCCATCCTGCCATTTGGCAGCTTGGGGTGGCTTACAATTAACAAATAAAACATAAAATCATAGTAAAACCCAATATAATTACATAATAAGGGCTCAAGGATAAAAAGATAAAACCTTCCCAACCCCCACCCTACCCCACCCCACTCACAAAATACATGGTGAAATAGGTTAATATTGAGTGATTCTCTTTAGAATCGCACCTATTAGTGTTGACTGAAGTAAACTTGTTGGTAAAACTAAAAAGGAAAGAGGTGATGTAACTTTTGACATTTCACAGTCTTCCTGTAGCCCATGTGTTTACTTTTTCAAAATCCTGTATACAGGTCTAAAGTATCAGATCTTCTAATAAAGACTGCCTGATCCATTTTCATACAAGCATAGGCCACAATCCATCAACCACTTGCTCTGGAGTTGATAAATCATGGCCAAAGAGTTTGTGGGCTGGAAGGTACTTGAAAAGGTCATTGAGTATTCCCTTAAGCATGACCAACTGTACCTAGACCATCCCTGAGCTGCATTTTTCTCACCTGTTTTTCAAGTGTTCCACTGTCGGGGACTCCACAAAATTCCTTGGTAACCTGTTCCACTAACTAAATGTTCTTATGGTTAGAAAATTTGTAATATTTAGCATGAATATTTCCTCCTTTCATTTATTACAGTAACTTCCAGTCCTAACCTCAGTGGCCACAGAGAACAGGTGGGTACCATGTTGCTTTCACATCTTTGAAAACAAATATGTCCCAGACTTAATATTTTCAATAGACTAAACATTCCCTGCTGCTTCTACCTCTCTTCCTAGGTTTTGCTTTTAAGCCTGCATTGGTTTTTTTTTTTAACTCTCTCCTGTTTGTCAATGTCGTTCTTAAAGGGAGGCTCCCAAAAATAGACACAGTATATCAACTGAGACCTGAGCAGAGCTAAATATTTATTTATTTAGTTAGTTAGTTAGTTATTTTAAAAACTTATACCCTGCCCCTCCTGTCACAGGCACCTCGGGGTGGCTTACAACAATAAAAACAATTTAAACAATTAAAAACATTAAAAAGGAGTAAATAGAAAAAACAACTCCCCTACCCCACCCACCCATCACCCCTCTCCCCCACGAAATGCCTGGTGGAACAGCCAGGTCTTACAACCCTTCTGAAAATAGGGGAGGTCTGGGGCCAGCCGGACCCCCACCGGAAAGGAGTTCCATAGGTGCGGCCACCGAGAACGCCCTCTCCCGCGTGACCACCCGAGAAACTTGGGGGACCTCAAGTAGGGCATCCCTGGACAACCGCAGGGGCTGATCCAGGACACAGGGAGTGAGGTGGTCTCACAGATAGGCAGGGCCCAGACCATTTAGGACTTTATAGGTTAAAACCAACACCTTGAATCGGGCCCGGAAAATCACTGGCAGTCAGTGCAGAGAGCGAAGCACTAGTGTAATATGCTCCTGGTGGCCCAGTCCCACTAAGAGACAGACCACCGCATTCTTCACCAGCTGCAATTTCCGAGCCGTCACCATGGGTAGCCCCACATAGAGTGCGTTAAAGTAGTCTAATCGAGAGGTGATGAAAGCATGGATGACTGTGGCCACCATGATGAAAGGTGATGAAAGCATGGAGTCTGAAACAAACATCCGAAGCTGTCACACCAGATGCAACTGGTGGAAAACACTCCTCACCACAGCCTCCACCGGGAGATCCAGACAGAGCTGCGCATCGAGGAGCACCCCAAGACTCTGTACCCAGGAGGTCAATGAAGAACAGGTCTTCATCGATGATGGGGGCTGCCAATTCCATCGCTTTACCCATTAACATCACCTCCATCTTGTCAGGATTCAGCCACAGTCGATTAGCCCTCATCCAATCCCTCACAGCCTCCAGGCACTGGATAAGCACCGAGACTGCTGGGCCTGGGTCTGTTGAAAAAGAGAAGTACAGTTGGATGTGATCAGCATATTGATGACACCGTACACTGAACCCCCTAATCACCTCGCTGAGTGGCTGCATATACACGATGAACAGGAGAGGGGACAGAACAGAACCCTCCAGAACTCCACACGAGAGGTCTCGGTATGATGAAAAACAGTCCCCAAGAACCACCCGCTGGATTCTTCCGATCAGGAATGAGTGGAACCATTCAAGAACAATCCCACCCACTCCTGCACAGTCCCATAGGTGCGTCACCAGCATCTCATGATCAATGGTATCAAATGCAGCCGACAGATCTAACAGGAGCAGCAGGGTCGAATGACCCCGATTCATATCTCGGCGCAGGTCATCTACCAAAGCCACAAGCATAGTCTCAGTGCCATAACCCGGATGAAAGCCAGACTGAGAGGGATCAAGAAAACCAATGCAATCAAGATGTCCCTGCAGCTGCTGAGCCACTACCTATTCAATAACCTTCCCTAAAAAGGGAAGGTTAGAGACAGGCTGATAGCTGGCAGGGGAGCCAGCGTCAAGCAATGGATTCTTGAGCAGAGGCTGCACCACTGCCTCCTTGAGACAGCCCGGCACTCTGCACTCTGCAGGGAGGCGTTGACCACCCCAACCAACAACGGCCCCATTGTCTCCCAGCAGATCTTAACCAGCCAGGATGGGCAAGGGTCTAATTCACAAGAAGTGGCCCTGACCACCCCAAGAACATCCACCGCATCGGCGGGTGTCACTGACTGAAACTGATCCCGGAAAACCGGATATGATGGGGCTTCCATAACCCCATGTTCCCCTAGTGTAATAAATGCTGCATCGGAATCATGGTGAATACGAGCAATTTTGTCCACAAAATAATCCACAAACATGTCAAAGTGGGCAGTAGATGACTACACTCCAAGGTTGAGGGAGGCTGGACTGACCAGCCCCCAAATTACCCGGAACAGCTCTGCTGGATGGGATCTTGCGGACGCTATGAGGGCAGCAAAGAACTCCCTCTTTGCTGCCAGCATAGTCATGGCATAAACTCGTAAACTGGCTCTATGCCACAATCTATCAGCTTCAGCATGCGAATGACGCCACTGTCACTCCAACCGCCGCGCATCTCGCTTCAGCAACCGCAGCTCCTCGGAAAACCAAGTAGGTCTGCAGAGCTGCTGCCTGGGCAGCAGATGCCTAGCAGCCGTCTGATCAATGGCCTCCATCAGCAAATAGAGTAGAACAATTACTTTCCAAGTCTAGGAAATGATACTCTTGTTAATGCAACATCCTCACATGTTAATGCAACATCCTTCTTGGCTCATATTAAATTTGTTGTTTACTAGAACCCCAAATTACTTTCAGAAGTCCTGCTACCTAGCTAGTCGTCTCCCATTTTGTATTTGTCCACTTGATATTTTTTTTCTTACTTTCTTCAGCCCAATTTAGCAAGATAATTTTGAGTTCTAATTCTACTTTCCACCAAGAAAAGCTTACAGATACAGAGGCTATGTGCTTCCCAGTTTTAAATGTTTAAACTGTAGTGTATAAATAAAGAGGGCCAAATCCTTTTCAAGCTACTCAAACATACCTCTCAACTGTCCAGGATTTTCCAGGACACCCCTGATTTCACACCTCTTTAGTTATCTGTCCCACAGTTCCAGAAAACTGCTGTACAGTCCCAGATTAGAAAGGGAGGTGAGAGGGAGAGCAATTTGAAAGTCATCAGTGGTACAATGAGCTGAATTCTGCAGCTTTAAAAGAAACAGACCAGCCAAATAGTTTGGCCCGGACAAGTTCAGAGTAGACTTCCCATAGGAGAAAGAAGGTATTCTTTCTTGTTTTCTCTCACTCATTAATGGGTGTTAACAAATGTGACAGTGGCCTACTTTGGTCCACGAGACACCAGTATGTTTGTTGGTACCCCACCAGACGTTAGCCCAGGATTGCTCCTGGGTGTGTCTGCAGCAATCACAGAGGCTTCTGGAATCATAGTCCAGGCTACTGTTCACCCAACTGGGCCAAAGTGGGCCACCGTGGGCTGTAAAATGGCCTGGATCAGCTCTGTCATGGTTGCCCACTATGGTGGCCATCATTGGCTGCCATGGCTGCTTGTCATGGTGAGGGGTGGGCGGCTGGGTGCAGCACGGTGGTGAGGATGGCCAGACACATGTTTGTGTGAGTCTCTGCCCTCCCCAGCGGTCTGGCCACTGGCACATTTGTTGCCTGGCCTAACCCAGTCAGGACCGTGTTGGCAGCAGGTTCCCAATGCAGGTTAGGTTGTGACAGCAGTGCTTCACTGTCACTTCTGTAAAGACCCAATGATTTTTCTCCTTTCAGGGAGAAGAATAAGGTTTTCCAACACCTGAGGGGAAATGGTCAGCCTTTGAAATTAAAAAACTCCATTTGGGGCAATGTAGAGTTATGATTTCTAAGCATTTCTCTTGAAAAAAATTGGTGGTCTAAGGGTTTAAACCTGGTCCTTGGAAGGGGCTAATGTGATTGTTTTTTTAAAAAACAATAACAAAAAATTCTGACCAGCCTCTCTGTTAGGTAATGGGCTATTGCTAATACTTGCCCATGAGAGAATCCTCACGGCATCTCATTTGTCAAAGAATCCATACAGGAGAAATGGAGGGGGGGGGGGGCGGGGAACTATATTGTCAGAAGAAGGGCTGTGTAAACTGTAAAGCTCATTGGGCATGGGGGTGTGCAGGCCAAACAGTCAAGGGAAGTTCTGGGATAGAACTTGGGTATTACATTAAGACTGACAGTACAAGTCTGGCTTACGAGTAAGGTTGTTGTATGGCTATGCAAGTCCTTTCACTTTTTAAGACTGCTTTCTTTTTTTGTTGTTTAAAAAAGAGGAGGTTGTTTAAGCCCAGCCTCACAGTTAAATAATGGACTACTTCGAATTTGCTATCCTGGCCTCGTCAGGCGTTGCTCAGTCTGACTTTCCAGGCAGCTAAACTCCCATCCAAAACTTCACATTCGCAAACAAGCTAATTCTTCAAACTGCATCAAATTTATTGAAGGCATAACTTGGGGAATAACCAACTTGAAAAATACAGAAAATGAAGAATGCTTAGCTGTTAGGAAGACTGTGTGGTGCAAAGCTGAATCAGGGTCAAAAGAGAATGCGAAGCCAGGCCTTTTCCAAGCTGTGATCAGTTCAGAGAGCTGCCTCAAAATGGTGGTTAGTCTAACCAAATCCTGACCTTGTTCAAGGTTCAGAATTCCTCCCTGGGCCCAATCAAGCGATACCTGACAGCCTCATCAATAGATACAAAAGGTTGGTTAGCGGCTTAAAGATGAGACATTAAGAGCAATACTTGGTACAGACACCGGGTGGCAGTATAATATGTAAACGTAAGGCCCTGTGGGACAGAAAATGGGAATATATATGCAAATTATGCCCCGCATTGTCTCACATTTTGAGAGTCACTGTCCCTCATTTCAGAGTCCAGGGTTTGAGAGATATCATTATTGTTTGCTAATTCTGCTCATGGCATAGATTACAAAGAAAGAAAATTAAACAGACAGGTCTGTTGGCCATCAGAAATGGCCCTCTTTCCAAACGCGAAACCTTGAACCCCAGAAAACACTTCTTCCGTTCCACATAATATGCAGTCTGTAAAAACTCTCCAGTTATGGAAAGAGTGCTCCACTGGACTAACAGAGGCTCATATAAACTTTCTTCTGTTCTGAATAGTGTATGGAACAAATAATTGAACAATTTATTTTCATGGGAAGTAAGTATTGTTATTTGACTCCCTCCCCCCCCACAACAAAAAAATAATTTTACATGTCTTGTCTTCAAGCGCCTTACAGATTTCCCATGCTTACAGTTTACAGTTTATTAAGGAACCAGCTTTCGCTATAGCCCAACAAGAAACAATTATAACACACAGATTTCCCATGCATGATGAATGTCCCCTGATCCCTCATGGCTCATCCACAGTGTTACCCCGTGCAATGAATGGGGATGTGAGGATTTGGATCAGAGCCGGTCCTAGAATTTACGGGACCCATGGCAAAAATAAAATGCAGGGCCCCATGGACCTGCCCCCTCACCATGTAAATGAGTGGGTGGACTACGCCTGTGGATGTAGTGTGACTGTGTATGTGTGAGTATTGCCATCTGGGCAGCCTTAGAATATGCAGGGCCCAGGGTGAAAATTAAATGTAGGGTTCTGTTGGCCCCACCTTTTCCCTTGTGGCACTGCCCCCTTTTGGGCTCCCTCTGCAGGACCCTAGAAGTGGTCGTGTTTGGGGCCCTGCTGGGAGCTAGTGCCCCCCATCCCCTGGCCTGGTGAAAATTATGGGGGCCCTGGAGGTGGAGAAAATAGTGGATCCCAGGGTGGTTACCCTAGGTGGTAAAGCCAGCCTTGATTACCAATTTACCACACACACACACACACACACACACACACACACACACACACAGAGAGGCTTTCATTGATTCACACAGTGCACACAAGAGTGTTCAGTCATTCACAAACACACATACTCACCATACTCAAACCCACCAACTTTTACTCATTTACACACACACTGGGGCATGCTTATGAGTGCAAACTGTGTGCATCTCCATAAAGATTACATTGTCAAGTTTCATATCAGAGACAGAGAACCAAGATGGATGCCAAACAACAACACAACTTTATTGTAAAGACGTACTGTGTCCAGTACTCCACACAGGTCTGCCATGGTTCCATAACAGCTCCACCTAATGGTTCAGCAACATATTGCAACATCAATTTTATACATCCCCCCCTTTTCTTTATTTACCTAAAACAATAACAGAAAATTGTAACATGAGTTATTCATCCCAAAATCTAACAGGCTTTCTAATGATGCAATAAAATGGGTAACCACTTGGTTATCAGACTGTCCATTATTTGTAATGACTGTCCCAGGGTGGTTCTGGGTGGACGAATCTTCCACCTCTGGTTCTGATTTGACCAGTTGTGGGACTTGATCTTTGGACTGTTCATCTTCTAGAATGAACTGTAATTGTCGACGGTTCCTCTTAACATCTCCACTGTTGGTCTCAATAGTAGGGATGGGAATTCCAGTTCTCCTGAGATCCGATATTGCCGGTATTTGGGTGTATCGGCTTAATCCAATAAATCCGATATTTACCTGTACTGGCATGCCAGATTTTTAACACTGGCCGCAGTATCAGATTTTTTACATTGCAGCCATTGAAGTCAATAGCCGCAATGTAAAAAATCCGGTACGGCGGCCAATGTTAAAAATCCGGTATGCTGATAATGGTAAATCTGGTACCAGGTAGATCCGATACCGGTAATCTGGTATCCGGTATTCTCCACGGTGTCCCACCCCTACTCAATAGTATAGGATCTTGGAAATGTGGTCTTTTTCTTCATGAAAGCTGGAGTTTTCCACTCCTTTTCTCCGTCCAATTTGTCATATACATATTCCCTGGGCTTCAAGTCTGGCAGTTCTCTTCTGGAATGATGTTTGTTATAGAAGTGTTTGTATGCCCTTTTTGCTCATTTATCCTGTCTGGTTTCTTTTCTCATGTCTGGCCACTTAGGGGCTAGATTCTTTTCCAGAACTGGAACAGCAGTCTTTAACTGTCTTCCCATTAGGAGATGGGCTAGACTGTGCCCAGTAGCAGTTATCGGAGTTTTATTTATTTATTTATTTATTTATTTATAACAAATTTCTATCCTGCCCTTCCTGCCCACAGGGCAGTCCGGGGCGGCGAACAACAAAGATAAAACAATAAAACAATTTTAAAAGTTAAAAATTTATCCTCTATGCAGGGAAACAACCCCCTAACCCCAGCCACCCTACCTCCCCTCGCTGAAAGCCTGGCGGAACAGCCAGTTCTTACATAAACATTGAAATGACAGGAGAGTGGGGGCCAACTGAGCCTCCTCCAGGAGCGAATTCCACAGCACAGGGGCAGCCACCAAAAAAGATTTAACATCGGTGACCACTCACCTCACCCAGAGAACCTCCAAAAAGGCTCCCTTGGAGGATCTCAGAGGGCACACAGGCACATGGGGAGTGAGGCAGACCCAAAGATAAGCAGGGCCCAGGCCGTGAAGGGCTTTAAAGGTTAAAACCAGCACCTTGAACTTAGCCCGGTGCTTTATAGGCAGTCAGTGCAGTCTGGAGCACAGGTGTCATGTGCTCCTGCGACCCACCCCCGTAAGGAATGGGCCAGGGCATTCTGCACCAGCTGCAGCCTCCAGACCAACTTCTTGGGCAGCCCCATGTAAAGCGCATTGCAGTAATCCAGCCTCAAAGTGATAAGGCATGAATGACAGTGGCAAGGTCAGAGTCTTAGAGATACGGCCAAACCCACCGGACAAGAGGTAACTGCCGAAACGCACTCTTCGCCATGGCCACAGCCGCAACCTGAGATTCCAAGCTGAGCTGTGAATCGAGGAGCACACCCAGACTCCGCACTTGAGAGACCATGGGAGGGCGAACCCCCGCAACAAGAGGAGATTCAACCACCCCCAGGCCCCCCAAGCCCTCAATTACCAACATCACTTCCATCTTGTCAGGATTCAATTGCAGATGGCTTGATCTCATCCAAGCCCCCACAGCTGACAGGCACTGGGAAAACAAGGAGACTGCATGGCCTGGATCGATGGAAAAAGAGAGGTAAAGCTGAGTGTTATCAGCATACTGATGACACTGCTTGCCCTGAAACCCTGTCATGATCTCCCCTAATTGCTGCATATAGCTGTTAAACAAGAGGGGGGACAAAATTGCACCTTGTGGGACTCCACACGTGAGGTCCCGTGCAGAAGACGTACACTCCCCCAAGACCACCCGATGAGTTCTCCTAGCCAGGAATTAACAAAACCAGTCCAAGACCGTTCCGTCAATTCCAGCCCCTCATGATCGACTGTGTCGAATGCAGCCAAAAGGTCTAGCAGGACCAGTAAGGTCTGACAATACCCTGGTCCAATGCCAGACAGAGATCATCAACCAAGGCCACCAGTGCAGTGTCTGTACCATACCCAGGCCAACCGGTGAGGTCCAGATGTTCCTGGTGTTGGTAATTTTTATTAATGGTTAGAAAAATAAAAACCCAAAAGCAGCTTGAATTGTTAGTAGCAACAACTTAGTAGTAATCAACACCTTGGAGATTGTTTCTAGATTAAAGTAAACTACTTTATTGAGAAGTACATTGTGATAGGAAAGGCCTATCCCTAGTCTTACTAGCTAGCTGCCCCCAGCATGGTGGGCAGACATGTTGAAGGTCAGAGAGAGAAGTTAGGAATGGAGAAAGGTCAGGAAGAAGGAGGAAGTCCAGTAGCAACTTCCTGGGCACATCCCACCTGGGAGGGGGCTTAGAAGCAGAGATCAGGAAAGGTTAAAGTGACACTCACACTAACTCACTATCTCTACTCCCAAAGCCCCTAGTGGTCATTAGGGTTTGTTGGTGCAAAAGGTGATGTCATCTGGAGCTGTTTTTCCAACACCCCTTCTCATCGCCTGTCGCACCGGCTCACGACTCCCATTCGCTCACGTAGCATCTGGAATCGATCCCTTGGTAGTGGCTTGGTCAGTCCATCTGCCACCATTTCTTCAGTTGGGCAATACTTCAACTCAATTAGCCCTTCTTCCTGTGCCTCTCGAACATAGTGGTACTTTATGTCAATGTGCTTCGTTCGAGACTTGGACTTCTCCATTTGTGAGAGCTTAATGCAACTCTGGTTGTCCTCAAACATCGTGGTAGGCTTTGGCTCTTCAATTCCAAAGTCCAACAGCAGCTTGTGTATCCACACAGCTTCCCTGCATGCTTCACTAGCTGATATGTATTCTGCTTCTGTTGATGAGAGTGTAACAAGTGACTGCTTCCTGCTAGTCCAACTTATGGCTCCATCTCCATAGAGAAACAGGTGTCCACTGGTGGACTTGCGATCAGCTATGTCTTCAGCCCAATCTGCATCCATGTATCCCACCAGTCTAGGGTTGCTGCTTACTGGAATCTTCAATGCGTAGTGCGCGGTACCCTTCAGGTATCTCCCCAGTCTCTTGACTGCAGTCCAGTCATTCTTGGTTGGGGCACTTACTTTCCTGCTTAAGATTCCCACCGCTGTGGCAATATCTGGCCTTGTCACTGTGGCTATGTACAAAAGCTTGCCAATCGCTTTTCTGTACTGGTTGTTGCCTGCCAGAGGCTCATCATCTTCCCTTTGTTTCAGGAAATTGACATCCATTGGTGTTCTGGCCTCATTGGCATCTGTCAGTCCCAGACATTCCAAAAGATCCTTGATCTTTGCTTTCTGGTTGAGAAGATAACTTCCATCTTCTTCTTTTTCTATTTGAATGCCAAGGTAGTGTGAGATGCTTCCAAGTTCCTTCACCTCTACTTCCTTGTTTAGGTGCTCAACAATCTCGTGACTGTCTTGCTCCTGTTCACAACAGATGATCAGATCATCAACATAAGTCAGGATATAAGTCCACTTATTGTCTCTGAATCTTGAGTACAGGCAGGGGTCAGCTTTTCCTTGCGTGAACCCTTCCTTAAGCAGTAGCTGATTCAGTTTCTCATTCCAAGCTCTAGCTGCTTGCTTCAAGCCATAAATGCTCTTCTGGAGTTTGCATACAAGCTTCTCCCTTCCAGGTTGCTCGAAGCCTGGTGGCTGCTGCATATAGATGTCTTCCTCAAGTTCTCCATTCAGGAATGCAGTTTTGACATCTAAATGGTTAACATGCATCTTTCTGGAAGCTGCTATGCTAAGTAGTGTTCTGATGGAAGTGTGCTTGACAACTGGTGCAAATGTTTCATCATAGTCTTCTCCATATATTTGGGAGTATCCCTTGGCTACTAGTCTGGCTTTGTAGCGCTGTACATCCCCTTCTGCATCTTGCTTGATTTTGAAGACCCATTTGCAACCTACAGGTTTTCTTCCAGCAGGTAGTTCCATAAGTGTCCAGGTTTTGTTCTTGTGTAGAGATTCAATCTCTTCCTTTGCTGCTTTCCTCCATTTTTCAGCTTCATGGGTTGGCATCCTGTCAACATCCTTCCATGTGCTGGGTTCTTGCAGCTCTGCACTTGTGGTGAGGTAGGAGTATTTCAAGGGTGGAACTCCTTTGTTGGACCTCTGTGAGCGCCTGGGTTCTGGCTCAGCTTCTGTGACCCCTTCTGAATCTGCAGCTTCTGTAACCCCTTCTGAATCTGCAGCTGGTTCTGGTTCACAGATTGGCATTTGGTAGCTGAAGGCCTGCTCACTTGGTTCCTCTTGCATCTGGATCCTTGGCTCCAGGTCTGGTAATTCACCTTTGGTTGGTCTGTGTCTTTCATCAAAGTACACAACATTGCAAATTTCAATATTACCAGTTTCAACATCAAGAATTCTGTATCCTTTGCCTCCTAAAACATATCCACATAAAACTCCTTTCTTGCTTCTGCAATTCAACTTGTTTCTCTTTGCCTTTGGTATATATGCATACACATCACAACCAAAAACTCTGATGTGATTTAGGCTAGGCTTGTGTCCAAACCACAGTTCAAATGGAGTTTTCTCTATGGCTTTAGTTGGCAATCTGTTCTGCAGATAGCTGGCAGTCATCACTGCTTCTCCCCAGAACTTGCTTGGCAAACTTGCATCTTTCAACATACATCTTGCCATCTCCATTAGGGTTCTATTTTTCCTTTCTGCAACACCATTCTGCTCAGGAGAGTATGGGGCTGTAGTCTCATGCTCAATTCCCTGTTCTCTCAGAAAGGATTTCATTTCGTTTGAGGTGTATTCGCCTCCATTGTCTGACCTTAGTCTCTGAGGCTTTCTCCCAAACTTGTTGCTGACCAATGCAACATACTCTTTAAACTTTTCAAACACTTGACTTTTCTCTCTCAAAGTGTAAACATAGGCAAATCTTGAGAAATCATCAATAAAAGTAACTATGTACAGGTTTCCTCCAATGCTCCTTTGCAGAGGACCTGATACATCACTGTGAATCAACTCTAGAGGGCGCTGAGACTTTCTCTCCTCTAGCTTGTGGAAAGCTGGCTTAACACTTTTTGCAGAAATGCAACATCCACATTTGTCTAAGTTCTCAGTACACAGTTTCAGTTTAAAGTCTTTAATTAAATTCCTCTTCTCAAGTTGGCGAATTGAATTAACATCTCTATGTCCCATTCTGCGATGCCAAGTTTTATCACAGTCTCTGTGGGTGCACTTGAGATTGCTTGCTAAATTTGCATTTTCACTGACACTATGGACTTCAAAGAGCTCACTATCTCCCAGAGATGCATACAGGATTGAGTCACCATCTCTTGTTACAAGGCAATGATCATCCATGAATTCAAACTTGCAGCCATTTTTCACTCCATATTTCACAGAAATTAAATTGTTTTTCAACGAGGGCACATACAGAGCCTTATGTATGATTACTTGTTCAATTTCACCATCTGGGAGCTTACAAAATATTTTTGCTTGACCACGCCCTTCTGAAAAGACCTTTCTCCCATCTGCTAGAGAAATAGGTACTTTGTGATCCAATTCAATTTCTGAAAACATTTCTATATCCTTGAGGAGATTTTCAGTTGCTCCAGAATCAATATAGATCACATCATCTTTTACTTTTGACATGGCGTTAAAACCTTTAATTTTCTCTTTCTCCTTCTGTTTAGAGCTAGCAGTTTTCTCCAGGCTCTCTGTCTGGCTCTTAATGGGTGCTTTAGATTTCCCCATTGTCTTGGCACTTGGGCAATTAACACGTAGGTGTGTTTCACTACCACAGGAAAAACATCCTTTCTTTACTCCTTTCTTTGAGCTAAAGGCTGTAACTTGATCTGTAGAGGTTTGCTTTGCCCTTTTGATAAAGCATTCATGCAACTTGCTAGATAGATAGTCCAATTCAATAACTTTATCTGAAATATCTATAGCAGTTTTCAAATATTCATAAGAAGCTGGTAAAGAGTTCAAGACAAAAGCCACAATCCCAGTGTCTCCAATATCTATTCCCAAAACCTTCAGTCTTCTTGCTAGGCATTGTATTTCACTTATATGCTCAGTAGGATTTTCATTTTCTCTGAGTTTCATATTGCACAGTCTCTGTATTATAGAGATGGCTTCGCTGGGGCTCTTTCTGTTATAAAGAGTTTCCAGCCTTTTCCAGATTTCACTGGCTAAAGTAACATTTTCAAAATGTATAAACAGCTTAGGACTTACATTGATTCCTAGAATCCCAAGAGCTTTTTCATTTTGTCTGTCCCAATGCTTTTGTTCAGCTCCTGCAGCCGTTGGTCTTTCTGTTGTTAGCACCTCATAAAGACCTTGACTCTTCAAGCAAGATTGCATGAGGAAACTCCACTCTTTGAAATTCGCTCCTTCCAGCTTTGGAATGTTGAAGTTCCCTTGAGTTTTCTCCATGCTGCTTGTCTTGTTCCAAAACAAAAACCAGGTACAAAAATAAGCTGTGCTTTTCTCCAACGAGATTCAATTCGAATTCCAAAAAATCTGTTAGGATCTTCAGGAGGATTCTGGGCCCATAACCCTATGTTGGGAATTTTTATTAATGGTTAGAAAAACAAAACCCCAAAAGCAGCTTGAATTGTTAGTAGCAACAGCTTAGTAGTAATCAACACCTTGGAGATTGTTTCTAGATTAAAGTAAACTACTTTATTGAGAAGTACATTGTGATAGGAAAGGCCTATCCCTAGTCTTACTAGCTAGCTGCCCCCAGCATGGTGGGCAGACATGTTGAAGGTCAGAGAGAGAAGATAGGAATGGAGAAAGGTCAGGAAGAAGGAGGAAGTTCAGTGGCAACTTCCTGGGCACATCCCACCTGGGAGGGGGCTTAGAAGCAGAGATCAGGAAAGGTTAAAGTGACACTGACACTAACTCACTATCTCTACTCCCAAATGCCCCTAGTGGTCATTAGGGTTTGTTGGTGCAAAAGGTGATATCATCTGGAGCTGTTTTTCCAACACCTGGAGCAGCCGTGTCACAGCCCATTCAATAACCTTCCCTAAAAAGGGGAGGATAGAGACCGGCTGATAACTGACAGGAGCATCAGCATCAAGAGATGATTTCTTGAGCAGGAACCTAACCACAGCCTCTTTCAGGCAATCAGGCACCCTGCCCTCCCGAAGGAAGGCACTGACCACCTCAGCCAGCAACAGCAGTACCGTCGCCTGGCTGGCTTTCACCAACCAGGATGGGCATGGATCTTGTTCACAAGTAGTGGCACGAACAGATCCCAACAAGGACTCAACATCGGTAGGCAACACCATCTGAAACGATCCACAAAACAGGACAGGATGGGGCATCCAGAGCCCAAAGATGATCCTCTGCAATAACTGTGGTACTGAAATCGTGGCAGATGCGAGCGATCTTATCTCCAAGTACTCAATAAACTGGTCACAGCGGTTACTAGATTGCTCCAGGTCCAGCTGGAAGCAGGCAGGACTGACCAAGCCGTTCACCACCCGGAAAAGCTCTACTGGACGTGACTTTGCAGATACAATGAGCGCAGCAAAGAACTGCTTCTTTGCTGTCTGCACTGCCACAGCATAGGCCTTTAAACAGGGTCTTATGCTGCGATTTATCATACTCATTGCGAGTCCGGCGCCACTGGCGCTCTAACCGCCTACTCTCCCGCTTCCAACAGCGCAGGCGCTCAGTAAACCAAGGAGACCTGCAGGAGACTCAGGAGGACAGCAGACACCTAGGAGCCACTCTGTCAATGGTCTTGGCCAACAAGGTGTTCCAGAAGACTACGAGATCGTCGACAGAGCGGGTATCAAGGTCCAGGGGAAACTTCCCCAGAGCATTCCGGAACCGATCTGGGTCCATAAGTCTCCGGGGGTGGACTGATCTAATAGGTCCTGCACCCTGTTGGGGGATGACATGCGCCAGGATGCATGCCTTAAGGAGGTAATGGTCAGACCATGACAAAGGCTCCACTCTCCTAGCTCCTACTAACTGATCGCCTTGTCTTGAGTCCGATGCAGAAAACCAAATCCAGTGTATGTCCCTCCTTATGTGTGTACCCACAGATGACTTGGGACAGGCTAATGGTTATCATGGAGGCCATGAATTCATGCCTCGCTCCTCCAAGATCGGTGTCAGCGTGGATGTTAAAATCCCCCAGTTGCTCTATTACTCAAAAGGGCGAGATTAGGGATGGGTGAACAGAACACCGTTTGGATGTTCAGACATTCGGTCCTTCGCTTTGAAACCCGAGTTTGGGTTCATCTGTTCGGTTTGGTGGAGTTCGGTTTGGCCGAACTCAGCCGAACATCCGATAATAGCGTATCAATACCTATACCGATACCGAAATTGATTTTTTTCCCCCGGTATCAGTATCATTTGGCCCTGAAACCACCCCTGGTTTCCACCCCTGGTGTCAGGAAGTCTGCTCCTCAGCTGCCTCCCCCTTTCAGTCATGTTTTCCCCACCCAAAGTAACTTTTTCCCACCGCCAAACTCATCCGAACCTTTCCGAACTGTTCAGCCATTCGAACGTTCAGTTTGGAAGTTCGGTTTGGTCGTCCGAACAGGCCGAGTTCGGGCCAAACTCCGAACTTCCAAACCGAGTTCGCCCATCCCTAGGCAAGATATGGATCTTCCTATTTCAAGATTTTCTTGGATGCTTGTACTGCCCACTCTGTTTCCCCATTTGCTCTTGGATAATGTGGGTTACTAGTAATGTGCTCAAAAATCATACCTTTTCTGGAATCTCTGTAACCCAGCTGTTGTGAATTGGGGGTTGTTATCAGTCACTATTTTCTCCAGAATACCAAAATGAGCAAATGTACTCTTCAGTCTTTCAATACCTGTGGCATGTTGTATCTTTTACAGACGTTATCTCGATGTATCTAGAAAAATAGTCCACCACCATGAAGTAGTGATGTCCTCTGAACTCAAATACATTTGCTGCTAGCCTCTCCCAGAGTCTTTCTGGTGGGGGTGTTGTAATCAGGGGCTCCTTGTGTTGAACTGGTCTATTGATTCTGCAATGTTCGCATGAAGATATTTTATCCTTTATGTCTTTATTGATTCCTGGCCATACAAACTGTTTGGCCCTTTTGCCACACTTAGTTAATCCTTGATGTCAATCATGAATGTCACCTAGGAATTCTCTTCTCAAAGCGGTGGAAATAATTATGTGGTTCCCTCTGACGGTTAGTTCATTTGACTTGCTTAATTATCTTCACATGCAAAAATAGTCTCTTGCAATAGTTTTGACTTTCCTTGGATTCTTAGGCCATCAAAGCTGACTGTATTTGAAAACCTCCTGGAATTGCTGATCAGCTCTGGTTGCCTCTTGTAGTTGAGCTAGTCTCCTCTTCAACACAGGTCGGCAGGTTTCAACAGCATCCACATAGCCTTCTACCTTTTTGTCAAGTCCATGAGTGTCCATCCTTGATGCTGGATTCCATGACAACGTGTCAACTATCAGATTTTTCCCGGAAACATATTCAGCAATTGGGTTAAATCACATAAGCCTCATCAATAGGCGTTAGGATCTCAATGGTGCTTGGTCGAGGTCCTACAAGAGGTTTGTGGTTGGTTAACAATCTAAACTAACTTCATCCACACAGATATTGATAAGATGTTTTGCACACCCATACACTTACCAGTCATTCTTTCTGTATCTGAGGGTGTACTCTTCCTGAGTCTGTGAGTGTTCAGGAGCAAAGTGCGACCAGCTTCTGCATGAACCCATGTAGCTGCAACAGAATGCCTCCCAGGCCATAGCTGCTAGCATCGGCCCCAACCATTGTAGGCTCGTTTATGTCATAGAACTTTAAGACTAGTGCAGTTAAATTAGTTCCTTAACCCTTTTAAAAGCTGTTTTTTCTCTGGTCACCAACACCAGGATGTATCAGACCTTTGTAATTCATTCAGTGGTCTAGTTTTTGTAGACAGATCTTTCAGGTATCTACCCAGGTAGTTTACCATCTGTGATTTAGATGGAAAATACACTTTTCCTTGTTGAGTTTGAGCCATAATCTCCTAATTATGTTCAAGACTTCCTCTAGTGTTTTGCCGTGCTCTTCCAAATGTTGTGATGAAGGTGGTCAGCATGGAACTCTCTTTGGTTAAAAGAATTTACCAGAACCCACTTGAGGCATCTAGCTTGGAAAACACAGTAGCTCCTCCTAGTTTGGAGAAGAAATCATCCAGTTTTTGGTAAAATGTATTTTTCTCTCAACACTGCTTCATTGAGTCTTTTAAGGTCCATGCATATATTTCCATTTTTCTTTACAACCAGTACCATGGTACACATTATGGAGTTGGCTCAGAGATTTTCTCACCTATGCCATTATTCTCTATTCTCTTTAACTCTGCCTCTACTTTGTAAATTAATGGGATAGGAATCCTTCAGGGTGCGTGTACGCTATATGGCACAGGGTTATCTCTTAAAATAATTTTTACTGGGTTTCCTTTTAAAAGCTCAATATCCCCCAAAATTCCATCTACATCTTCTACTTTTTTTTACTAGACCCATTTCAGCAACCACACTGTGACTGAGGAGATTATCGACCTCTGATCCCCTAACCACATAAACCTTAAAGGGAAAGTTTTTGCCTTTGTGTACTGTGTCTGTGAGAAATTGTCCGATGCTGTCCAAAATACCGCCAAGTCCTGGGCTGTTCAAGGCAAGGCAGTGTCTGCTGGTTTCAACTCTGGAAGGGCTTTAAGCTGTTTATAAATCTTCTGTGATATGACAGTCATGTCTGCACCTGAATCTATCTTAAAATTAACAGGCTTTCCACCAGTACACAGTTCTACCCTCCACACTGGCTCTGTGTCTTCACATGCAATTGAGCCCAGGAAAAACGACTCTTGCTTCTCACTAATTACTTCTTGTACTATGTTTGTGCAACAGATAGCATCAAAATGCCCAAATTTTCTGTATTTATGGCACTGGACTCCTTTGTCCGGGCATTCCCCTACTGGGCTGTGGTTTCTTCCACACCTTGTGCACCTAGCCTGAGGATTGTTATATTTTGCTTGGGGTTTGCCCCATGAAGTCTTTCAGGACTTCCTGCTGCTGCTTTTTGCTACTGTGGAGTTGGTTCTATTATGGCTCTGTCTATAGGTCACCACCTCTAGGTTACTTACTGACGGCCTCTGATCTCTGTTTTGATATTATTATTTTTTATCATCTCTGACTACCTTGCCATTTCTATTGCATTGTGGAGAGTCAACTCTTTCTTTATCTGCAGCTTCTATGATATTCCCTTGTCTGAAAGGCCTGTTGATACTCGGTCTCTAATATACTCCTCTTTTTCGTCCCCCAAAATCACAGTTTTCAGCCATATCGTATAGGACCTTTATGAAAGACTCCACAGATTCCCCAGGATTTTGCACACACCAGTAAAAACATGCTCTCTCTTTGACTATATTACACTGAGGCATGAAATGCTCATCAAACTTAGCTAGCACCTCTGCATAACTATTTTTGTTGGTCTCCTCTCAAAAGATGAAGGACTAAAAAAATGTGTTCAGCTTCCATGCCCAAGGCATAGATCAACTGTCTCTCTGACATTTCTACCTGGATGTCTCAACGTCAACTCAAACTCAACATGGCTAAAACTGAACTCCTTATCTTCCCCCC
>QEPC01012389.1:6045055-6058334 GCA_003113815.1 Sphenodon punctatus
GTATTGTACTCAGTGTTTACTAGTGATTAGTTCAGATTCACATTGCCTTTTATTTTCTATTCTAACCATTAGAATGGTTATTTTGCATTAGCATTAGTTATTTATCTGTTTTATCTTTATCTTTCCCTAAATATATTGCCTCATGTAGCCAGTCCTCAAGGACTTAGACCGCCTTTTGCTAAAAGGAGATGTACAGAACAGTGGCACTGGTTTATGATTCAGTTAGCAGGAGCCCAGAATCATAAAACAGGTTGGTTCATATATTATTTCAATAGTTGTTCGCATGTGTAATGAACAATCACTCTTGTAAGAAGTCAGAGAAATTTTGGAATTTTGAGCAGAATTTGACTGATAAGCTAGCTTTTGTGCTTGTATGGATTTCCAGGGCAAAATTTCTGAAAGGGACAGCTTCAGATTTTGTGGTGAATATCTGTGCTCAGAATATGGATCATGAGCATAATGCCCATATGTAAAGTAAGTATTAATTGCACATGCAGATCAGGTGCCCAGAGGTGCAAGAATTCAGTTTTGTGGCTGCCATTCTTTATGGAAATGCAAATTTTGTGGATACAAAATGGCCCCCCACAAAAAGATGCCAGATTTCAGATTTCATGTCTATAGATAATTTACTTTCCACTTCTGTATGGCTTTTTATGCTTCTGTGAACAGTTCAATTATAAATCTCCTACTGTGTCATAACGTAACTTCTCTATCTAGCCTCCCAATCCACCCCCATTCCCCAAAATGATGTTCATAAATAAAAGTGTGCAAAAATCATTAAGGGGAATAATGTTTGCAATGCCCTCTTAATGACGGTTTTACTTCTTACACATTTCAGTCTGTAAGCTTTATTCTCAGTACGACTACTCACATGAGAACTTCACAGATGCTAAAACACATACACTCTATAAATTAATCTTTGCTACTTGAGGGAATTGAAGAAAGAAAGGAAATTCACATAATTCAGCATAATGAATTCAGATATCTAGCAGTATGGCTTTACAACTGGGTTCATTTTAATTTTTAAGTGTAGAAACTAGCAATCAAAGTTAGCACAAAAATGACAATCTTTTATAAATGCACATGTCTAGCTGTTGGATGCTTCGGAGTTGATAAGCTTCTCAAGAGTATTTTGGGAGAGAATCATAAAGCAAACTGAATAGCTCAGATGCAAAAACTGAATAGGAAATGATGCTCCAATCAAACAAAAGGCCCAGTGATGCTTATTAATTGATTATAAATCATTTTAATTTTATCTTAGAATAAAGGAAATTATTCCGTTTGCAGTTTTAGAAAGGAGGACCACAGGGCAATGATATGCTATAGTGAACATAGCACATCCTTGAGATTTCAGTGAATAGGTAAAATGCATAATATATAGGCCCTTTTCACACAGACACTCTAACACTGATAAAATGGGTGTTACATTTTATTATACATGGTGCAGCGCTGAAGGTGTGCTCTATGGGTGCCCTGCAACATGTATAATAAAATGTAACACCCATTTTATCAGTGTTGGAGTGTCTGTGTGAAAAGGGCCACAGTTGTAGCATACATACATATACATCAAACTGTGAGAATGCCTCTTTGGGTGTGTACCAGATGCGCTTGAGGATGAGTAAGCTGGGGATGTTAGAACAAGAAACACTCCAACAACAGATCGCTTGTACTCTTGGTTAATATTTACTGCTGAAACAGATAATAAATTTATTATCTGAGGTTAATATCTGGTATTCCAGGTAGTTTGTTGGTTATCTGATAACTATCCAGGTTCCATGGTGGTTAGCTGCCAAACAGGAATACCAAATATTAATGTTTACTGCATTAGCATTTGCTGCATTACTGCACAACCAAACCAGATCTGGAGAAAGAAGGGGGAGTTAAAAAATAAATAATTTGAACAAACAGTAATGAAATGATTATGCAGTCAGTGGTAAATGGTCATGGTATCCAGTTGACCGAATATCTGCTGAATGATTCTAACCAAATGCCATTCGGTATCCAACCAGATATCTGCAGAAATTGCAATATTTGACTGGATAAGATAGTAACGGATGCTCATTTCACCGCTGTGTTCACCAACCAGGTGCACAGATGGTTGTGAGCTTGAATTTCACTACTGCTGGCTGAAAATTCCTTTACATCTCACCATTTTTTTCTTTCAACCAACTCCCTGCTCCCATATATAAGGAACTTCTTTCTCATTCTCTAAGTAAGCTAATAGAGAAGTGGCAGAAGGTCAAAGCAAAGAGTAGAACCCAGGAAAACTTAGCATGCTAGCCCAAAAGTTTAGCTAATGAGCCACACAGCTAATACTGCTTCATCAACTAACAAAGAGTTGCTATACTATTGAGCAATGAAAAAAGAGTTTACCTTATAGCTTGGGAGGTAGATGTCGAAAAGGAAATTAGAAAGACAATGGTTTGAAACTGAAATGGGCAAAGAGATACTGTATGTCTGATTACCTTAACGTTTATAATTGTATTAAAAAAAATACTATGTTGGGTTTTTTTAACCCAGCATCAATGGTAGACAATGGGCTATTGCCTAACACAGAGCTCCCAGATAACCCCCACAGAACTGGACTGTCAGGAAAGGGTCGTCTGGAGAATCCCCACAGAAGGGAGGTTCTATGGGTTCTTGGCATATGGGAAAAGCTTTACTACAAACTGGAGGGACCAGGTAGGTAGATTGGAAATCTGGGCTGAAATTAACAGAATGAAATTCAACCGACATAAACTGAAAGTTCTGCATTCCGGGAAGGAAAACCAAATGTACAGATATAATATGGGTGATACCTAGCTTGGCAGCAGCATCTGAGAAAAGGATCTAGGTATTGTGGTTGATCATAAAGTGAACATGAGTCAGCAATGTGATGCAGCAGCAAAAGAAGCAAATGCCATTTTAGGCTGCATTAACAGAAACACTGAGTGTTAATAAATGTGATGAGGGCCTGGTTCGCTGGCTATGGCCCACCTGGGCCAGTGTCTCACCCTGCACATCTGTTTATGGGCCACAACATGTGGGCCTGGTACAGACCCCGGCAGGCCCAAGAGCTGCCCAGGTGGGTCATAGTGGGCCAAACTGGGTGGACACTAAATTGGCCCTGCATGGGGGCGTTTCCATGGCTGTCTGTTATTGGCAGTCATAGCTGTCCTATTATTGTGTGGGGTGGAGTGCTGGCTGCAGCACGGGGGCAGGACCAGTTGGCTGCACGTTACTCCCCGCCAGAAAGGGATACACTGTCACTCAAACTGATAAGAGATAAGATNTCATCATCATCATCATCAACTTTTATTTGTACCCCGCTCTCTCTCGCCTATGGCGACTCGAGGCGGCTGACAACAAAAGCAAAAAACATCTAAAGAACAATAACAATTACAATTCAACACAAACCACACAGTCTAAATAACCCCTCAATTGACATATCATAACATTTCATAACATAATTTCTAATTTTTAACCATCCCCTCTCCTCCCTCACAAAATTCAATATAATACAACAAATCAATAATATTACAGTATATCATACCAGAGCTTCCATATGCTCCATCCCTGCTGCCACCAGGGAAGGAGCCCATCAAATCCCCTCCTGCTCTCACCAGGAGGGGGGACCTATCATCCACAACAATACACTAATACAATAACAATCCAAATATCAAATTAAACATTTCTAAATCAGCAAAACAAAGCCCCTCCATTTCTTAACCTAATTCCAAGAAAAAGCCAACCCTCCCACCCACCTCCCACACCTTCCCCTGCTGCCACCAGGGGTTGGTGCCAGATCTGGGAAGGAAGGTCAACTCTGACCTTCTAAAAAAGGCTTTTGAAAACCTGAAGTTGGGAGATCATGTGGGGGTAAACATATCCTGTGTTTCCTGCATTTGCAAGTGCTCAAGAGGATCTGATCAGGTGGACTGTTGTAAGAAGAAATTACTAAGGCGGGAAGAATAAAACCTTGCTTGAAAGATCACTTTGTGGTTATTGTTGTTTTTTAGCAGGGGTAGCTGGAAGCATGTCTGCGCACGACGCGCTGTTAAAAAAGATCTATTACACACCAAGAGAGGCTGGAAGCTTTGGAGGTGTGAATCCTCTTTTTCAGGCTGCTAAAAAGCAGAGTAATACCATATCTAAGAAAGAGGTGATTTCATGACTTTCAGACCAGGATGCGTATACCCTGCACAAGCCTGCACGAAAGTGTTTTAAAAGAAACAAAACGGTTGTGTTGGGGGTGGATGCACAATGGCAGGCTGATCTGGCTGACATGCAGCATTTTTCTGTGCATAATGGGGGTCAGGTATATCTTGACCATCATAGACATCCTGTCTAAGTATGCATTGGCCTTAGGTTTGAAAAACAAGACAGGAGCTGTAGTGGCTAAAGCCTTTGGAACCATATTCAGGGAAGGGAGGAAACAGCGAAAATTACAGACAGACCAGGGAAAGGAATTTTTAAATAAGACATTCCAAAATTTGCTCAAACGGCACGGAGTGCACCACTTTGTGACTAACAATCATGTGAAGGCAGGGGTGGTGGAGCGTTTTAACAGAACTTTAAAAACAAGAAGGTGGCGATATTTCACAGCTCACAACACTTTTCGTTATATAGATGTGCTGCCTCAACTCGTAAATAGTTATAATCACAGCTTCCACCGTTCCATACGCACCAGGCCTGTAGACCACAAATGCTTTGTGTGTGTGTAAAATGCTTTATGGGGACAAACAAATGATAAGAAAAGAGGTGCCCTCATTTAGAAAAGGGGACCATGTGAGGATCTCCAAGTTCAAGGGGAAATTTGAAAAAGGTTATGAGCAAACCTTTACAGAGGAAATATTCATAGTGAATGATGCCCTTAACAAGGCACGGCGACCTGTGTACAGACTGACAGATTACGAAGGCAAAGAGATCGTTGGGACCTTCTATCCTGAAGAGCTTCAAAAAGTCAACCCTAAACAGGAAAAGGTGTACAGGATTGAGAAGGTGTTAGCCACAAAGGGGAAAGGGCAAAACAAGCAGTGCTTGGCAAAGTGGCTAGGCTGGCCTTCTAAATTTAACAGTTGGGTAAGAGCTTCAGAGGTCACTGATGCCTAATCATCATGGAGGAAGGAGGCTTTCACATCACTTTACCGAGCAACTCATGCAACAGTTCTTTTCCGCAAAACACCAGTTCTAATTTTACCATACAGCTAGTCAGACCCTTGGACCTTCCCAGCGCCTGGGAAGTGGGGCTGGCTGAAATACACTACCCCCACAGTTGGGACAACATCGCTACACCCACCGTTTATGAAATCAGCCTTGGACTCGCAAAGTGGCATTACACCCTTGCCCCAGGCTATTATTCAACCGTTGCAGAACTACTGGAACAAATAAACAACCAGATACCCAGAGGTATCAGCTCACCTACTGTAGCCCTGAGGTTTGATCCTGTGGGGAGAAAAGTTAGATTGGAGACCACTGATAGGGGTAGACAAGCAGAACGCCATTCCAATGTTCGGATGTTCGGTTCGAAACCCGAGTTTGTGTTCAGCTGTTGGGTTCGGTGGAGTTCGGTTCGGCCAAAACCTGTCAAACATTCAAAAAAGTGCTATTGGTACCAAAACCAAAACTGATTTTTTTTCGGTATCGGTATTTGTGGTCCTGAAACCACCCCTGGTGTCCACCTCTCATTCCAGGAAGTCTGCTCCTCAGTTTCCTCCCCCTTCCAGTCACGTTTTTACTGCCCAAAGTCACTTTTTTCCCACCTCCAAACTCATCCTAACTCATCCGAACTTTTCCGAACTGTTCGGAAGTTCGAGCGTTCGGTTTGGAAGTTCAGTTCGGTCATCCGAACAGGCCGAGTTTGGGCTGAACTCCGAACTTCCAAACCATGTACGCCCATCCCTAGCCACTGATACACACAGGGTTCTGGTCTGTGGGGTTCTAACCCATATAATAGGGACAACCGCTGATTCACACAGGTTCCTAGTCCGTGTGGCTCTAGCCCATATAATAGGGGCATTGCCAGGTTTAACGAACCAGCAATTTCCCCACACTGCAGACATTACAGGAGGGTCCAACTCTTTGTACCTGTACATGGACAGCTTAAAACACCAGTTTGTGGGAGATTTCTCAGTACCGTTATTCCTGTGTGTGGAAACAGCAATGAGTTTGTCAGCATCACCTACGACAAGCCTCACTACGTACCTGTCAGTAAACAACACATTGACACTATAACCATTGAAATAAAGATAGATCAGAGCGAGCATGTCTGATTTAGTTTTGGAAAGGTGGTTATGAAACCACACATACATCCTCGGAGAGCACTAAGTTTTTAAGATGGTGATTGTAAAAAATTACGGGGACCTGTAATTCTATGCCACCTATTACAAAGCACAAGCTGGATATGCCCTCCCAGGGTTTCACAGAGCACCTGTGATGTATGGGGCATGTATTAGGGGGATATTTCGCAGTCTTTTTTGAAAAGCAGTTCCTCTGTTAAGAAGGGGCTTTGAGTTGATTAAGCCCCATGCCAAAACAGCTGCCCAAAATATAGCCCAGGATGTGATGGGCCACATCTCTCGTGCTGTTATGGAGAAAATGACCCCTTCTGATGAGCAAGAGGGGGCTGAACTTATATATGTACAGAGAAAAAGAGGGGTTAAGATAGAGATACCACAAATGTGATGGGTGGGACCCCCTTGAGCCCATAAAAGGAAGGCTCTGCAGAGGGGACCCCACCAGAAGCAGAGGAAGACTGCATGAAAGAGGAGATGTTCTAGTACGAGCCAGGGCGATATCTTTTAAACAACATGGCCTTTATTCAGTGTGGATTTGAGGAATGCACCAAATCTGAACTAGACCTGTTTCAAGTAATCCCTCCCCTCCCCCCAACAAACCAGCATTGAGAAGAGCATGTACATCAAGGTTCCCCCTCTTTCGACCATAGGAGAGACAGCCCCTCTTGATTTTTTCATAGCTGGAAATGAAATTGACTATCTGTATCTAAATAATACACTTCTCTACTTCACCTGTAAGATTGTCAAGGAAAACAGCACCAACCTCAATGCAGACACCGAGGTGGGGTTAGTGAACTACCCGATGGCCTCCATCTTTAGTCAGCTTGATGTCATGCTGGGGGATCACCTCATTAGCCAGAGCAATAACTGCTACCCCTACAGGGGCTTCATAGAATCTGTGCTCAATTACGGTGGAGACGCCCTTGCCACACAATTTTCTGCAGGCCTGCTTTACAAAGACACAGCTGGACAACACGAATCAACAGATTTGGAGGTGGGTAATGAGGGTTTTAAGAAGAGGGCACAACTAACCAGAGAGAGCAGAAAAGTTGAGCTGCTGGGTCCTCCTCAAGAGAAACTATTATTGAACGGAGTGGATGTCAAAATAAAAATTATTCAGAGCAACGAATCTTTCTGCCTCATGAGTAATGAGCCTGCCTGGCGGTACAAGTTGCAGCTTCTAAACGCCTCGCTTTTTGTGGAAAAAAGTACGAGTGGCACCAGGAGTTCGCCTAGGACATGCCAAGGCCCTGCTTACCTCCAATGCTAAATACCTGGGTGGGGATGAAAGTGCTCAGCATTCCCGCCGGCAGTCATGTCAGTAATCAGGAGAATCTGTTTCTCAGAGAGATCCCCAAGATGCTGGTCTTGGGCTTCCTGGACAACAATGCGCATAGTGGAAAATATGCTAAGAATCCCTTTCATTTTAAGCACTATGATATTAATTTTGTGGTGCTTATGTGAATGGAGAGCAGATCCCGGCCAAGCTGTTGCAGCCGTACTTTGCAGTGGGAAACTGCATGAGAGAATACATGAATCTGGTACAAACCGCTAGCATGAAAGACCTGGCTCTCCTCATCAGCCGTGAGGAGTTTGCACAGGGATACACGCTGTTCACCTTTGATCTGTTTCCCGATCAGGAAGGTGGTGACCATTACTCATTGTTTAAAAATGGAAACCTGAGGCAGAAATACATTTTGCTGCTGCTTTACCCATTACTGTCAACATGATTGTTTATGCTGTTTTTGACAATGTGATAGAGATAAATCAAAGGGGAAATGTGCTGTGACATGGATACTGTACCGCTAATACGTGTTTTATCATTGGACCCTTACACAAGAAAGACTTTCTTGGATGTGTTCTCGAGTGATTGGCTTTCCAAGGGGAGACTGAGGCAAAGGCTGGTAGGTCTAGTGGTCAGCAAACTCACCCATACTCAGCCTGGAAAACACTGGCTTGCGATCTACCTAACAGAACACAAGCAGGGTGAGTTTTTTTACTCTTACGGACATTCACCTGACAGCACTTTGTTTCCTAGAAACATTTAAATTTTTTAAAACAAAAATGGCTGTAGGAGTGTGTTTTACTGAAAACAATTACAAGACCCAAGCTCTGTGGCCTGTGGTTATCACTGTGTATTTTTCTACATCACCGATGCAAGGGTTTATATTGTGAATAAATTTTAGATTTGTATTCTGATAATTTAGCAGAAAATGACCTAATGGTCATGCAATTTGTAAAAAAATAAAAAGTATGGCCTCTTGGACATGGCCAGGAATGTGGTGGGCATGTTTCAACAAGCCCAGACCTGTGTCTCCTGCAGTGAATTTCATAGCCTTGTTTCTCAATAAAAGTAACTCCCCATCTGTATCTTTTATTCAACTCCCATTTGAAGTAAAGACCCAGACAGCGTGATTCTTTTAAAAAAAGAAAATTAAGGTTTTATTTAAGACTACATCACAGTAAAACAACACGTTACATAGAGAGCCAGTTAAACAGTCCGGGCTTCCTTCCATAGGCTTGAAGAGGGGACACAGGGGCAGTAGGCAGACTTGAGGTGGAGCATGATTTCATGGAGTCCAGAAGCTCTCTGTTAGAGGAGTTTCTTATTAGAGATGAAGGAACATTAACGTCGGCCATAGCTCTCAAAAAAACATCCCATCCGGTGGGTGGTTTCTTGAGAGCGTGCTGCTGTGTGGCCACACGCACCAGGTCCAACATGCTAGACCCTCTTATTGGTGTGCCTTTGTACACAAATGTACTGCTGTCATCCCAGGAGGCGCGCTCGGTATTCTGTTTTAATTTAATCAGCAGAAACTGCACATTGGCATGATTCTGCTTATTTATCCCTCTCAGTACCTCCTGTGTGATGGTGTCTGATTCCTGAGGGAACTCGGGTTGGGGGCTAGAGGCGAACTCTTCTGAGGGGGTAAGCATTCAAGTCAGTCTTCCTTTTTCTGCCTCCTCTTGCCTCACAAAGGTTAAATATTTTGGAAGTACAGAAACATACTGCTTAGCCTTCTTGTAGTCACCCAAACCAGGCCTGTGTAGAATGGCCTTCATTTCCACATCTAGGAAATGGTTAGCGGTGGTTCTGATGTTTTCCTCAGAGGGAGGAGGTCTTCTTAACTGCTCTAGCTGCTGTGATAGCACCAAGTACATTTTTTTGGCATATTCCATTACTAGTGTCTAGTCAAAAGGCCCATGATCAGAGGTATGGCGATGCTAAGAAGAAGCCCTAGAAAGCCACCCTTCTGCTTCAATAGCTGTCTCTTTCTTTTAAGAGATATTTTCTTATTAGAAAGAGTCTTTATATTTCTTTTTTCAACACCCTTAGTTGCCTTGGGGTGAGAGGAATATTACTTTTTAAGGTATTTAAAGCAATTTCTGAGATGGCAGCCACTAAGTCATCAGAAGCAGCACAGAGAATAGCTTTTTGCTGCAAAAGAGGTTGTTTGACAAGCTGCTTTAGAAAGGGGAGATTTATCTTGACCTGAGATGACATACTTGCTCTGAAATGCATCAAATGGGGTGGGGGGTAATAAAATCAGTGGCTTTTAATACCTTTTTTTGAAGTGTAAGTGACAGGCCAATCAGGTGGGAAAAGACCCATTCTTAATCTGTAGGCCCCAGGTGTGGAAGCATTTAAATCCACAACCATTTACCCATAAGGCTTTTGGGTAGCATTGTCAAATGCTTCCATGAAGAATTTGGCTTTGCCAGGATACATTTGCCGGGCCAGTATAGCAATTTGTAACTTGTCCTGCAGATTTTTAAAAAGAACCATAAATTTACAGTTTAGGTTTTTTGTTCATGACCACTTACCCTGGCAAAAGACGTTTTGAATGATATAAAATATTGAGAGATTTCTGTGGTGACAGTACCTCATGAACGCTCTTTCCACCTCATCATTTTCAGAAACGGAGTCCATCAACTCATCCACCACAACCCAATTGACTTTGTTGGTAGGAAACAGCACATCATCATTCAGCGATTCAGGCAAACCATCTACAAACTTAATAAAAAGGTATTTACAAATCAATGCAAATCTTTATACAAAGACTGCCAGCAGCTATAGCACCATACAACATTTTCAGACATAACAGACAGTAAGCTCCTTTCATGATTTAAAAGCTTATGAAGTAGGTTTTCCTGTAGTTGCTAGGCCCCGCAAGAATAGCTGGGAAAGGGTGTTGCCACCGGGTGTCCATGGCTAATATCCGTAAAGCATGCTAGTGAGGTCTTCTCTGAGCACCCTCTTATCGTAAACTACTTTGTGTGTGTTTTTAAGTGTTCTGGTGTGGATTTCAAACTGCGCTCTGTTTCTTACTATGCCTGGGTGGTGGATCACAATTTCTTTAGGATTCTCATACCCTGGATGATAATTTTGTACACAGGGGCAGCTGGTGGGTGTTGAGGTTGGAGGGGCAGTAAGGCCGGCCGGCCTGCGGTAGGTGGCGAACCGGTAGGCAGAGCCAGGGCAACGGTAGGTAGAGCCAGGGTATGTTTAGCCAGAGTATGTTTAGCCTAGCAAAGTGAAGACTAAGGGGAGACATGATAGTTGTCTTCAAATATCTAAAAGGTTGTCACCAAGAAGATGGCAAGAAACTGTTCAGCATTGCTACAGAGAGGAGGACTAAAATGATGGGCTCACGTTAAAGGAAGTTTGATTTCAGTTAAATATCAGGAGAGAAACTTCCTAACAGTAAGGCTGCTTCTACACGAGCACAATTCTGAGATGACACCACAGGACAGTTATCCAGGGACAAGTGTCTACACAATCCTTCTTGCTTTTTCTCTTCAGCCAGAAGGGACTGGTCTTCTTTTCCTGTTTTGGTACTGCTCTCTTTTATCAGGATTTTTCATGCAGTCAGGGCTTAAGCCCTCCTTCTTCCAGTTTTTCCATTTCTTCAAACTTTTCCATTTCAAACTTTTCCACTTGCACCTCAGACCTGCTTATGATCATGCCATACATCAACCTTTAACCTGGTTCCTGCTGGCTGTGGTGATGCTGCAGAACTAGTTGAAGTACATTTTACAAAAATCCATGTTTTTCAAGATGTCATATCTATGGATGTGTGAACAGAACCGAGTTCGGAAATTCGGTTCGGTTCGGTTCGAAAATCGAGTTCAGTTCAAAAGTTCGGTTTTCAGAACTATTTCAGTTCGGTCGAATTCCGAACTTCCTAACCAAGTTCATACATTAAAAACCGTGGGTTTTTTGGCGGCTTCTGAACTGGTTCAGATTCAACCGAACATTTCGGTCGAATTCAAGTTCGGTTCGAAAGTTCAGTTCGGTCGACTGAACTATTCGAGTTCGGTCTGAACTCCAAACTTCCAAACCGTGTTCGCACATCCCTAGTTCTATCTATCAATTGTATTCTTGTAAATTGTCTTTTCAGAAATTTTTGTTATTATTGTTGGTTAGGTCGTTTTAATTTAATTGTATGTGGGCTATGGCAAAAGCTAAAAGCTGTCAATAAATTACTATTACTACTACTACTAGTTCTATCCTGATATGCTAAACATCTTCAGATCTTCATTCAGATTGTCCTTTCAAGTTCAGGGCAACTTTACTTCTTTGTCCAGTTCCAAGTCTTTTCTCTGGGTGAAAAGGCACTTGCCTGTCAGCTGCAATGGCTTTATTCTGGGTGAGAACTTAACCCTACTTTAAAATTTATCAAACTTATTACTCCTTACTATGCTTGGATCCCAACACCATCATGCAGTGCAGTTGAATTTCAGTGCTTTGGGGTGACTGAGAGGAGAATGCCTCTGCTATAGCAGTGGACTTGTCCTTAATTGTCTGGGAAGTAAATTTCCAGAGGGGATTCTGTATTTGTGTAGAGAGCGGAGACAAACAGGGCAGTTCCAAAGGACTACCAAACAGATAGCACAGGGGAATTCAACGCCTTCTTCTTTTCTTATTTCTGGCAATTCAATGGATTGTTGGGGGTGCCAATGCCTTTGGAGACAGTAGACATGTTGTCTTCTCCCTCCATTACCAGCTGTCCCCTTCCCCACCCTGGTCAATCTAAGGTTTTGGTGAGAGACTCTAAAGAGAAAGGCACTTTCCCCTGGTTCTGGGTGACTTTCCTGGCTACTGTGTGGGCAGGTCCTTCCAACATCAGGTAAATTTCAGACGTTACGATACCACAGCGAAACATGGTGAACCCCCCGTGGTGGCTGTGGTACCGTAACGCCTAAAGGGTGTTCCACCAGATGTTCACCACAGTGAATCCCTGGCGGGAATCCCTTTGCCCACACTTTCAGACCTCCGGCCGCCCGGAGGTCTGGAACCGTGGTTAGCTGGAATATGGCTGGGAATCGGTGGAAGGTAACGTGTGTTACCTCCGCCAATTCTGGGCCGTGGCCCAGACCCCGGGAGGTGGACGGGCAGGGGAGCGTGGGTGGTGGGGCTGTGTGACCTCATGTTGCGCTGTGCAGCCCCGCCCCCTCCCCGATCCCCCTCCAGAATCTGGCCAGCATCTCTGTTGACTGGCCAGCCGGATTACGGAGGGGGATGAAAATGTGATTCTGTGCCGTGGCCCAAGGGAGGCCCGGTATGTCTGAAATCACCCATCATTGCTGTGCCTATGTCACTTGCTGTCATGGATAATTGGGGGGGATGGGTTCCCTCCACTTCAGGGTCAGAGTGCATTAGGAAGCAGCATGGGTAGCATTTTGTCACAGTCTTCTATGTTGCAAATCCCTACCCATGAAATTTTGCTAAGGATGGGCGAACGCGGTTCAGAAGTTTGGAGTTTGGCCCGAAATAGGTCTGTTCGGCGAACCGAACCCAAACCCAAACGTAAACCAACCGAACTGAACCTGATTCCGAACTCTGAAATGACCGAACAGTTTGGCCGGTTCGGATCGAGTTTGGGTGGTTCTGGAGGAAAAAACGTGGCTAGAAGGCAAAAACGTGACAGAGAGGGGGAGTCAGCTGAGGAGCAGACTTCCAGGCACCAGGGGTGGAGAGGCTTGGAGTAGCAGCCAGCCTG
>QEPC01012389.1:6058434-6079362 GCA_003113815.1 Sphenodon punctatus
GCATTGCTTATCTCTTCTTCCTTATCCATTCAAGTCCAGTGCATTAGTTTTATTAAAGCCTATTTTATTCTTTTTTATTGTTTGTTTCCCACTGGTTTTGAAATGGTAATTGGTATTGTTTATATTCCTCCAGAACAGTCTGTGTATTATAACCCTGCAATTTGGGTCTCTATCTCCGACCAGGTTTATTCCGCTATGGAGAGGTTTCCAGCTGCCTTTTTGCTGCTTGGAGGAGATTTTAATTCAAGACTCGGGAATCCTGCATCAATGCAAGTTTTCTCCACTCTGGAGGACTCAGCAGATTTGCTATTTATTCCCACCCGCCATTCTAGAGATTGAGTAGTGGGTCCAAGAAAGACCCTGATGGACAAATTGTTGCTCGACTTAGATCTTATTATTATCAATGGCCGGGTGGAGGATGATCTGGAAGGAAATTTCCCCTTTCATTCCCCCCAGGGATCCAGCATTCTTGATCATTTTCTTATTCCCTCTAATTTGCTGTTTATGGTCTCTAAACTAACGGTTGCTCCTTTGTTTCTAATCATCTGCCCATAATTTTATCTATTGCCGATTCCATGGGTAGGATTGATGCATCTGCCCCTGCCATACCCCCTGTGTGGGCTGAGGAAGAGCCACCCCTGGTGCGGGCTAAATGGTCTGATGTCCAGTCAAATGCGGTGGCTGCATTTATAGCTTCATCTGCAGTGAACAGTCTTTGTTCCAAGATTGCAGCCCGAGGCCCAGATATGGTGGTTTGGTATGAGGACTTATTGTCCCTGCTGTCACCTTTGATTACTCGGAGGAATTCTGACTATTTGAATACAATCTCCCCTTTTAGTTCTACCCACCTTGATGGCAATTATAAAGTTTTTCTTTGGACGGGGGGTGGTGGTAAATTGGTGCTCCCAGCCCTTCGTCTGTTTAGGGCAAAGGTTACTAGTCAGCTTCTCTATGCTTTCCCCGTGTGGGGGCCATATTTCCTTCTTCAACTGGAAAGCATCCAAAATGGGTTTTTACATTCCATTCTGGGAGCCCCCCTGGGGGACTCCTCAGGTTATCCTGAGATCAGAGTCGCTCTGTCTCCCGCTTAGAGCATATGCCCTTCAGGCGTTGGTTATCTATTGGGCTAAGATGGTACTATTCCCCCCTTGCAAGGATTACCTTTTAATTCTGGCTATTAAAGGAGGCCTCGGAGATTCCTGGAACCAAGCTGTCATGAAAGAAGTATTCCATCTAGGGTTCTCTCCAGAGAGTCTGAAAAGCTTAGACTTGGCAGTTACCAAGAGCCTGGTTAAAAGAAGGGTGCGGGACCAGATGGTTCAATCAGAGGGTGTGCTTATGTCTGCCCAGAAGGTGACCCCATTATATACACCCTATAACCCTTTGGCCTCGGGGGCTTATTATCTCTTTACATGGCTTAAGGCTGACAAACGGATAGCCTTCTGTAAAATGAGAGCTAATGTATTTCCTTCGGCGGTAGTGGACGGCCGCTATAAAAGGATACCATGGGCCCAGAGGCTTTTCCCCCTTTGCCATTTGGGTGAGATAGATACCGTGGACCACATTCTTCTTAGGTGCCCTTTATTTGACGGTCCCAGATATAAATACCTGGGGAGGTTGTCCCGGAACTCTAGCATATCTAGTCTAGAGATCCAGAGATTACTTAGCCCGGTGGATTCGATGACATCTAGAGCAGTGGCTGGCTTATCTTTAGCAATTTTACACATACGACAGGCACTTTTGGACCCACTGTGAATGGTCCCGATCTATGTCTGGAGTAGAGTCCACCTGAAGGTATGGAGTAGTTGATCTTGGGGGTGCCTCAGTTTCTTTTGACGGTGGTCGGCCTGGTATATTGTTACACCACGGTAGGGTTGTAGCGGAATGTCGCAGTGGTATCTACTTCTGCCGGAAACAGCATTTCTTCAATTAGTGGAACAACGTGGCAGAAGCTTTCATTCCGTTAGTTTCATTCCGCTACTTCCACAGTTCCGCTAATTTCATTCCGCTACTTCCACAGGCTTCGCAAAATAGCAGAAACATGACATTTTCGCTACTTCCGCCATTCCTCCAGCACCACAAAATAGCGGAACAGCCGTTTTCCATCAGTTTCCGTAATATTTCCGCAATTCCACAATTTGCAGAATGCCGGTGGAATTAGCAGAATGTCCACAGAAAAGCCGTGGTGTGACGCGGGCAATTCCGAAATGGAGGAATGGAATCATGGTGCAATAACAGCTGCTGCCGCATCAGTCCTACACCACGGTGTTTGTCTTAAAATTTATTGATTCACCCCCTGTGGGGCATTATGTATGTTTTGCCTTTTTAACTGCTGTTATAAAGTTAGTTTTGTTAAGGCTTCGGCCAAACAATAAAGTGATTTTATTTGATTCCTGGCCCCCAACTTTGAGCTCCCTTCCTGCTCCTCCCTNGATCTTCCCATTGTTTGAAATAGACCTTTTTCACACAGACACTCTAACACTGATAAATTGGGTGTTACATTTTATTATACATGTTGCAGGGCTGCAGATGTGCTCTATGGGCGACCTGAAACATGTATAATAAAATGTAACACACATTTTATCAGTGTTAGAATGTCTGCATGAAAAGGGCCATAGACTGAGAATAATGGATGGAGCAGGAGCAGTGACGGTAACAAGTGAAAAAGGATTGAGATCTAGCAGACTGTAGTATCCTGTTCTTGAGGTAAGGACTCATACTTATATATAGGGGTCCCAGGCTAACAGCAGGGATTGCTGCTATCGCAGAAACCACCATGGAAATGGATGCAGTGTGGTCTTATCTGAATTATGTGTGCACTATGTGTTGCTAAAACTCAGCAAAGAAGTGTCTTCATGCAGCTTCTGTTCCTTTTGACCAGCCAGCGAGCTATTATCAGCACTGTTAAATACATACATACATCTCTTTTGGATAAGTAAAAATACTGGGAAGGGTTTGGTGTAAATCACTGGGAGGATTAGCTTGTTTATCACATGGAACGAATTTTTCCCCTTGCAGTCACCACTGAAAAAAGTAATCTTCCTTACTTCTGTACTTCCATACCTGTGATGGGCATGCTGTTATTATATTTGTATTATAGACTTAGATAAAGGCATATATACAGAGATCATCTAGGCAGGCCCAGGAAATGACATATCTATGGGAAGCTCAAGGTTAGGAAAAATGTGTTATTTTCCCATGCACTGAGATTTCTCTTCTCTTACCATTCTTCTTGATACAGTAATGGTGTGATGCAAAGCAACTTGTCCTTGGCCCCTAGCAGTTGGTTTTTATTTCCTATTTTATAGATATTATTCAGACTTGTGCTAAAGACTCAAAGTCATTGTCCTGCCTTATTGATTTGTACTCAGCTGCTTTTAGTTGCCTGTTGCTTACAAATGGTGTCTTTCTGTGCGACTTGTATTTGTCACTGTACCTCTACCATTCATTTATCTCCTAAAATGCTATTATTCTTTATCTTTATTTCTTAAGAATGATGATGCTTCCTATCATCATTTGAATATTTTTAAAAATGCATATTTTCCCGCAAATATATGAGTTAGAGTAAAATTGATATTATTTTATAACTGTCCGCTGTTTGTCCCTTTCACCTTAAACAGATTATAACAATCTTCATTTCTTTCAAACCTTGCATCTGAAATTGCAAGGCATATTTGAAATATGCCAGGACCTCTTCTCCCTGGCATATAAGTCCAATTCTAACCACTGCACATGAGACACATGAGAGGATAAGGTAATATTGGTCCAATAAAAGCTATCACTTTACTACTTTGCCAATATATGGGACCAACACAGCAAACCCTATTTTCTCTACACATGAGAGGATAAGTGATCCAACCAAGATTACTCAGCAGGTTGGTGCTAGAGCTGGAAGAGAATAAAGGAATCTTAACTCCAAATTCTCTACATTCAAAGCCAAACACAAAGCAGATGATTAGCTAGTTTCTGGGTATAACCAATGAACGGTAGAAAGGAGATTGTTGTGGCTCCCTGACTCCAAGGCCAATTTTTTTGCAGGCCCTAGCATAACAAAGGCTGCCTTATGTTGGTCAGAAATAGTTGATAGTATTAATTATAGGGCAGTAGACCATATGTTAAATATTTTGTATTGTAGAGATGGACTCTTAATGGTCACTGTTTGTTTCTTTTACTCATTAATAAAAAATAAACTATCCAAAAAAAAAAGAAAAAGAAATAGCCCTAAGGGACCCTGTTCTTTCCTGATGGTGCTCACTGGAGTACAGTGGAACTTCAGTTTATAACTGATCCTCTAAATACTGATGGGGAAGTCCATTAGCATAATAATCTGCAGCTAATTAGCCCAGATAATCTCATGAGAGGAAGCTGTTAGTCAACCTATAAAAGCCTTTCCAGAGGTTCACAGAGGAAATTACCAGGAAAAACCACAGCAAGAGACTAGGAACATGGGGAAGAAGATTGTCTTGGGAGTCCATAAGCTAGAAGGCAGAAAGGTTCCAGTGTGCTTAGCCTTATGTTTTTATATTGTATTTTATAACTTTTTGTAAGCTTTCCTGAGCCTTCAGGGAAGGGCGGGATATAAATATGAATTAAAATTAAATAAGTAAATAATGCCACGAAGCTTATGGGGCTTGCAAGTCTGCCACCACACAACTGTAGGGTGCAGGTTGTACAGCAACCCAATTATCAGAGGGAGACAGAGATGAGAAAACATGGGAATCTCACATAGTGATTGCTTTGTGCCTTTCAAATTCAGGACACTGGTAGCAAAAAGCCAAGGACCTTAGAATGCTTGAGGGACCTGGTTCTACGAGAACTTTGGGATGATCTAGGCCATCTGCTCCGAGTACACGCAATGCTAGGACAGCAAAAGGACACCGAAGCCAGCTCTACTGCTTGATGGAGAACTCTATAAAACTGGGAAGACTTCCCATGAGGGAGAGCTGGCTGCTTCCTGGCCCCTATTTGCCAGCTGGAATTGGATTACATTTCTGAAGTTGGCCCACTACTCCCAGTTCTGCACTATATACCCTCAGGCATCTTCATTTTAGCAGAACAATTCTAACTATTCTCATAGTGATATGGCACACAATTTATACAGCAGGGAGATACTAGATTAAGCTATGGCCAGTTTCTCTATAGGTGCAAAAGGAATAAAAGAACTCTAGGTTAGTCATCCTTCATTGTCAATAGATGGGTGTTTTTACACACACATTTCTCCTGGATGTTTGCTGTTACATCCCGAACTTTCTGTGTGACTAAATCACTCACCCAGATATTAAACATTCGGATCTTTGAACTTCTGCGTGAAACTTTTCCCAGAACTTTTGTGCGTAAAAGGTTCTCCTGGTAAGCTGCTTTGCTCCAGGCAGCTGTGGTCACTTGGTTTCCATGGCAGCCTGTCACATTTACACCTGCGGCGCCGGCTACTTTAGGTTGCCTCAGGGCAGTGTTTGTGTGAAGAATGTATCCAGGAACTTACTTGTGGATTTGTAAACCCTTAACGTGTGTATAAAAATGCCCATAGCTATTTGTGTGACTTTTTTCCCTGGAAGCCCAGAGCATTTTTTTGAACAGCCAGGTATTTCCAAGGATATATACTAGTTAATACTAGGAGAGAAGGCAGTGCTTCCTGATTCATCCCTGGTATAATCTCACTGAAGTAAAATGATTGAAAATCTAAAGTGCTTGGTTCTTGAAGAGTCAATGTTTTTGCAAACACATTAGCTGCTACTTCTACATAGATGTGAAGAAGAGACACAGCTCATGTTACATTCATCTCATTACAAGTTAAAACTAAAAGCAGAACTTCCCACTGATATGAAATTGATCTTAGTCAGACAAAAATTAATACATCAATATAAATGTCTCAATTGCTCCTCTTTAAATGAGCAACTAATTGACTTAATAGGAAGGTCACCCGTGTTTTCTAAATGCAAATGGGACCTGACCAAAGGATATGATGTACCTTTATGGTACATTAATGTCTTGGGGAAAAAATAAATTGTATGGTAGCTTTTGTATACTGGATGACAATGGTTCTATGAACCAGTGTAGTAGGACAGCAATTTCTGTTTCAGATAGAACCAAAATTGCCCGAAAATTGCCGTTTTGGATTAATCCAAAATTTTGGATTTTTTTATTATTATTTTTTTGTTCTGATGTCTGACTTCTTTTACATTGATTTTGTTTCAGTTTTTTTGCATTGCACTGGTTTTGGTGCTTTTGCATTGCAGCTTGTTCCCACTGACTTCAAAGGTAGAAAAAAATCTTACACCTGAAATAAGATCTGAAAGGGAGGAGGAGTGTAGCAGGGATAGGGTGCCTGTGGGCCACTGGTCCTTTAAGACAGGTGGCACTGGCCTGAGAGGTGCAGGTGCAACTAGAAAAGGATAGAGCCCTAGGTGGCACTAAGAGGAGGACAGATGCTGGCATGGCGGGTGACAGCAACTAGATGCAAGGCACCTATGCGGCTTAGTAGCCAAAGGCTGGGTGCTCGAGGGAAGCCAGCTGGGCTAGGGCATGGTAATACAGCCCACAGACCTAGAAAAGTCAAAGATGGATATTAGAAAGGGTGAGAGCAGGAGCTGGGGAAGAGTTCTGCCTCAACCAAGGACTGAGATAGTCCAGCAGGCAGGAGGGCTGCTCTTTGGGTGTCTGGCTGCAGGAGGGCTGTGCCTGGCCAGAGGGGCCTAGGAGGAAGGTACCCATCTATAGAGATTGTGCATGGATATTCTGGATAATGGTAGCAATAAGAATGCATGCATGTATATATGTAGAGAAAGTAGAGTTTGCCATGTTGGTCCTAAATATAGACAATATAGACAAAATAGTAAAGTGATGTATTTTATTGGACCAACCGTTGGTGGGTGGGGGGTATGCAAGCTTTTGGACCTCACAGGGTCTTTCGTCAGGCAGATCTGGGGTTACAAAATGAAGAAACAAAGCCAAATCAGAGGTATATACAGTGTTGGGGGATGTACACATTGAACACGGAGGAAGGAGGAAGAAGAGAACAAGGTGGGGAGGAGATGACAACACAAAGAGGGAAATACAACTATTAGCTATTGGTAGTAAATAACTAAAAGTTACCTGTAACTGTGGACGGTGATAGAATAAACAAATGGCTGTAATGTCTGAAGAAACAGAGCAAAACAATGGAATAAAGGGCGGGGTGGGATATGGGGCAGGTGTCCATTGTAATTAGAGGGAGGGGAGGGCTGGGCAGGGCAGGGCAGGGCGAGGAGAGTACGAGATAGGGAGGGGAATGCAAAGCAAAAGGAGAAGTACAACAAAGGGCAGCTGTGAATAGTAAAAGACTTAAAGTGACCTGTAACTGACACAGTGATAGGATATACAAATTATTGAATGGCAGAGAACCTATGTACAAAATAGAGTGACTAGTACTTAGAGGGAGGGGGGAAAGAAGCAATTCAAAAAGGGGGGAAACAACAACGTATATATTAAGTTACTGTTTCTGTGGACAGTGATATGATTTACAAATTTCTGTAGTGACTTTTGAAGCCTGTGTTCCAATTTAGTCCATCATTTTTAGTATCTAGTAGAGCTATGCATTTTTGTTCCCAAGCTCACCTTTTAAAGGTGTTGCATAGGTTACCTTTTAAAACCAGGACAGAGAGGTCCTCAATAGTGGTCACTTTGGGAGAAATGAATGCCAACAGCAGAATCTGCGTTCTTGTCTATGATCTTTTTCCTGTATGAGTTCATGTGTTTGTGCAAATGTTGGTGGGTTTCACCAACATAGTCCCCATGGGCGCATTTGGTGCACTAAATGAGGTATACCAGATTTCTAGGCTTGCAGTTGTGGGTTCCTTGTAGGGATGTGCGAACAGAACCGAGTTCGGAAATTCGGTTTGGTTCGGTTCGAAAATCGAGTTCGGTTCGAAAGTTCGGTTCGGTCGACCAAACTATTTGAATTCGGTCGAATTCCGAACTTCCGAACCGAGTTCGCACATTCAAAACCAGGGGTTTTGGCCTTCCGAACTGGTTCAAATGCGACTGAGCAGTTTGGTCAAATTCGAGTTCGGTTCAAAAGTTCAGTTCGGTCAACCAAACTATTCGAGTTCAGTCTGAACTCCAAACTTCCAAACCGTGTTCGCACAACCCTAGTTCGTTGTATTCCAAATAGATTTCCATGGGATGTCTGGATGTTATTCATAGTTGAGAGAGATGTGTAGACCTGTTTTACATTTCTTGTTCTCACAGGGCCTTGTTCCTGTGGGGTTGAGGGTGTTCTTAGTGGTGGGGAGCCTTTTCTGGATAATGAGCTGCGAGAGATTGGAAGGTTGTTTGAAAGCCAGGAGGGGTAGTTCAAGAAAGATCTCTTTCAGGGTTTGGTCCTTATCCAGTATGGGCTGGAGATCTTTGATGATTTTGTGTAATGTTTCTAATTTGGGATGGCAGGTGACAACTAAAGGTGTGTGGTTGGACGGTTCATTCTTTTTGTATTGTATCAGGTTCTCTCGGGGTATTTGAGTAGTCCATTCTATTATATGGTCCACTTCTCTGACTGAGTGTCATCGTTTGGTTAAAGTAATTTTTAGTGTGGCAAGGTGAGTATCGCAGGTATTCTCATTGGAGCAGATTCGGTGGCATCTGAAGGCTTGGCTATGGATGACTGATTTCTTGGGTGTATAGGGTGGTTGCTGGATCTGTGGAGATAAGTATGGTGGTTTGTAGGTTTCTTGTATATTGTTGTTTGTAGGGTTCCATTGTTTATGCTGACTGTGGTGTCCAGTAAATTGATCTTGTGGTAGGAATGTTCCAATGTAATTTGATGTGAAGGAGTGATGTTTGTTGAAGTTTTGATGAAAATCCAAAAGAGTGCAGGCTTTCAGTCCATATAATAAAGATGTCATCCATATATCTTAGGTATGTAGTAAGAACTCAGTCCGACAAAGAACTTCTTTTCCAATCAGAGATAGAAACCTATTAAAAACCCATGGCATAATCTAGCTCTTTAGGTATTGGGAAAACTTTTCTCCCTGGATAAGAGCTAAAGCATATCATCTAGTAAGGTCACATTTGCATTTAAAAACACTTTTGTGACCTTCCTCCTAAGTCCACAAGTTGCTGCTTGAAGTGGAACAATTAAGACATTTATATTGGTTATTAGAGTTTGTCTCACTAGGATAGGTCCATTGAGATTATTTTTTTTAAATCATCTTTTTTTAAGAATGTGTCCAAATAAAAATTTATTGAGATTGCACTTTAACAATTTGCTTCTTGTACTTTGTCCTAATTACAAGTCATTTTAATAACCGTTTAAAATATATAAGAACGCCTTACATGACATTTTAAGCATCTCTTTAATATCTCAAATTAAAATTGTTATTGCTTTGTTCAGGACACATGAAATTAAAGCAATATATTCAAGAATAAATGTTAAAATAGATCAAATATTTATCAACTGGTCAAGCCCAAGAGAAATACAGAATAAACTAAGATTTTAATGGTAAAAATATGGTTGTATAATAGTAATTTCCCTAAAAGTATTGCAATTATTAAGCTTTTGTAATAAACCTATACTTTTATATATTATACAGTAATACATTAGCACTTTTTCTTTTTTTTCACCCAGACTGTAAGAGATGTATTAAAAATTTAGCTTAATAATGTACAGGATGGATCCTGCAAAGGCATGAGCTCTACATGGATTACACAGAGAAAGGCAGCTTTGTCCTAAATTTATTAGACTGTCATTACAGCAGTAAGGCCTTCACAAAATATGGACACGGTATTTTCAAATGTGATGATGCAGTGTAACATCACGTTTTGATCCTGTCTGCAGAGAGGGCCCTCATCCCGAGCAGGATCTGGCCTGGCTGCTGAACAGATGTGTCAGCGGCCTGGGCCGGGAATGGGAAGAGGGCGGGGTGACATGTGGACATGGTCCGCACAGTCCTGCCCCCTGCTTCTGAGCATGGCCCCCACCTCCCACCACCCAGAACAGACCCACACCCGGACCAGGGTCAGGCAGAGTGGGCCATCACACGTGACAACCTGCTTTACCACAGTTTAGTGATGGTTTCCCCAGGCTGCGGCAGCACTTATCCCAGGCTGTGACTCAGCAATGTGCCTGAGTTACAGCCCGGGCTAAGAACTGCCATGGCCCCAAAATATCTGGCGGGCTGGTTCAGAGATGCCGACACTGTGGGTGGCTACGTGGGTCAAAGCGTAGCCACCTATGGTACCATCATGTCTGAAAATATCCAGGGTATGGTCTTACAAGTTTCTTCAATCAGCAGACATTGTTCCAGAAAAAATACATTTCTGGTCAATAATATGACTATGCCATCTAATCACATTTTAACAACCCTAAGCCACACAAGATGGTACTGCAGTTGGGCAGTCTTCCCCCAGTTTGGACACTAGCCACGTGATGCAGGGGTTTATATGCCCAACGGCAGCCAGATGTTCACCCAGACCTAGGCAGGGCAGACAGTTGACTGCTACACCATGTGTTATCTGAAAAAAGGCATGTAGTAGTCTTACCCAAAGTGGGGTAAGGCTGTCCAAATTGCTGTACCAAGCTGCTGCTGGTTGGACCAGTTCCCGTCTGCCCCACCCCATGGCAAAGTCAGTTGCAAGGCTTTGAGTGGTGAGCACTGTTGCCAATCCCATGTGGCCATGTCACAGCCTGGGCCAGAATAGTGGGTGGACTGAGGAAGGGTGGGGGGGTTGACCTCATGTGCAGCCAGCGCCTTGGCCCACAATGGGGCATAGTGGGACATCTGACAGTGGCCCACTCACCCAATTTCCACACAGGGAGTAGTCCATGCACCATACTCTCCGTGTTGGACTTGAAGTGTGGCTGTTGCGACTGGCCGACCTGGGGGATGCAGGTAATCAGTTCTGCTCAGCTCATGTGACTGCACCCAGGGCGGTTAAAGTGTGTTGGTAGATTGTTAATCCAGAAGAAATGACCATGAGCATTGTCTCACAATATATGGCTTAAGCGCTATCTATGGCAGTGCTATGATATGAATTGTAAGTGCCAATGCCTACATTACTGTTCTGCTACTCATGGTCCCAACAGTGCCAAGTTCTCATTAGCCACTGTGCAGTACTGAAAAGGCCTAAGAGCAGCAGAGTTTCAAAAAGTGCTATTATTGTAGAGCCAGCAACCCCAATTTTATTTATTTGAATTTTTATTATGTTCTATCCCAAGGGCTCAAGGCAAGTTACAATACATAAAAACATATAAAATACACAGTTAAAAATACAATAAAATTAAATAAAACCACTTAAAATCCCTCATCCCCAACCCCTATCCTAACCTGCCAAATACCTGGCCAAATAAAAGTCTTACATTGCCTCTGGAAGAAGAGCAGTCTCAGGCTTAGATGAATCTATGGGGGAAGGGAGCTCCATATTGTAGAGCAGAGCAGCCACTGAGAACATCTCTCTGTATGATCTTGTTGTGTGAACTTCAAAAGGCAGATGAGACATGCAAGAGGGTTCTCCCAGCTAACCTCGGATAAGACATAGGATGATAAGACATAGGAGGAAAGGCGGTCTTTCAGATACTGGGGCCCAGGCCATTTAAGGCTTTGTAGGTCAAAACCAGCACCTTTAATTGTGACCAGAAAGCTCTTGGGAGCCAGTGCAGACTGTGGCACATCAATGTAATGTGCTCCTGGTGACCCACCTCAACTATGAGTGGGAGTAAATGAGGCCTTTATTTGTTATGTATTGCCTATGCCAGTATTTACCCTGTTGGTGGGTGGAAACTGGGACACTATCATAATGAAACTGACAGTTAAAAATGCTCTCACACCCTCCCCTACCTCATGGGTGAGAACATGAACACACAAATACTATAATTGCAAGCCATCTGCCCCAGGTTCTGGAAGCTTTTTGGTGACAGTGCAGTGAAAGAAGGGAACAGCTATTTAAGTTGTTTGACTTGCTAGTGGCTTGCAAGTGGCCTTTGGGCACTTCTAAGGTGTTTGGATTGACTGAAGGAACCTGGCATGTTTGACCTAGAGAAAAAAGATGGTCTAGACATGGAGGGACATGATAGCAGTTTTCTAAAAGGCTGAAACAAAAACAAACAAACAAGAGGTAGAACAGTTGTTCTTAACTGCCATAGAAGACAGGACAAGAAGAAATGGTCTTAAATTACATGGTAGAATGCTAGTAAGCAAAAGGAAAAACTTCCTGACGGTAAGAACAACTGGGCAATTGGGACTGCTGGGGAAAACGGGGCTTCAACAGAGCTGTGACAGTGAAGCATGATTTGGGGGACAAGTGGAATTCCTTGCTGTTGCTTTTGTGGTGTGCTAAGATTTCACATAATATGGTTCAGTTGGTTTAATATCTGGTTTACTTTTGCTTGTTCTGTGTTTGTGTTTGCATGTGCACTGGTAGTTTCCCCCGCTCCTCTGCTTTGCAAAGGCCATGGCCATTTTCTGGTGCCCCCACTGGCCATGGCTACTTTTGGTTAAAATTGGTCTCTTTCTTGCCTGTTTTTGATGTAAACTGTCTGCTTTCTGTTTTACAGGTGGGGGAACCTAGGGGCTTGGATGGAAGGGTTTCTAATCTTTGCTGAAATGTTCCTTGCATTTTAAAATGGCCCCGTCCTTTGCAGTTTGGTGGGATGTTGTGGCAGGCTTTTTCACTAATGGCATTGGCTAGTCCTTGCATGAATGTTCCGTGTTTAGTTGCAGCAGTAACTACATCTTACATTGCAACAGAGCTGTGTAGAATGTTTTGGGGGACAAGTAGAAATCCCCGCTGCTGCTTTTATGCTTAATCAGCATAATAAAACCCCACCCTGGGCACTCATCTCACTCCCAACAAATAAATGCACACCGGAAAACCAAATAAAACCCCATCACAACCTGCAAAATAATAAACATGGGCATCCCACTTAAACTCTGCATTGCCTGAATGCTGAATACTTGATTTCTCAGCTTTAACATTGTGTTAATATTTATTTTCATGCTCACCAAACAAGAGTGTGGGGGTGCATAGCTGGGAGTTTGACATCTCTAATGATCCCACCTCCATTTTTACAAACACTGGCATTCAGGATTGACTAAAATATACAATTTGTATTGATGCATAAAATCAACAAATAATAATGAAGGGGTAGGGGTCTTCCACTAGAACATTTTGGGAAAACAGGGCAATTTTCCTTACTTTTAGAAGATTTTATGCTAGTTCAGATGATTTACATAAAATTATTACTGTCTAAATTCAGTATCCTGCAATATCACATACTGTAATTTCCAGTCATAGAAATTACTACTGCAAATTCCTTACTTATGCTACACAGGAGAAATTTTATTTTCTATCTACACATTTCCCACCTCCCACATAAAAATCCCTTGCAATACTGTGAAACTTGTACTCTTTTTTTCTAATCTGAATACTTGCACAACATCCAGTTATGGCTAAATATGAGTAACAGTTATATTCCACTGACTAAAGTGAATCTCACAGTTTCCAGTATCACCTGTATGCTAAAGAACACCCAACTGTAATCTCCACCCCACCTCCCTCCATCAGTCTCCCATCACAAACTATTCTCTCTCTGACATCTCTGCTTACACGTCCCACCAACAGCATAAACTTAACATGTCCAAAATTGAACTCCTCATCTTTCCCTAATACCTTCCTCTCTCTCTTTTTTTTCTCAATTTCCATTGATGGGATCACCCATCCAGTATGGTAGGCCCTCAGGCATGTAGCCTGGGGTTCATATCTGACTCCTCAAACTTCAGTTCCAATCTGTTGCTAAGGTCTGTTGCTTCTTCATGTACAACATTGCTGAAATCTGGCCCTTCCTGTCTCCGCTGTCTAAACTGTAGTCCACTCTCATTATCTCTCACCTTGACTACTGTAACCTCCTAATTGGCCTTTCCTGCTCTCGCCTTACCCTCCTTACTTCTGTTCAAAACTCTGCTGTCAAGAACATCCACCTCATTGGTTGCTTTCATCATGACCAGCCCCATCTCTCCTCCCACCAATGGCTCCTTCTGCCTGACCGCATTCAACACAAGCTTCTTGTCTTTATCTACAAGGCCCTTTATGGCTTTACCCCCTCCTATCTCTGTGCTTGTTTCCTGCTATACTACCATCCAGGAGCTCCGCTCCTCTTCTGCCACAGCTCTCGTCTCCTGACTCACAACTTCCTTGCTCCCCAAAATGTATCTGCCCCTTCTCCCTTGCTGTCTCCCATGCCTGGATGCATCCATTCTGCTCCCTCTCTCCCCAACCTTTAAATCCTTCTTGAAAACCTACTGTTTCCATCAGGCTTTCCTTAGCATTTCATCCCCTTAGTCTGCTCCCTGATTTATTCAAGGTCCCCTTTCCCCCTGTAACTAAGCTAAGCATGTGCACCTGCAACTTCAATGTATCCCTCTCTCCTTACCCCCTTTCATCTCCCCTCCCTAGTCTCTCCTAAATTGTAAGCTTGCTGGGGCAGGGACCTTGCCTATAATTATTTTAAAGCACAAGGTGCATTGCTGGCACTATAACAATAAGAAGACTCATCCTAGACTATTTTCTTCTTCGGTCCCTTTAAGAAGTGAGAGAACATTATGTTGTAGAAGCCACATGAAACGGTTTGAGCTGAAAAATATTGATTTGAGTGTTGTTGCTTTATAGAGTTATAGGGAGCTAGCTGCTAGGAACATCTCTGTTTAGAAACTCAGAAAGTTTTGTGAGGGAGAATAAAGGAATGTGTGGGATCACAAAGTAGGGATGGGCGAACAGAACCGAGTTCGGAAATTGAGTTCGGTTAAAAAATTGAGTTCGGTTCGGAAGTTCGGTTCGGTCGACAGAACTATTCAAGTTTGGTCTGAACTCCAAACTTTAAAACCTCATTGAACTAAATGGAATATTATCTTATAGGGATGGGCAAACAGAACCAAGTTCAGAAATTCGGTTCATTTCGGTTTGAAAATCGAATTCAGTTCGGAAGTTCGGTTCGGTTGACCAAACTGGTTGAGTTTGGTCAAAACTCCGAATTTACGAACTGAGTTCACCCATCCCTATCACAAAGCTTTAAAGCCTTCTGGAGCCAAAACGTGGGGTGGCCTTTTTAGAAATTTTGTGGAAGTCCCAGACTTTTTCTTCCTCACCATCTGTGGCAGAGCTCTGAAGATGTGTTTGGATGAACTGGTCAGCAACAGTAGGGGAAAAAGAGGACCAAGTGTTCCAGATGACAAAGAGAGAAGGCAATATGCAGAGAGGAGGCCAAGAGAAGATTTGACTGCAACCAAACTCCATTAGAGAGACAAAGCATGTCAATTGAATCAAGAAGAAAGGCGGGTAAAGTCTCTGGCGGGAAGCCAAAGGGAAACAAAGTTTAAAAAGTGAAATAGTACTGCAGATTTAATAACAAATCCTGTGAAACTCTCAAGCTTTTGCAAGGGAACTAGAGGCTCAAAAGACTCACCACACACACACACACACACACACACACACACAAAAGAGAAAACATTGATACCGCAAGCTTTGTATGGTACAGAAATTTGGGATGGCTTAGTTACAAACAACTTGAAAGTAGGTCAGAATAAGTTGATGAGAACTGTACTGGGAGTCCCAAAATGTACCCCAGTATATATTCTTCGCTTCTGGTTGGGTATACTTTCTGTGGAAATAAAGGCCCAAATGAGGGTGGTGAAATACTGGCAAAAGGTACTGGAAATGCCAATGGAGAGACTGCCGCATTTGTGTTTACTGGAAGCACTGTCTCAGGATTCTAGGTACACCTGGATAGAAGGTTTGCATGTCATACCAAACCATACAGGGTTTTCATCTGTAGCAACCCAGGGGATCTCCAATGAGCAGATTAAAGTAGCCCTACTAGTTAATAAGAGATATTGCCATGCAGAATGACATGGCAGCGATAAAAGATAACACGATTGCCCCTATATATCACAATTTGAAGTATAATTTTGGCTGGGAACATTACTTGTCAGTACTTGAAAACTTTGTGGTACGCAAGGCTTATACGTTGTTTTGCTTCCAACTTATGCCATCTAAAGTATTAGAGGGAAGGTATTCTCAAATCCCATATGAATTACATTTATGTCCTTGTGATCTACATCTGGTTGATAATTTGGAGCATTGTGCATTTAACTGCCTGTTTGCAAAGGATGTAAGAAGACAAATACTGATGCATTTATTAGAAAGTAAGCTATACTGGTGAACCCAAAATAAATTATATTTTCTGTTTGCGAACCCTCAGGAACAGCTGATAAGAAAAGCGGTCAATTATGTTTATAAGCTTATGACCTTGAGCCAAAAAAAGACAAAGGGATTGAATATGTAGGGCTTGACTGGAGTATCTCATGGAAAATACCTACTTTGTACTTTCTACAAATCCAAAGCAAATTATTACAATATATTTGAAAACTTTCCTTGTCCAAGTAACCAAAGAACCATGTCAGACAATGGGATAACAGGGGATAAGATCATCTTAATGTTGGTTTATGTCCAAAATCTGCCTGGGGATTGATTCTGACAGTCTGATCTTAATTGCAGGAATCAGGTTGTTGTAATTAGTATTAGCATTTATTGTTTATATATATATATATATATATATATATATATATTAGTTTAATTCTTTAAAGTTAATTTTGAACTTATGTCGGTTTGAAGAAGTGCAATGTTTATGGTTGTTTGTTAAGTGATTATAAGACCTCTTGGAACTGGTATTGACTAGCTAAACAGCCTTTTTGATTTTGTACTCTCTATTTTTCTATTCTTTCTATAAGACAATATGTCTAAGGAACTTGGAAATTTAAATACGTATATGCATTTTTGTCTGTTTGTTTATGTTGGCAATTTAAATTTTAGATGATATGGCTATGGCAGAAGCTAATACCATAATTAAAAGATGATGATGTCAGTGAGGACCCTACTCAGGAGTCAAGTGCTGCCAATGCAAGCTCCGAGAAGAGCAAGGCAAGCTTTGTGCTCTCCCACAACTTTTGTGGGATTCATCTGTCTTTGTTGACTTGTTCCCACGTTGGAACTCTCCTGCTTATTTCAGAGGCTGCACCTTTTTGTGGTTTTGAATCAATGTCGTGTGTTTCAATGGATGGATTGTCTTTGTTGTCTTTTGTGTTTTTATGAATAATTTGCTTTGTTTATTATTTTTTTGACCAGGGAAATAGCCAGTGCCTAATAAACTTTGAACTTGAACTTGAACAAAAGAGAAAAACAAAAAGGTTGTAGTATTTATTTACATAGTTTTCCATGAGATAAGGTTTCTAGCCAGTCTGAGAGACACGCACTCCCATGACTATAATGTCTGAGTACCTCATAGACTTTAGTGTATTCATCATCCTCTCAATACCACGGCAATGTAGGAAGCAATATTGCCCCACATTTTACAAATGGCAACCTTAGGAACAAATTCTCTGAGGAGCATGGAATTTAACCTGGGACACCCGAGTCCTTTGCTAGCATCCTTCCTTTGATTTTTAGACTGTTCCATTTCACTTAATCATATCTTCTGAGAACACTTGCCAAGGCAAAAGAGATGAAATGAAAGTACTGGTGAATACTAGTGCAGTAACAATAGCCCAAACAGAAGCTCTTCCCCCTGGATTGCACAAAGCTCCACTTCCTAACCCCTGCAAAATGGCAGTAACTCTGCCTACACATCCAGCTGTCAGGAAATTTAAATGACACGGAGCAGAGAGGCACAAAATGCTGTCCCCACCTTATGTGTGGTCCCTATGACCTGTGCGAGGTTGAAAAAATTTAGGAGACTGACCACAATGTCCCAAACTCAGGAGAGGGATGTTTCCCTTCCGCTCCCCCTGTGTTTGGACTCATGTTTGTGAATCCAATTATCTTCTTTCCCTTTAAGAAAAGTTGAGATTTTCCCATTAGAATTTCTCCTCATATTTTTACATTTTTTGTTGTTGTGAAGAGTGACATTAAGATTTTCCCCTAATTTCCCCGCATTCCCCCAAAACTTTACAGTTTGCCTTGCCCTCACAGATTCCATTATCACTCCCTCTTCCTAACTGCCTAAATTAGCACACACACATACACCCATTTCCCAACAGGACATGAATTCTTATACTTCAAATAACTAATTGGCTTTTTAAAAATCATACATAACTTACTTTCTTATGAATACTTTTTGGAGTAGTTAATTTAATTACCTGGAAGGTTCCAGTTTAATAGCACTGCTCTCCCAGGGCTATTACATATTCACAAATCAATTTATCCCAGTATGGGTAAGCTTCCTCACCCTGCCCAGCCAGCATGTCTCAGCTGGGACACATTATCTCTAGAGCTCAATAGTTGAGACTCCACCTTCAGCCATCCCCTGACCTCTGTACAGAGAAAGCCAGGAAGAGGGAACGGGTTTTGTTTTGTAATGTGAACACCAGTTGAGTGGCGCCATTGAACACACAGACATCAGACAGTAATGCAACCAGCAGTATTTGGATGCTGCCATCTTGAGCTGCCAACCTAGAGATGAAGTGCTAAGCATCTCCTTGTCAATCCCATCATGCACTGAGTTTGAGCATCACACTTCCATCTCTCAGCCTATTTCCCCTCCTTCCTGCCATCGAAGCCCAAGCTCCCAAGCACTTCATCTTTCTTTCACTTTGCACTTTATTTTCCTACAGAGCTCTATTATATTTTGAGCACAATCCTTCACCATTAAAATCAATGGAAAAACTCCCTTTGACTTTGATGGCAGAGGATTGTCCAGCTGACATGTGTTGTGGGGTGGGGGGTGTAATCAAAGGGGCTTGCCCTTTGGTTATGCCCTTCAGTCAGGATGGAGGGGTCGCTGGTGGGGTTGCCCAATGTGAGGTTTCTACTGGTGAAAGTTGTGAGGAGGCCTTCCTCTCCCCCTGGTGAGAGAGGGGTGGAGAGGGAGGACTACCCCTGGTGGCAGCAGGGGATGGAAGGAAGGATGGTTTGATACTGGTAGAGTGGGTATTGGGATGGGTTAGTAANCCATCTCTCAGCCTATTTCCCCTCCTTCCTGCCATCGAAGCCCAAGCTCCCAAGCACTTCATCTTTCTTTCACTTTGCACTTTATTTTCCTACAGAGCTCTATTATATTTTGAGCACAATCCTTCACCATTAAAATCAATGGAAAAACTCCCTTTGACTTTGATGGCAGAGGATTGTCCAGCTGACATGTGTTGTGGGGTGGGGGGTGTAATCCAGATCTAAAGCTACTCAATGGGGCCAGTCCCAAACCCTGCACACAAGTGCGCATGTGCAACTTGTGCACACCCCTGTTACGGGGACTGTGATGTGCACGCAAACCATTCAGAAATCACATGGAAACAGCGTGCATGTGAGTTCTGGATTGCATCCCATGTCTTTTGGATCTTGTCTAGCAGCATAGCCCTTTCTGCAGCACTGACACTCCAGACTTTAATAGTCTGCATTTGACACCCCTGGATTTGTCTAGTGTTGACAGTCTCTGTATATTAAGACTAGTAAACGTCTCCATTGCAAATTACATTTATGAACTTTTTTTTTATGTCTTAAAGATTGTCAGTGACACACATCTGAAGGGTGTGATTTCTTGACAGACTGTTTATGTACTAATGTGTAAAACCTCCCAAAAATCTGCTCTGCCATTTCTCTTGCCCGTAGGGTTGAGAAATTCAGCAGTGCCTTATGTTAGTGGTTGTCTAATTGACTTGAATGCAAACTTGTCTGGTTGCCTTGACTAGCATCAGGCTGTAAAATGGTTCACTAAAGTTTCCTAGAAGAGGAGTTTTAAAAGCAAAAATCATCCTTGGAATTCCCCAGTGCAAAACAGTAATTGCACTTAAGAATCTTCAGTTGTTTAAATATAATAATAATAATTAATAATGAATAAAGAAAATGCAGCCTTTAAAATGGAGGACAAGCTTGAACAAAAATGACTTGTAACAAATTAGTTTCAAGGGGAGAATACTGTGAATGTAAATAAAGCCTAAGAGCCAAGTCTGCCCTTTTGTAGGAGTTGGTGGGCTCCTTCCCATGCTGTGTGGATTGTGTGTATGCGGGCGCATGCACAGCCGTGCGTGAACCACGCAGATCCACATTGCAGGCACATTGTGCCCTGCAGAAACTGCGCACACGTGCGTTCAATCCACACAGCATGGGATTGTGGCCAATGCTACTAGTAAAGAGGAAGTGCCTTGCTGGTGGTTTGCTACAGAGCAGAATACTAATTTGCTACAGAGCAGAATAGTAAGAGGGTATTGGTATAGATCTGGGGTCCCCCTGGGAATGTAACTCCCTGTTGAGATTCATTCCCCCTGGAATGTAAGTCATTGTATAGGGCCATCAGCCACACCTGAGCTTGTCTGCCAGCCCCTTGTCTTAGAACAATGGTTTGAGCTGGGCAATGCTGAGTACTGGGTGGGACAGCTTGTCAGTTTGGAGTCAGAGAGTAGGGAGCTGCAGCCTGAATGGAGGTTGCATGCTGGAGTTTCAGGGGCAGAAGGCAACAGAGAGACAGCCTTTTGGGGAGCCCCTGTGGTGCTGGGCTTGGAGGGTTCAGCAAGACCTGACTGAAGGAGCTGGCAGCTTAACCCAGCCATTCCTGTCAACTTGTACATTTGTAAATAAATGGACTCTTTTACCACACAGTAAGTCTCCAGTTTCTCAATTCTGCCAAAGGGACACAGATCCAGCAAGGCTGCCCCTGGACCTTCCCACTGCTCGGGGAAGTGGGGTGAGCAACAGTATATAATGCCATTCACGTTATATCATTGGTGTTCACTGTGACAGTAAATGGCAGCAGCCTGTTTGTTAACTCACACAGCACATGTTTTCTCCGGCAGTCTAGCCCCACACTAGTGTTATTTGGAGGCTATTCTAGAGTGACTAGGGGTGTGCATCAGGCCCCCATGTTGTTTTTGTTTTTTGTTTTCATTTTTGTTATTCAAAAATTTCCTTTTCCATTAT
>QEPC01012398.1:15644-59972 GCA_003113815.1 Sphenodon punctatus
GCTGTGTGTGCCGGCTGTCAGCCTGTTCTCCCTCTTCCCCCCTCCCTTCCCGTTTCCCTTGTGTGGGCATTCCCTTGTGTGCCTTGTGGCTTCGTTTGCCCTCAGGCGGCCATGTCTGTGTCCCGCCCCTGCCCGGTGCCTTGTGGGAGTTTTGCGCCCGGCGGGGGTTCGGCTGCATGTCTGTTGTGCTGCTCCGGTCCGCGATGGTTCGGCCCGGTTCCCGGCCGTGGTCCAGGTCCCATCACGTCTGTTTGGGTCGTTTTTCCACCCCGGGCCGCGGTTGTGCTATTCACCCCCCCTGGGGGTTCGCTGTGGTGAACCGCCCGCCCGTAACGTCTGAAAATACCCTATGTAATGTGGGAATGTGCCTTTTCGCATCGAGCAGTGATGCGAGTGAGTTTCATCATGGATGAAAGGGCTGGGAAATCCAACCCTGTCACTAACTTGAGTTGCATTTAACATTACATTTTCATGTGTGCAAGCAACTTTACCATTAATTTAATACACTATGAAATTTGATTTGGCAGTGTCCCCTTTGCTAAGTGCTGCTTGTATCAGGCGGGGAGAGAAAGAAGAGAGAATTCAAGCCTCTAGCAGCACTCAGCAAAGGGGGATTTGTCTGGGCGCCACTTCTCTAGGGAATTCCTTGGTGAGGGGACTGGGGCATAGAACACCCACCACCACCACCACCAGGGAACCCTGCAGGGATGCGGTACCTGGACAAACCCCCTTTGCCAAGCACTGCTAAAAGCTTGAATCATCCCCATCTTTCTCTCCCCTCCTGACATTAGCAGCACTCAGCAAAGGGGCTTTGGCTGCATGCCGCTTCCCTAGGAGGTTCCCTGATGGGGGAACCCTCCAGTGTCCCCAACACCCCCCACCAGGAGTTCCCTGGGGAAGAGGATAACGGATACAAACCCCAGAAGAAATTAATGTGGGCATGCACCCATGCTGCAATGTCACTTTAGTGATGTATTCGTAGGAGATTGAATCTCATGCGAAAAAATGAATGTGGGAAAGTAGCCTAAGATCCAACCCTTCCCTACACTCCATTGCCAAAACTCTCATCCATGTTCTAGTCATACAATAGCAACCTCCTCCTTACGTGCCTTCCCTGCTCCAGAACTCCACTGCCAAGGTCATCCACCTTGCTGCTGTGATCGTGTTCAGCCCCTCCTCTCTTCTCTCTACTGACTCTCTCTACCGGAACACATTCAACATAAGCTCCTAGTCCTTACTTTCAAGACCCTTCCTGGCCTTGCCGTCTCCTATCTTTCTGTCCTGGTTTCCCACCATACTCCCATTGGGAGCTCTGCATCTCCTCTGCTACCACCAGTGCCTGCTCATGACTCCCTTACTCCTCAAAATTTATCTGCCCTTTCTCCCTTGCTGCCTCCAATGCCTGGAACTCTCTCCATGAATACATCTGTTCTACTCCCTCCTTCCCTGTCTTCAAATCCCTCCTGAAAAATCTGCCTCTTCCATCAGGCTTTCCCTAGCGCCTCATCCCCTTAATTTCTGCCCTGATTCTTATTTTCTTGGGTTCTCCTTCTCTGTAACTAAGCTAAGCATGTGAACCTGCAACTTCATAACTTCTTGCATGTAGAACCACACAATGCACTTACCATGCCTTAGGCAGCCTTACCCCACTCCAGGCAGCCTTACCACGCAATGCAGCGCATCGTGTTGTCTGTAAAATTGTAAAGATTGTAAAGGATACAAGGGGTGTTTTCACATGGATGTGGGTGTGCTCTCCCCTGGAGCAGGTCTGGTGGTGCATCCCTGCATCTGTTCGCTTGCAGGCCCACCACCTGCTGCAGCCCACACTCCGCTCGCATGGCACACTTCCCCCACACCATAGATTGCAGACTAGAGGATTCACAACGCTATGGTGTTGCCTGGGTCAACCCCCAGCTGAGAGTGGAGCTGTAGTGACTGTCCATTGAGTAGATAGACAGCAGCCCCACCTCCGGCTAGTACCCCAGGTTTGGGCTGCCTACTCTGTTGGCAGAGCTACTGGATGGTCTGGAGCACCACCGGCAGGGCTGCCCCAGAACAGGGACAGCCTGCCTTGCCTCTGCTCTTCTTGCACATCTGTAGGGCTGCCTTTAAACAGATGGTGTTGGGTGAGGTGGAGAAGAGGCATGGGTGCTGTCTGTCTGAAGAAACCCAAGGAAGATTTCTGAGAGGAAAGAGGGGAGGTAGCTACCCAACCATCAATGAAAATCTGCAGTGTAGTGCTATTCCAGCTCAAAGACTTTTGTCCCCAGTGTGGTTGGATTTAGTTTTAGATAACTGATGGTTCCCTTTAGAAATCAGAGGGGCTGGGCATCTGAAGGATGAGTATACCTAGGATATCCCCTGGTATTTTACAATCTTGTAAAATACCAGGGGATATCCTAGGTATACGCATCCTTCAGATGCCCAGCCCCTCAAAGAATGAATTTGTACTATGATTTTGATGCTTGGGACTGGCCTTGTCACAGAGACAATTGAAAATAAATAATGTATATTGCAGATGTCAAACAAAATCCCTTCCCATCACTTACACAGTAAATATTAGTAGCTATGATATAAATTACATTTAACATCCAATTACACTCAACTAAGTGCCTGATCGAATAGCAAAGAACTGAATGCATCATGCAGAGATTAAGTCGACATATTTAGACTTTGTACTAATCCTTCTTGAAATCGGCCGTGTTTTTGAACTTTTCCTATATTAACACAAAAAGATCCATTCATTAGCATTAGCTAATGCTATGGAAATTTTTCATTATTTGCAGTTTTGATTAATTGTATTTTATTTTTTCACTCTCCAGTCTGGAAAACCTTAAGACATTTTACATAATGTATATGTTGGGAACTGTAATATAGCTCTCTCGATTGGCAAAGCATTCTAGCTGAGTTCTCAGTGCAATCAGTTAATTCAGCTCCCAAAAAAATTCTGAAAACTTTCAAATGCTGAGGTTTTTATATTTGATGTACATTATATATTGGTGTCAAGCTGGTTTCTAAAGGGGAACATCGGTTATCTAAAACTAAATCCAACCACACTGGGGACAAAAGTCTTTGAGCTGGAATAGCACTACACTGTGCATTTTCCAACATGAAGCTGAATACAGTAATCTTTAAAAAGAGTTTCTTATAAAGTTGAGTGGTAATGCCCTCTGCATATAGTGTTGAGTTTCATACAAATACACTCCATTAATCTCTCTCAATCTATACAGTGTCTACCACATGACATTTCTCTCTTGATGATGATCATCAATCAATCAATCAATTAATCAATCAATCAATCAATCATCATCATCATGGAAATGGGCAAAGCTCTGATTTCTTTCTCTGTTTAGAGTTTTGAATAATCCTACTGGACTCTAGGAATGTAAACTAAATTAAGACAGTAAAATATATTGCAGTCTTTTCTTTCTGATTCAGATCTGGCCATTGTCATTCATAATTTCATCACCTCGAGGCTAGATTACTACAATATGCTCTATGTGGAGCTGCCACTGATGACTGTTCGGAAGCTGTAGCTGGTGCAGAATGCTGGGGTTCACCTCCTTTTGGGGATGAGTCACCGGGAGCACATTACACTGGTGCTCTGTAGTCTGCACTGGCTCCCTATAGCTTTCCAGGGACAAATCAAGGTGCTGGTTTTATTTAATTTATTTATTTTAATTTTATAGATTTATATCCCACCCCTCCTTCCTCAGGCCTTTAAAGCCCTAAACGGTCTGGCCCCACATATCTGAAAGACCGTCCACCCTTCCATGCCCCACTGCGGCACCTGCGATAAGCTGGGCGCACTTCCCTGTGGGTGCCATCTGCTAGCTTTGCTCATACAACAAGGGCTCGTACGGGGGCATTCTCGATTGCTGCCCCAGTGCTTTGGAACTCCTTCCCCGGAGGTTCATTTGAGTCTGAGCCTGAGCATCTTCTGGAGGTGATGCAAGACCTTTTTATTTAAAAAGGCATTTGGCGGGCATGGATAAGGGATCTGGGTGAGGTGGTGGGTGGTTTTGGGGTTGGAGAGTGAGAGCGGGTTGGGTGGGTATGGGTGGGTATTATGAGGTGGGGTTTTTTAAGGGATTTTCCTTATTCATTTCAGATGTTTTTATGTATTGTAAGCTGCCCTGATCCTCTGGGAAGTGCAGCATATACATTCAAATAAACTATGAGTAAAAACAGATGTGTTGCTGGCATGAAGCCCAGACAGGGTCAGGGCACCAAACACACATGCCCGGAGCCGGAGTGCCAGGGAGGGTGGGGACCATGTCGAGTGTGCAGCTGGCTGTCTCTGCCTCCGTGCTGCAACCACCGCTCTGCCCCCACCATGACAGGTAGCCATGGCAACCAATGGGGCCAGCCATGATGGACCCGACCCCGGTTGTCTGATGGCTCAGGAATAGATACGATAGCCTGCTGTGGCCTGCTTTGTCCCAGTTGGGCGGGCCTTAGTCAGGCTGTGACTTGGGGGAATTTCTTGAGGTCAGAGCTTGGATTAGCTGTCAACATGGTCAAGGTAATCCCGGACAAACATCTGGTGGCACTTGCACATATGTGCAGGTGAGGTCTGGGTCAAACCTTGACAAACTGGGCTACAGCAGTCTGCAGTCACGTCTGGTTTTACCCTATGCTTTTGAAAACCTCCCTCAAAACGCCTAGGGCGTTTATAGACGAGACAAAAAAGGCGGATGATCCTTTGATCAGCCGCCTTTCTTGCCGCTCGTCTACATGCGTGGCCTGCTTTTTAATCCGCGTCGGAGGGGGCAGGCGATCCTGCCCCCTCCAACGCGGATTCCCGGAGTGCCAGCTTTACGCCGCACTTCTTGGTTCCGCTGCGAGTGCGCATGCACAGAAGGGTGCGCATGCGCACTCGCACTCTGCGCCGTGTCTGAACGCAGAGACGCCACGGCGGGAAAAGCTGGCGTTTAGCGATCCAGCTTGTAAGCGGGATTGTCTATAAACGCCCCTAGTGTCAATGGACTGCAGGCTGCATCACAAACAAGTAAAAAAAGACCTTGTCCCAGAACTACATAATCTGAAAAATATGAGCTACAATAAGATACTTTAAGATACACAGAAACATTAAACAATTAGCAATGAAAACAGAACACATCATGGCACAAGATGGTGAAACTGGGCTGCAAAAGAAAATTAAAAGACTCTCTCAATGGCGAGATCTTTCTGAATGTTAACAAAGTTCTTGATAGAATTCCCATCGCCTGATACTTGGGCAATGCATTGGGGGGTGGGGGGGGAGTATTCTCCCTTACTATTACCAAAGCCCTACTCCTCCATTCACTGACATCAGTTGTAAAAGTCACATTTGGCTTTAATGGTGGGGAATTGTGCCCTATGTAAAATAATAAAGCAACCATGAAAAGAAAACTCTCTTTGTACCAAAAGTATAATAAAATGGTGAGCTGTAAATATCCTGGCTAGATTTATACATAGAGTACGAGAGAAGAATGGTGGAGAGAAACTGTTTAGATAATACTAAGCCGCCCTATGACTTGGAGAAATGGGATGAAATTAAGAAGGTAAAATTCAGACTAAATACATAGGAAAAAGAGACTAAATATATGGGGAAACTATGTGTTCTATTTTGGCTGCAGAAGGCTATTCTAAAGTACACACTGGAAGCCCAGTTTAAAGCTAAACTTGGATTTATTCAAGGAAATCCAGCATCAGCTCTCCACTGGGAGAGAAATGGGTTAGCTGATGCAACATGGCTTTCTCATTTTGAACTGGGATGGCTCTCTCCTTTCTTACTTAATGCAGATTGATATATTTGGAATTCACATTGAATGTGTTTTTTGGTAGACTGAACTATCCCTATCTCATAATTCATCACAAAATGTTGTTTACACTGGAGGTACTTTAGTATAACGGAGCCAGTACTGAAATATCTTTCTCTAGTGAATTTATCCCTACTACTGCTGTGCTGCAATATATAATTAACATAAAATGAGACTTAATTGTTTAATTACTACCCACACAATGAAATAAGCAATGCATTGAAAAAAGTAAATAAGAGGTAGCACTTTTTAATATCCTGCTTGGCCTTCAAGAACTGACCTGGTTCTTGCACGTCTGATACACTTGCTAACAGAAAAGAAAAGAAACACACAGCGTCAGCTACCACAGAAAAACTCACCCCAAACAAAGATGCAGCTCAACTGGACAACAAAGCTGAAGTTGCTTGGAACAAGGCTGTTTTGATAAAATTCATTATTAAGGGCTGCAATCAAGAAACTGTTTACCTTTGAGTGGTCCCACATAACCAGGACACTCAGAGGCATGACTCAGTTGGCACAGACAATGGTATGCCCTCGCCCGCCCCCCCAAGCATTCAGCAAGTCTTTGGTAAGTGCTAAGCACCTATTAGACTAGGCACACATACATTCCGCATCCCACTCCCCAGGTTTTGGGCCGTGGTGCAGCTGCAATCCCTGCATCTATTATAGTTACACCCTTGAGAAGTAAGGGAAGTAAGGGTTCAGGGATTTTAGAACTGCAGTCTGTGTTTATTCAAGTATTCTTTGAAACCAAGTTTTGACCAGGGCCAACCCTAGGCATGTGCAACATGTGCCACTGTACATGGCCCTGCGGCAGCCATGGTCCTACACCTGGGGGCAGGTGAGAGCCCCCCAGTCCAGATAAATTCCATTTATTTTCCTTAGCCATGGCAGTGCTCAGCCTGCCTGAGCCCCCTTGGCAGCAGGGGAGGGGAGGGGAAGGGATGAGGAACTACCACTTCCCCCTGCTCGCTCTCTCTCTCCCATCCAGCTTGCCCACCTGATGATGTTGCCACTGCCACCAGTGCCCAATAGTTTGTGATTAGTTAAAGGCTGCCGCCACGCGCTCCAGTTTTCTAATCTGACATGTTGGAACGGGACTACATTTTCAAGCATGCCTGACTAGGAAAATGATGGCCCCAGCACATGAGCAGTAGCACAAGGCCTCTGAAATCACAAAGGGTGTGAGTGGTGGCAGCAGCAGGCGAGCGGGCAGGGGGGCTTGCTGGCGGTTTCTTCCTTCCCTCTCTGGGTGTTTGTGTGTGTGTGTGTGAGTCAGAGTGAATGTCTGTGTGTGTGAGAGAGAAAAATGTGTGTGAGTGAGAGAAGTGTGCGTGTATGAGTGAGAGAGAGATAGGGGTTGCTCTCAGGCTCCCCCCCCCCCCATCCCATACCCTCCCTCGCATGGTTATTCCTTCTTCATGTGTGCTCCCACCTCTCCCCCTGCCTCCCATAGTTCTTGGAGGGGAGGAGGGAGTCACCACCCAGGCCAAGGAAAGACCCACCAGCATGTTCCTGCTGTCCCCTCCTGCCTAGCAGCCTATAGCTTACCAGCCCTCCTAGAAGACCCAGGCCCAGCAGCATCTGAGGTAAGGGCCACCCGGTCAAGAAAATACCTTTCTTCCTGCTCCCCTGATCTGAGCAACCAGACAGCCCTCTCCTCCACCCTAATGTTCCCTATGTGCAACGTTGTTCAAAGGGTTTTTAATGTAATTTGTGAGTTATTCCTCTTAATCTTCTTCCTGTGCAATGCTACCCTCCCCCTCCTACCATTTCTTCCCTGTGTTGACAGGGTCGGGGAGAACTATGGGGGGAAAGTTGGAGGAGGTAGGCAGGGGAGCACTCTGTGGGGGATATTGGGGTGGTGGTAGGTGGGTCTGTGGGACGGAAGTGGTGAGGGGCGCAGTGTGTGGGAAGCTAAGAGGTAAGTGGTGCTGCTGATAAGGCATGTGCGCAGGCATGAGAGCAAATTATGCAAATTATGCAAATTAGGACCCACACCAAGACCTCGCACATGGCCCCACAAACCCTGAGACTGGCCTTGGTTTTGACTAAATCTATCATTCTGTATATCATTCTGTATATCATTCTGTCATCTGTATATCATTCTATCATTCTGTATATCAAATAGTATTCACATTTTTCTTTGAGTCTTCAGTTTTCAAGAGATTATAATTCAGTCACCTGTGATGAAATTTGGCTCTGAAGGATACATAGATTCCAGGCCTGCCAGCCTTACAGAATTCCTCCATAGTATCTGGATTTTTAGACTGTTACAAGCATGTTTTCCTAGCATACTGGGAAATATTCTTCCAATTGGTGCCTCCCCATTATTCCACCCCCTGGAAAATGACCAAATCAGAGCTGCTGTTAGCATGATGACAGTAGGCTGATTTAACAGGTAGAATGTATCATAACTAATTAACTATACTCTTTGAGTTTTACTGATATTAAAACGGTTAAATATGGTATAACTCTGTGCAGATTTGTCTCAGGCGCTTACGCTTCTAAAATCCATTGATGTTTATTTATTTATTTATTTATTTATTTTCTTACATTTATGAGTCACCCCATATGCCTATGGCATCCCGGGGTGACGTACAAATAAAATTCATAAAAACATTTATTTCTTTAAAACATCAACAATTAAAACATCCAGGGATAAGAAAAATAAAAAAATAAGGGTGGGGAGAATAAAAACCCTATCCCACCCTCCCCAAAGGCCTGGGCAAACAGCCAGGTTTTACAAGCCTGCCGAAATGTTAGGATATGAAACATGGATGTTTTCTGAAGACTGAGCTGAGTCATGAAAACTCATTGCACACAAAGTATGTAGGTATGTTCCTTTTTCAACAAGCCAGCCAAAAGGTGAAAAGCTTGTGCTTTCATCCAGCAAACCATCCAGTCATCTGAGCAATTACTTGGTTAAAGCAAACGATGTGCAGATACTGTAGCTTGATTAAGTTAGAAAAAAGACAGTTCATTAAAAATATTTTTCGCCTTCAAGAAATAATTTGTTTTTTTGAAGTAAATTGAACATAAAGAGCAGGAAGGAAGAAGAAAAATGTGAAATTTTATCATATCATTTCAAGTTTGATTATGTCAGAGCATAAGTAAATGGCAATAGAATATAAAGGAATCTAATCTATAAAGGAAGTGAAAAAGGTTAAAGAAGTCAACAGTAATTAAATGGTGATTGAAGCTGAAAGAAAATTGATCTGTGTTAGCTGAAGGCCATTCTTGCCTTTTGGGATGTTACGCATCGGTGAAGAGGGGAAAGAAAGGTTTCAACTGTTTTGATATGGAAATATATGTCACATCTTCTTAGCCTATGGCACTGTGATTCAAGACTGCAGTGAATTTCTGGTACACTGGTTCCAGTGTCCTATGCATCCTTGTGGTTATTGTATAGAGGTAAGATACTCTAACAAAGCTCAGTGAGGTCAAAAGTCATGGGAGCTTTAGCAGTTTGTGTACTGTTTTGTCTCAGACGAGAAAGAGAACCACACTGAAGTAACAGAGTGGAAATAGGGGTAAAAATGGACAGACTCCACTAAAAGCTAAGCACTTAAGGCACAGCAGTTATTAACATCTTGAAGTACCTACAGTGTGCTACGGTAGTAAACTCTAAAATAGGCAGTTTCCTGAATACTCAAATTATTGGCTTTGATCATTATGGTTGCAACATCTACTAGGTTTTAAAGGGAATTTTTTAAAAATGAAAAGTGATCTATAGGCCCTTTTCACACAGACACTAACACTGATAAAATGGGTGTTACATTTTATTATACATGTTGCAGGTGTGCTCTATGGGTGCCCTGCAACATGTATAATAAAATATAACACCCATTTTATCAGTGTTAAGAGAAAAGGGCCATAGTCCAGTTCTCAGTAGTTTAGTAATTTAAGCCATCCTATGCAAAAAAAATCACACACACACACAAAAATAAGCATGAGAATTAATAGAGGAACATAATATCCAGAGGAAGTGCTTGAGAGATTATTATGATTTAGATTTCCATCTGTACAGGACATTGAGAACTAAGGCTAAACTAAACAGCCTAGTAAAGTTTAATATGGGTGAGGATTTCACAACCAAAATATTGAATAAATGCCTCAGGGAGGGTTACTTTCAGTCACTCAGAGTCAGAAGAAATCATAGTTACAGTAATGCTGGTATTTTTTCACAGAGCAGTGCTATTGGGCTCCTCCAGATTGCCGACACACCGAAGGAGACAGGACTCGATGCTGGGTTTTAACGGCCGCACTCTTTATTCGAATTAAAATTACAGTCAACAAATGGGTGAGGGCAAATCGCCTAGTTCAATGTGGGTCCAGTACATGAACTTGACCTTATAACAGTAATGGAACAACAAAACAGGGGTGGTTTCGATGTACCCTCGATTACCACCCCAACACGTGAACATCACATTTCCCCCTCTCAGTGGCCCCAGCCAATCTTTTCAATGCTAGTAAGGATAAAGGTGCCTACAGGCGGGGAAACGTACTTGTCCCTACCGCCCTCGCTCAGCACCCCTCCCAGGGAGGCTGCCCCCCCGCTTGCCATACCCTGCTTTCTGGCGGGTGGGCCTCCCCATCTCTTAAGGACATGACTCTTACTTATGATAACTCTAACCTACTCTAATTTCTGTACTGGATCCCTGCCAGAGTGCGACAATAATGGGCATGCACAACAACATCCTCTTCCAAGGGAACAGTCAATTAGTCAAATGCCAACACTGCGAGGAAGGCAAAAAACGAGGCCCGTGTTAGGTCAGATTACAGCGTCTCGCAAAAACGCCTTCCTGACCCTGAATGGCGACCAGTAAGACCCGCAGTGCAGAGGGAGGGCTGGGTGGGTGCCTGCCTGATTGAAGTTCCAGCCGCAAGTGGGGCTGGAGCAGAAACTACGCCGGCTCGTGAGTCCCGCCTTCCGAGCGGAGCCCACGTGGCCGGTCCCTGCCTATCCCTAGCAGCCAGGGTTGCCCGGCAACCCTGGCTGGGTTCTTGGAGTGGTGCCGCCATTCCCCCCGCCCCCCCCCCACATGCAGGGCTGGATTCAGCCCTGCCGCGGGAACCCGTCTGGGAGTCCGTCCCCATCTCCTGAGAACGGGCATGGCAAAGGGCCTCATGCCTGCCACCACCACCCCGTACTGGGGGGGGGCCAAGAGGAGGCAATATCCAGCTAGGGCTTGTTTATGTCAGGTTGGCCATCCTTAACTATCCCTAAAAGTCAAAGATCACAAGCGTAGGATGTCATGGACCATAGCAATGTGTTTTAGGCATTGCTTAGCACTTTGCAGGATCAGGCTATAGACTGATTGACAGGGCTTGTTCACAAAGCAATTTTTAAAAAAAAAGATAACCGTCTCCTAACTCTTTATACCTCCACCTGTGTTCACACAAGCACAGGGTTTAAGCTGAAGATAAAAGGGGAAATGACTGCCTGTCCAAACAAGCAGGTTTGAATTCAGGGGGGCGGGAAGTAGTCCTTTATTGTCCCAGAAAACTTCAGCACTTCCTCCTTCCTCTGTCCTTCACACAGGGGGTACTCACAGATGTGACGGTCAGCTATTCCCTGGCTGGGGGTGAGGAAGGGCTACCTGGCCAGAGTGGCTGCAGTGGTGGGGGGTTCCAGCCCCACACTGCAGTCAGAGCCCGGTCTCCTCTCCTCCCCCCATCATGACAATGCAGCCATGGTTGAGGCTGACTGCTACAGCAACCCCCAACACTGGGCCAGGATGGAGCCAGGAAGGAACAGACAATCCCGCTCAGTTCCACCCACTTTGGTACAGCTGGGCAACTGCTGAGACCGGACTGTGGGTCTGCTTTGTTCCAGGCCCACATTTCTGGCCCAGCCACTACCCCTGCTGGGGTTTGTACTAGGCCCACATGTGGAGGGCCCAGAACAAATGTACCACCATGATGCTGGGCCAAAGTGGACCCTATTGGGCCAGCGTCATGTTTGTAAAGACAGAGGGTCTCTGCTTCCCTGGGTGCACTGTTTTCAGATGGACAGACTGCCCCCGTGCTGACCGCTCCGGCCCACTTTACCCCTGGGTGGCCCATCTGTCTAAAGGCCCACCAGTTGTGCAAACAGAGCAGGCACAGGGCAGCCCCGTCAGTAGTGCTCTGAAACATCCTGGAGCGCCGCCAGCGGAGTGGGCCTGCCGAACTAGGGGCACTGGCCTGAAGAGGATCAGCTGTCCATGTGATGTGTGCACCCACACTGCTGCTCTGCTTCCTGCTGGCTGCTACCCTGGGCAACACCATAGAGTTGGGGTCACCAGCCTAGAGCATTGGGTGATCACCTGCAACTCTATGGCATGGGGGACATACGGGCGGCCCATGGCCTGGGGAACCCACTGGATTCATCTGAAGCAGACCCAGGTGGGGCTAGGAGTGCGTGGACATGGGCCAGGGGTGTACCCCCAGAGCAGCTCTGAGAGTGGGCAGCCCCGTATCCATCTAAGAACACCCTTTGACTGCTTGTTATTCCAGCTTCCTTGCTGGCAGTGCCCTGCAATCTCCAAAGCAGGTAGAAGAGGAAGTTTTTAAACCGATGAATCCCTGCTCGTGGGAACAGAGACAGAGGAAGGTAATTACTCCAGAGCAGCTCCTCTAGAGTAAAACCCCTGGATCTGGCATGCTCGTAAGAACACACCCTTAAATGGACCATTTGTATATATGATTCAGCTGGTGGTCACAAAAAACCAGAGCTTGCCTGCGATCCACAGGAATTACGTCAGGGTTTCAGTGGGACTCCTTTGGAGCAAATGGGTTTTGGATTGATCACGGCCCACATCATTAAATTAATAACTCCTACTGACTTCAATGAACATTGAGATTTGGACTCCAAGACAGTAAAAGTTTTAAATGAGTGAGGACTGAGCATACACACTACAGCATTTACCCCAAGCTGTGTTGATTTGTTAAATCCAAATGAGAAAATCAAGTCATTTGCATTACTTAAAGAATAATAGACAACTACTAAATGTTCTTAGCTACAGTTTTTATGACCTTTTTGTCACTAGAGAGAGCTGTAGATACATACAATTAATAACATTTATGTTAAAAATACATTAATTCCTCCCTCAGTGAAGAATTAGGACAAATAACAAATAAAGCATGACAACCTTTTTTCTCATAAAAATCTAGTGGGAATATTTTCCATTCTGCAGCTTATAAGTCTCTAAATGCCTGTTGTTGTCTTGTTCATGCTTCTCAGCTAAGATGCAAATCATTGGAAAGGGCCATTTCAACAAATAACCCCAAAGAAAGCAATTTTATTATAAAAAGACATTTTTCCTTCTCATTATCTTAAAGATAATTGTTAGATATAGGAAAATGGAAACATTTAGGATCTGATTCTAATTTTTATTAGGGTTATTTTGCACAATGTTGAAAGTGTAAAAGAGGACTTTTAGATGGGTGTACTTTCATTTTCCACCATTAAAGTCAATGTGAGTTTTGCCATTGACTTCAGTGGATGGAGGAATGTGCCCTGAACGATGTAAAGTAGCTTTAACGTAAATGAGAATGGGGGCTCTTTACAGTTAAATGAATATCTTATTGAACTTGCATTCAGGTTTCAGCTGATTTAAGCTGTCATGTCATCCAGAGAATAATTTGTGTCAGTCCTGGATGTACTGGTGTCTTAATTGTAATTTTGGTCCATTCATTCAAGTATTAAATAACAACTGTTAAGTCTGCGGCATGACAAGTAATACGCTATTGTGCTTGAGAAAGTTATATGAGCATCCACTGTTTAGATAAATAGTTCATATCATAAATAAATATTCAATATTATTTTTTACCCATTGTATAAATAAATAATTTGTAGGGTGAGCTACAATATTTATCCAAACCTCCATCTAATCCATGAACTTGATTGTGAAATACTAATTCATGTTGGTGAGTAATTAATTCACACAGCTATCCTATTGATTTTAATGAATGCTTCCTTATATAAATAAGGGACTTACAGCCAGGCCCAAAATACAGACAGACAAAAGCACCTCTGATCCAGCTCTCATTGATTGCACTGACAGTCACTGTCTTTTTTCAATGGGAAATATTCTTTGTCTCATAAAAACATAATGAGGATTTTCACACTAGACACTCTCTACCCACTACCCACCTCCAACCCACTGTACATGTTACAGGACACCAATAGGGCAACACTGCAGACTTGCGACATGTATAGTAGGTGGTTGGAGAGTGTCTTGTGGGAAAATGCCCCCAAAGTAAATATGCAGCTGCATATCCTCATCTCTCCCTTTTCCAGAATCTCTTTCATGTAACTAAGTTAAGCATGTACACCTGCATCTTCTCAAACTCATGAATGTAACCTTGTCTCTCCCGATGTTCACCTCTCCTTTGTCTCCCCCTTCCTTGTCTTTCTCTTAGATTGTAATCCCTTTGGGGTAGGGACCTTTAACTACTGATTGTACAGTGCCAAGTACACTGCTGGCGCTATATAATTTATTTTATTTTATTTTATTTTATTTTATTAAAACATTTGATATCCCACCCCTCCTGCCAAAGGCAGCTCACAATATATAAAAGTATAAAAACACACACAAAAATACACGAACAGCAACATAAAACATCTAAAATAAGGGGAAGAGGAATAAGGGGAAACATCCACCTGGGAAAAGAGGAGGAAGGGAAAAAATACCCCATCCTTACCACCCCCCATAAAAATAAAAACCCACCCTCACCCATCTCCCTCACCAAAGGCCTGGCAAAACAGCCAGGTCTTGCATTGACATCGAAAAGAGGAGAGATCCGGGGCCACCCGGACCTCTGCCAGGAGGGAGTTCCACAGTCTCGGCGCAGCCACCGAGAATGCCCTTTCCAAAGTCGCCCCCTGGGATATCCAGGTGACTTTGAGAAGGGTGGTCCTGGTCGACCACAGGGGCCGATCCAGAGCATGGGGGTTAGGTGAACCTGCAGATATATGGGGCCCGAGCCATATAGGGCGTTATAGGTAAGAACCAGCACCTTGAATCGGGCCCGGAAGACTATAAGCAGCCAGTGTAGAGAACGGAGCACCAGTGTAATATGCTCACAGCAACCCGTCCCTGTAAGGAGATGGGCTGCCGCATTCTGCATCAACTGCAGTCTCATGTAGAGCGCGTTACAATAGCCCAGTCTTGAGGTGATGAAAACATGGATGATAGCGGCCAGGTCGGAGTCTGAGATGTATGTCCGAAGCCATCACATCAGGTGTAATTGGCGGAATGCACTCCTCACCACAGCTCCAGCCTGGGCATCTAGATGAAGCTGCACATCAAGGAGCACTCCTAGACTCCGAACCTGGGGAACCAGTGGAGAATGAACTCCGTCAATGATGGGGGATGCCACACCCACCGCCTTCCCCTCTAGCATCACCTCCATCTTGTTGGGATTCAGCTTTAGTCGGCTCACCCTCATCCAGTCCCTCACAGCCGCCAGACATCATGTAAGCACCAAGACTGTGGGGTCTGGGTACGATGAAAAAGAGAGATAGAGTTGAGTGTCATCAGCCTATTGATGACAACAAACGCCAGAGCTCTTCAAGACCTCACCCAACGGCTGCATATACACGTTGAACCGGAGAGGGGACAGAATGGAACCCTGTGGGACTCCACACAAGAGGTCCTGGGGCAGTGAAAAATGGTCCCCGAGCACCACTTGCTGAGTTCTTCCAGCAAGGAATGAGCGGAACCATTTGAGAACAGTCCCACCCACCCCAGCACAGTGCTGCAGGTGAGTCACCAACATCTCATGGTCAACGGTATAAAAAGCAGCCAACAGAACTAATAGAATCTGCAGGGTTGAATGACCCTGATCTAATTCATGACGAAGGTCATTGGCCAAAGCCACAAGCGCAGTCTCAGTACCATAGGCCGTACGAAACCCAGACAGCAAGGGATCTAGAAAACTGAGTTGGTCCAGATGCTCCTGCAACTGCTGATCCACTACCCATTCAATAACCTTCCCTAAAAAGGGAAGGTTAGAAACAGGCCAATAACTGATGTGGGAGTCAACATCCAGAGATGGTTTTTTGAGCAGGGGCCAGACCTCTGCCTCTTTAAGGCAGCTCGGCACCCTGCCCTCCCTAAGGGAGGCACTGACCACACCCTCTAGTAATGGCCCCAGCATCTCCTGGCTGGCCTTAACCAGCCAAGACGGGCACGGGTCCAGTTCACAAGAGGAGGCTCTGACCATCCCAAGAACATCTTACACATCAGCGGGCGAGACCTACTGAAACCGATCCCACAAAGTAGGAGAAGGTGGGGCTTCCATAACCTCTGGTTCTCCTATTGTAATAAGTGCAGCATCGAAGTCATGGTGAATGCAAGCGATTTTATCAGTGAAGTAATCAAACATGTCACCACGAGCACTGGAAGGTTCTAGTTCCAGGCAGAGGGAGGCCGGACTGACAAGCCCCCTCACCACCTGGAAAAGCTCCACTGGATGAGACTTCACTGATGCTATGGGGGCAACAAAGGAGGAGTTCTTTGCTGCCTGCACAGTCACAGCATAGACTTGCAGACTGGTTCTATGTCACAATCTCTCGGCTTCAGCACAAGAACGACGCCACCGTTGCTCTAACCGTCACCCTTCTTGCTTCAGCAACCGCAGATCCTCAGTGAACTAAGGAAGCTTGCAGTGCTGATGCCTAGGGAGTGGACGCCTAGATGCCATCTGGTCGATGGCCTCAGTCAGCAAGATGTTTGAAATAGCAATGAGGTCATCGAGTGTCCGGCCATCAAGATCAGAGGGTAATTTCCCCAGAGCATTTTGGAACCTCTCTGGGTCCATCAGTCTCCAACCGAATTGGCTCCACACCCCTCCAGGGGCAGATGTGCGCCAGGAGACAGACCCCACAGGAGAGAATGATCCAACCATGACAGCAGCACTGTTGACACCACCCCCACCAACAGATCACCTGCCTCAAGGCCAGTGCAGAAAATCAGGTCCAGGGTATGTCCCCCATCATGTGTTGGGCCGATGACTACTTAAAACAAGTCCATGGTTGTCATGGTGGCCATGAACTCATGCTCTGCTCCTCCAAGACTGGCCTTGACATGAATATTGAAGTCCCTCAAGACTAATGTCTTCAGGAACTGCAATACCACCTCTGACACCAGCTGTGTCAGAGCATGCAGGGATGCTGCTGTACAGGTAGGTGCACGGTATACTAGCAGCACTCTTAATTTGTCTCCTGCCAAATCAGTCACAGGATGGAGACCCTCAATACCCGACATAAGCTGCACTGGATACCTCCTAATGGGCCGTGAGTCCCTAAAAACAATGACTACGCCGCCCGCCTCCCCCCTCCCTCTGACCGTGGCTGATGCTGCATGGAGTACCCAGCTGGAACAAGGTCATCCAGAATAGGCCCCAACTCAGTGTCCAGCCATTTATTTTAAAATAAATAAAATAAATAATAATAATTAATAATAATATAATATAGGGATGGAGACCATGCTGCTTGTATTTTTAAAATCAAAATCATTTTCAGTTCAGACTGACAGACTGAAGTAAGAAGAACTTTATAATGAACAATTTATTTAATTAATTTATTCCAATTGCTGTTTGCATATTAAATGTTTCACAAGTGAATCCAGTGACTGAAAGAGCATGAACAGTGAGCTACTGTTCAGTACCAGGAAAGGGGTCCCTACCAAGACCAAGAGTATAATCTTTCATCCGTTGAAGTCAATGGCAAAATTTGCATTGACTTTAATGGTGAAGGATTGTCCTGCCAGTCAGGAAAGAGGTACAATAGTGCAGAAGGTTCACCTCTTCTGTACGGAAATAAAACAACAGACTTATTTCATAAGCTAGTTATTATTGATATCTATGTAATTATTGGTGGGAGTATTTGTCCAGAAAATAGAATCCGCTGTCCTCTACTTTTTTCCCTCAAGCTTCAGTTATGCCTATAGAGACCTACACATTCATTTATTTTATTTTTTTAATAACCTTTTGATGAAGTTCCAGTCTGTGTTCTGACCTTCCTATCACATCTGTCAGGGTGCTGAAAGATCTGCTGATGATTTTGGATGAAGGACAGCTGGCCATTTTGGTCATGCTGGACGTTGCAGCAGCATTTGATAGCACTGATCATGGGCTGCTGCTTCAGCAGCTGAGAGATGTCACTGGTGTGATGGATCATGCATCTAAGGGTGTTTTTAAATGAGCAAGGTAGGCATGCAATGTACATGGAGAGCGCTTCACATGGGCAACTCCCCCATGACTACTCTGGTCATGGAGGCAGCCTCCACACGTGTGGCTGGTCCCACATGGAGCACTCCTGATTTTTCAGCACTCTCCTGGCATCTCTCACATTTGTGGGTTTTGGAACATTTGCACAGCAGTTTATTGGAAACTAGACTAAGACATTATTTCTTTTACACAAAATTTAAATGTTTTGCTGTCACCCAGTTTGAGGTTTCCACTGAACTCTAACTCTTCTTGAAAACCTGGTGGTGATTCCTGGCATTTTGATCCAGCAAAGCACTTAAACACACATGCTGAACATCAAGCACATGGGTATTCCTTTGGGATTCAACTGACCTGATGACTTGGGCTGCGCTCCACAAGGCACTTGCTCCAGAGTAATTCCACTGAAGCCCAGTAACACTGGAAAAAGGGGTTTGTGGACTGCAGCCTTTGTCAACTGAAGCAAAATCCTAAAGACATTTCTTATTTGTGCCCATAGTTACCATTCTTACCCACATGCTTGTTGAAACCCACAAAAAATTCCAATAGATTAGTGAGGTATGACTTCCCTTTGCTAAAACCATGTTGGTATGACTTCCCTTTGCTAAAACCATGTTGGCCATTCCCCATTATGTCATGTTTAGCAATATGCCAAATAATAATTCTGTTCTTCACAACTGCTTCCACCAGTTTGCTCAACACTGACATCAGAATCACAGTCTCACTTCTGGAGCTTTCTTTAAAAATTAGTATTACATTTGCTACCCTCTAATTCTCAGGTATAATGGCAGATTTTAGTGATAGGTTACAAATAAATTACCAATAGTACGTAGTTCTCAAGGCCTGTCTTAAGCAGGGGCAGTAGGGACAAAGGCATAGGCCCAGTCGTCAGATGGGGCCTTGCAGGGAGGTCAGTTCGGATAGTCTCATGTCTAGCACTCAATATCCTGGGAGAGGCTATTTCTGAGTGGCCCTCTCCCCACCTACAACTCTTAGCCTAGACGCCTACTTCCTGAGGGGCCCAGCCCCTCATTCCTTCACTTTCAATAAATTTATTTATTTCCATTTGTTACCCTGCCCCTCTTGCCTACCAGTGACTCATGATCATTGGACTGATCCCTAATTACTGATCCCAGAATTCCTCCTTTGTCTTAAGTAAAGACCAGACTGCCAATTGTTAAAGGGGTAGAGCTAAGGAGAGCAGGGCATGTTATTTTCATCCTGGTCCCTGCAAATTCTAAGTCCGATCCTGATAGTTCTGCAATTTCATATTTGAGTTCCTTCAGTACTCTTTGGTGAATACCACCAGGTCCTGGTGTTTTGCTACTATTTAATTTATCAACTTCCTCTAAAGCCTCTTCTAGAGTCATGCTGAGTTGTGATAGTTCTTCAAATTCACCACTTACAAAGAATAGTTCTAGTAGGGGTATCTCCCTAACATCCTCTGCAGTGAATTGAGAGGGAAATGTATCAAATAAATGAATCACAAATATTATTGAACCTGCTGGCCATGAATATGTATACAGGTCCAGCTATTACTGCTATGGTAACCCACAACAATATCTGCTCAAAAGGTCACATTTATCAGTTGACTCAGTTTCCTGTCTTAAGAACCAGCTTCCAAGGTATCTTTCAAGTACAGGGTTCAGTGTGGCGGGCCAAAAGGCCCATCACATCTGAAATTACCCCCAGAAAAGTTCTGACTTCTTGGTGGCCTGGGGCAGCAGCAACAACAGCAGCAGCACAGGGCATGCTTCCCCATCTCCCACAGTCACTATGAGGCTCCAGTAACCAAAATAGCTACTTGGCTTCTCCTGTTTCTGAGGGATCCGCATGGACGCACTCCCAGGCAGCCACTTCTGGAGAAAGCCGCAGTACAGGTGCCCAAGAGCCACATGTGGTTTCCAAGCTGCCATTTGCTCACCCTTGGTATGGCCCCACTGCTACGCTTCCTTGTTAAGCACAGGATTTCTATCTATAGAGTTTGCTTCCTTTAACATTTTTTTCCTGCTTTACTCAATGTTGTCTTATAATACCACTCTGCCACCAGCTTGATTAACTCTCATTCTGATATACTTTGTATCCTGGTATTACAATGTTCCATTGATTAGACTCATTCCACCAGGTTTCCAAGATGCCTATTATACAGATATCTTTATTTAATATCAAAAACTCTAGTTCTCCCATTTTACTTTTTAGACTTCTAGCATTTGTATATAAACACTTAAATATATCCTTCTTATTCTTAACCTGATCTTGATAAGCGAGTGCTTCAGTTTATTTGGAATCCTTTAAATTTGTCTGCTCTAAACCAGATTCCCCCTCCCCATTCTACTGAAATGAGTAGAACTTCTCCTGGTAAAATCTGCATGTATGCTAAAGTAGGCCATAAAAATGGAATTTTAATTATAAGGAGCAGAGCTAGTTGTGCTGTATCAATGACTATTTACAAGTAAATTATTTGTTAATTGATGGAAACAAATTAAAAAGAATTTCTCCGAGAGGTGTTTTTGATTGCTTATAGAGCTCAAATAGTGGGGGAAATTATTCAACAATTGAGAGGGAAATGTATCAAATAAATGAATCACAAATATTATTGAACCTGCTGGCCATGAATATGTATACAGGTCCAGCTATTACTGCTATGGTAACCCACAACAATATCTGCTCAAAAGGTCACATTTATCAGTTGACTCAGTTTCCTGTCTTAAGAACCAGCTTCCAAGGTATCTTTCAAGTACATGGAGCTGAATTCACCATCTCTGTTTTTTAAAAAGTTTATTTATTAAACTACTCAAGTAGTTTCATACAGTAGTTTTCATCATGTGCATCTCCAGCAGCGTCATGTTAGCACAATCTGCTATTAATGGTTAACACTAACATATTAGCAATAATAAGAGCTCAGTGCTTGCCACTCCCCATGCACCATCCTGGAAACGCACTCCTCCACTAAGTGCCTTTAGAGAGCAATTGGGATCTAAAGGAACACTTCGTTCTTGAAAGAACTCCTTTTATTCACAGTGGAACACTCTTGAATTTTACAGATCACCCCCCCCAAAAAAAAATTTTTAATAGTTGGTAAAATAAGCCTAAGGAAAATGTGTACCTAATCCTATTAGCTGACTAAATATAAAATTATTAAAAGCCTTGATATACAGGATTTAACACAATCTTTCTAGCAGGGTGTGATGTAATCTATTTTTGTTCCTCAGCTAGCAGATGGCTTACCTTTAAGTAATTTCCAATATGTTAGTAGATCAAAAGCCGTCCTCACACCACCAAGGCAGTAATCATTCCTCTCTGCTGGGGGTTGCTTGGTACTGTGGTGGGGATATGCAAAGGCTGCTGGCATTTCCAAACATAGAAGGCCGACATTTCTTCAGACTTTGAAGTTAATAATCCTTCAGAAGTTAAAAAACTGAGGGATTTTCAAAACCCTTTTAATGTTCTATATGCCATGTGCTAAAGTAAATATCTGTAAGTAATCACTGAAGGCTGGGCAAGGCAGTACTTTACAACACCAAGCACCTTATTGCAGGGAGTGCAGAGTAAACTGTGTTTCTGCTGTAATGGTGTGCTTAGAAAGAGGAGGAGGAGAACCCCCAACTATGTTGCATGATGCATTGTTAAATATGTTGTAATAAGCGAAATGCATACAAAAAGTCCTGAATGCAACTGTAATAAAAATACTAGAAAGTAGCTCTCAGACTGATCTGTTTTTATATACATTGCTGTGTTGAAAAAGACTTATTTGTGGTAATATACCTTTTTTTTATAAAGAATTCTGTTTTAATCATTTCCTCTCTGCAAAGAATGTTTTGTTTTCCTATTGCCAAGAGACAATATTTAGTGGAGCTGGATCAGAAAATAAACACGACATGCCAGTGTCCTGTCCACCTCATCAACAAAACACTTCACATTGACAATGGAGTCAGATCCCAAGGCTACTTATTATTATTATTTTATTATATTATTTTACTATTATTTGTAGAGCCACCAATGTGTCTGGTAGTGAACAGTCAGGATTAGACACAGGTCTTCTAAAACGGACTAGGGGAGAAGCACATCGGGAGGGACAGGAATACATTAATGAATCTGAGAACTTGTAGTTGCTGGTGCTTAGCTTAGTTACAAAGGAGGAGGGGAAACAGTATAAGCAGAAGAGTGAAGGGTTAGGGGAAGTCTGATGGAAATGGTAGGCTTTCAGGATGGATGTGAAGGTTACAAAGGGGGAGCAGAGCATATGTTCAGGTAGGGAGCTCCATAGCCAGGGACTCAAGTTCACTGCACCAAAAAATCTTAAATTCTGCAACCAGTGAAGCCAAATTCTGCAAATTCACCGAGCATTAATATTTGCATAATTAACTTGATTTGCATAACTATATATGCTGGGAAGCAAATTTGCAACAGGTTTGACATAGAATCACAACTTTGCTAATCAAACACAACTCAAATCCTCTGGAATTTCAGCACCCCAGAATTCCCACCTCATATTAAAACCTCAGACCTCCCTCACCCAAACATAGGGCCTTCAGACCCCACCCACCCAATTCATCTCCATGGGGCCTATTTACCCTTGGGTCATGTTCACACCTCCTAGACAGACGGCAGCTTCAGCAGCAGTTTTAGTTTGGGGTCAGGTGACAAGTTTATGCCTGAGCCAGGATTTAAAGATCCTGCAGTCAGCTCTTAGTAAAGTTCTGCTTTGAAGAAACTTCTGCTGTTTGTTATTCAACAGAAAACTAACTTTACAATAGGTTATGGGCCCAGGACACCTTCAAGGCAATTTTGAAGACTAGAAGCAGCCGAGAAGGAGTGCTGACTGTGAAAAAAACCCAAAAAACTCCCAGACAGGGAGGCCTACCGACTGTGAGTAAGAAGGCCTAAGAAGGCCTTCCCAGAAGCGGAAAGGGAGGGAAGCAAGCATGGCAAGCAGCTCAGAGCTCAGACTGTCAGTAGGAAAGCTGAACAATGTAAACTACCAACTGTGGAAGTTTAAAGTGGAAATGCTGCTGTCTAAAGATGATCTATGGGAGGTGATTACCATGAACAGACCAGCAGCAAATCACGAGGAATGGGATAAAAAGGACAGGTTAGCAAAGGCTACAATACGTTTATTGGTAGAAGATGACCAGCTAATCCATATAAGAAGTGAGACCACAGCAAGAGGACTATGGATTGCATTGCAAAACTTGCATCAGAGAACTAGCCTGAATAGTAAACTGTTTCTACTGAAGAAACTATACAAAATGAGGCTTGGCAAAGAAAGTGAAATGCAGGAACATATAAATTACATGTTGGAAGTAGTGGCACAGCTGCGTGGCATTGGAGAAGATATAAAGGACAGCCATGTGGTAGCCCTACTTCTCTGCAGCCTGCCTGAATCTTACAGTGCCCTCATCAATGCCCTGGAGACAAGGCCAGAGGCTGAACTGAAACTGGAATTTGTTAAAGATAGACTTGCGGATGAATTCCAGTGCAGAAAGGAGAACCTGCAAAATCATCTAAAGCAGGGTAATGAGACTGCACTGAAAACCTCAGACAAAGCTCCCAAAAGGGAAACCAGAGTATACTTCAGATGCAAAAAGGAGGGACATTTAAAGAAAGACTGCTATATATGGAAAGAAGAACCGCAGATCCCTGCTTATACACAAAGAGACTAAGGGGCAGGTGGATCTTTGTATTAATTTGTATGCTTTGAGCAAGAAGGGGATGAGTGTGAAACAATGAGAACTCTAAATCAGGACTTTGAAACAGTAGATGCAGCAGTGGCAGCAGCAGCAGACATTCGATTGCCGGGGCACAGAACCCATGGCACAGAAGAGGCATCAGAAGTGGACATTGGATTGCCAGGGTACAGAACCCATGGCACAGTAGAGGCAGCCATGGCAGCAGCAGCAGACATTGGATTGCCCAGGCACAGAACCCATGGCATCGCAGAGGCAGCAGCAGCAGCAGCAGACATTGGATTGCCGAGGCACAGAACCCATGGCACAGCAGAGACAGCAGAAGTGGACCTTCGATTGTCGGGGCACAGAACTCATGGCACAGAAGAGGCAGCGGCAGCAGCAGCAGACATTGGATTGCCCGGGCACAGAACCCAGGGGACAGCAGAGACAGCAGAAGCAGACATAGGATTGCCGGGGCACAGAACCCATGGCACAGCAGATGCAGCAGCGGCAGCAGACATTGGATTGCCTGGGCATAGAACCCATGGCACAGCAGAGGCAGCAGAAGTGGACATTGGATTGCTGGGACACAGAACCCATGGTACAGCAGAGGCAGCCGCGGCAGACATTGGCTTGACAGGGCACAGAACGCATGGCACAGCAGAGGCAGCAGAAGCAGACATTGGATTGCTGGGGTACAGAACCCATGGCACAACAGAGGCAGCAGCAGCAGATGTTGTATTGCCTGGGCACAGAACCCATGGCACAGCAGAGGCAGCAGAAGCGGACATTGGATTGCCCGGTAGCAGAACCCATGGCACAGCAGAGACAGAAGCGGCAGACATTGGACTGCCTGGTAGCAGAACCCATGGCACAGCAGAGGCAGAACTGGCAGCAGTGGCAGACAGTGGACTGCCTGGTAGCAGAACCCATGGCACAGCAGAGGCAGAAGTGGCAGCAGCAGCAGACATTGGATGGCCCGGTAGCAGAACCCATGGCACAGCATTGGCAGCAGCAGCAGACATTGGATGGCCGGGGCACAGTAGCAGATACTGGATTGCATTTCATTCAATTGATCCTATATAATTTTTCTTAAAGCAGGTGAAGATTTATAATGGATTTAGGCTACGGGATCATTGTAGCCAGTCTCTGTGTAATGTTTGATTAAGCAGGTCTTTCCAGAATTATCAGTAAAATGGCTTCCTGTTTTAATTAATTATCATTTTTCAGATTTCTGTACACTTCCCGATTCAACGTGAATGTTAATTCTCTAGCTGTTCAAGGAATCAATTCTGATCAGAGACTCTAATCTGCAATTGCCGTGGCACAGCAGAGGAGTCATTCAGTGGTGGCAGACATTGGCCAGCCAGGGCTTGGTGGGGCAACCCAGCTTGACCGGGTATTGCAGGCTGCCATCATACTCGACCGATCTCAAGAAGCTCTACTGAAAATTGGTCAAGCCTTGCCTGGTGGTGAATCTCGTGGACACCCAGGCCCCGCCCGCCGGCGCACTCATCCAAGCTATGCTCGTCTACAAGAGAGAGGAGCAAATGGCTGATGTGCAGTACCAGCAGCAGTAACAGACATTGGATTGCCTGGGCACAGTAACTACGGCTGGCATCCCTGCTTGGCCAGGCATTGCAGACTGGCTGGCATTGGTGGAGCAGCGGCAGAAGCCCGGCCAGGGCTTGGTGGCTGGCACCCCTACTTGGCCAGGAGTTGCAGGCTGCCAGGCATTGGCGGAGCAGTGGCAGAGGCCCGGCCAGGGCTTGGTGGCTGGCACCCCTACTTGGCCGGGCATTGCAGGCTTGCATCGTACTCGACCGATCTCAAGAAACTCTACTACAAATTGGTCAAGCCTTGCCCGGTGGTGAATCATGCGGCCACCTGGTAGCAGACATTGGATTGCCGGGGCACAGTACCCGCGGCGCAGCAGAGGCAGCAGAAGCAGCAACAGCAGAGATTCTTTCTTTCTTTCTTTCTTTGGCACTGACTCTCGCTCTGGCCATACATGCAATTAAAATAAAATACAATCAAAACAAAACATAAAACACTATGATATATAAAAACCCATCAGATCTAAAAGAGGTTAAGGATAAAAACAGCTGGTCCCATTGACATATACATCGATAATGAGAATCACAGCTAAAATCAAAAACATATATTTCCATTTATGCAACTTATAAGTCACTACAAGGGCCACACCGTAATCAATTCAATGGCTAGTATGCCGATATCTATATATAAATTTAGGGATCCAGAACCTAGGATTGACGCAATGCCATCAAGTAATCTAATCCCAACTGATAGAGTGGCCAATATAGCAGCTCTAAGCTCTTCCCTGCAAAATACATGATATTAATATGTATTCATTATTAATATTATTGATATTATTATCATCATTATAAAAGATAGTGATAACATCTTCAAGAAATAGTAGCATTATGTTCCGGGTTGGATAGGAGCAGCCTCCGTCTTTCCCGGATCCTGTCCCTTCTTTTGGACGCTAAAGCAATAAAGGAAGCCACAGCCCTGATAGCATCCTCTTGAGTCAGAGTGAGTAGATAAATGTAACACCCCTCTGACTCAAGGGAAATATCCTCAGATAGTAAAGGGACCAGCCACACCGCTCGCAGATCATCAAGATATGGGCACCTTTTTAAGAAATGTTCAATGGACTCTACCTCCCCCTTGCTACAGGAACACAGCCTTTCAGCATGGGGGGCCTGAAGTTGTCTACCCTCTATAACGGCCGTGTGTACTAGTTGAAAGTGGAGGAGTGTATAATTTCTTCTCAAAACAGGGTTGGTCAGGCAATCCAAATAGGGTTCAAAAAAGGGGGAACGCTTAATACGTCCCAACCAGGGGCCCACCTTCCATGCCCCAATTACCAGCATATCCCCCTGGTGGGCAATATCTTGGATTCTATTGCACAACTCAGCCTTAATGACCTTAGGACTCTTCCCTTGGAAATATTCGAAGTAAAACCCTAACTCCTTTATCAGAATGCCCAAATAAACAAACCATGGGTAAGCCCTAGGTCCGGTGTATAGGAGTTCTTCCTTAAGGCACCCCAGGGAGAGAGCCAATTCCTCCTGAGCTAGCAATCTGAGCCAAAACCTCACATAAGTCATCTTTGAGAGGGCATAAATTGAAAGCATTCCTGTTTCTGCCCTCATCACTTCACCAGGGACATTAGGGCCCACCCTCAATAGTCATCTTAGGAAAAAGTTCTGCACCTTCTCGAGGAGCAGAGATTCGATTGCTGGGGCACAGTACCCAGGGCAACACAGAGGCGATGTTCAGCAGCAGCAGCAGCGGCGGTGGCGGTGGCAGCAGCGGCGGCGGCGGTGGCGGCAGCGGCGGCGGCAGCAGCAGCAGCAGCAGCAGCAGCAGCAGCAGCAAGAATTCGATTGCAGGGCACAGTACCCATGGCACAGCAGAGGCAGCAGAGGCAGCAGCTGTGCAAATTGGATTACCCGGGCACAGAACCCATGGCAAACCAGAGGCAGCAGAAGCGGACTTGGTGGCTGGCACTCCTACTTGGCCGGGCATTGTAGGCTGCCAGACATCGATGGAGCAGAGGCAGAGGCCTGGCCAGGGCTTGGTGGCTGGTACCCCTACTTGGTCGGGCATTGCATCTGGCATCGAACGCAACAGAGCGCAAGAAGTTCTACTGCAAGTTGGGCAAGCCTTGCCCGGTGGTGAATCTCATGGACACCCAGCCCCCGCCCACTGGTACACTCATCTGAGCTATGCCCATCTACAAGAGTGAGGAGCAAATGGCTGATGTGCAGTACCACCAGCAGCACACATTGGATTGCTGGGGCACAGTACCCGTGGAACAGCAGTACCCGCAGACAGCAGAGGCAGCATTGGCAGCAGCGGCAGACATTGAATTGCCCGGTCTCAGAACCCATGGCAGAGACAGCAGAGGCAATATTGGCAGCAGCAGCAGACATTGGATTGCTGGGGCACCGAACCAATGGCACAGACAGCAGAGGCAGCATTGGCAGCAGCAGCAGACATGGATTACCCGGGCACAAAACCCATGGCACAAACAGCAGAGGTCTAGAGGCATCATCATCATAAATGCATGATATTACTTTGGTGTTCTTAATGTGTTCCCATTTCAGAGAAGAGTTGGATGCCGGCCCCAGCGCTGCTGCCAGGACTAGGCCAAGGAGGACCCTCTAGGCAGAGGTCATCACCACTGCCAGTGACACCCCCAGACATTCGGCGCCAGAAGTCGGATGTCTGGAGGTTTTATGAAAAGGGCGACGGAATTGCCACATGCAAGGTATGGCACGGGGACTGGAACAACAGGGAATGAATTGCCCTATGACCTGACCTGTTAGGAACGGAAGTCCCCTGCAGAGAGAGATTGGCCACCCAGTCCAACCACTTGTGGAGACAGAATGCAGGCAGGGCTTGACAGACCATTGGTCTGACACAGTATGACACTTCTTATATTCCTATCTTTTTCTGCTCTATTTAGATCTGCCATAAAAGATTCCATCAGCAGAGGGAGGGGACCACATCAGGGCTCATCGCCCACATCGAGCACACCCATGGCCTGAGAGTGAGGTGGCAGGCGGCGGAGTCTGGTGTGGCCATGGAGCCTCAGCGCCAGAAGAGGGGAGGGGAAGGCAACCCACAAATGATGGTATGTAGGCCTTCTCCCCCAACCCCCTCCAGCCCCGATGTGGAGATTCCTGGGCCCGGGGAGAATGCAGAGGCCAAGGCCTTTCAGGACCAGTTGGAGCGGCCCACCTGGGACTTCATGGCCGTGGTCCAGCTGTCTGTAGCCACCATGGAGAACTGCCTGGTGGAGCAGTTTCAGGCGGTTCAGGTGGAGAGGCAGAAGGTGGAGGCGTATGGCCTGTATGTCTCCGCCGAGATGGACCGCCTGCAAATGTACCACCAGGCGCTCTCCAGGTGGCATCGGGATATGGAAGGGGTCCTGAACTTTGCTGTCTCCTACGGCTATGAGCTGCCAGAGTCCCGGCTGCCAGAGTCCCGGCCCTCAGCCCTGTGCTGCACCCCAACGGCTGATGCCTTTCCTCCAAGTCCCGGGGGACAGGCCCAGAGACTCCTAGTTTAATTTATAAGTTTCCTTTGAATGTTTGCTTTTGGTTTTTAGAATGATGTTGTTGTTGTTGTTTTGTTGTTATGTAAATAGTTTTAATAAAAGTTGTTGTATTTCTTTTTACGAGCTTCATTTGACCTGTCCAATCTTTTATCCCCATGTGCTGAAGTTGGTGGTAGCAGCAGGTACAGGAACACACGCAGGCAGGTAGGCACATTAAACGTTGTGTGTTATATTCCATCTCATTATGGTAGGTTTTCTGCGTGCTGGATGTGGGCAATGGACATTGGGCGCATGAGCACAGATGGGAGTTCTTCCTGGTTCTGGCAGGTGGCAGCCAGGGTAGCTGGATACACCTGCCTCTCCCCCTCTAACCCCCATCTCCCTCATTCTAGCTGGGAACCTCTCTCTCTCTCTCTGGCCATATTGTGCAGGTGACAGCATGGGTGGGATCGTATCTGTCTCTCCTTCAAGCAGTGGGTGGACTTTCTCTCTCTCTCTCTCTTATTTCTTTCTCTCTCTCTTGGCAGCAACCTGGGCAGGCAGACAGGCACCTTGACATGAGAGGCAGGAAGGTGGTCTGAGGCAGGCTTTGAGCTTGGTGGCAACCTGGGGTACAGAACCCTTGGCACAGACAACATATAGGCCTGGCAGCAGCAGCTGTTCCTTGATACCATGGCATCATGGTACAGACAGCATATAGGCCTGGCCTGGGGGCCATTGGCACTGGAAGAAGCAGACATTGGTGGCCATGGTACAGAACCCTTGGCACGGATAACATATAGGCCAAGGCCTGGGGGCCATCTCTGTGAGCGGAAAGACAGCAAATAGGAGGAGGTCTAGAGACTGAGGTGAGACAGGAAAGCAAGTAAAACTCCCCACCCACACCTAGTCACCTACCTAAATACCCACATACTAAATAACTGTGACAGAGACACAAACATATAGGTATAATGTCACGTGACCAATCCCCCTCATCCCCGATTGTCACCCATTGGCATGACTTTGCTAATCTACACGCCTTGTGTGACATACTTTATTGACGACCCCCTGCACGGGAGCCATCAGCACCTTAAAATCCAAGAGCATTGAGGTCCAGGCTAAGAATGATGAGGGGACAGGGGTAAGGGAGCTGGGCAGAGGCAGGTGCCTGCTGGCTGGAGAGGGTGGAAGTTCCCTGGCACTTTTTGGGTAACCCATGGCAAAACCACAGAACAAGAATCCTGGACTGTAGGAGAAGTTTAAGATTCTTTTAGGATTAAAATCATCCAGGGTGAGCTCCAAATCATCAGAAGGCAAGCAAACTAAGTACGTCATCACTGCAGAAATCCTCAAGGAACTCAGCATTGAATGCAGGTTGCACAACCGGATATGCGCCATCGGTCAAATCTGCGACATGGAGAGGATTCAGAATGTGATCTGTAGGGATGTCCGAACACAAACAGTCGATCCTAAGAGATAGGTGAACGTTGTTGCGAAGGGACAGGCGATTGCCAATAGCCTCTGTTTCCCGCAGCTGATTGAAAGTGAGTTGGGTACAGGATTTCCCATTCCGCCCCATTGTAATGTTCACCCAGCCCCTACCTCCCAGCGCACTCATCTGAGCTATTGCAGTCTACAAGATTGAGGAGCAAATGGCTGACATGCAATACCAGCAGCAGCAGCAGCAGACATTGGGTTGCTGGGGTAGAACCCGTGACACAGACAGCATAGGTGGCATTGGCAGCAGCGGCAGACATTGGATTGCAAGGGCACAGTACCTGTGGCACAACAGACAGCAGCAGCAGGATTGACAGCACCCTGTGAGCGGAATGACAGCCCCAGACCCATCACGGCGGGTCCTAGGGCTAGAAGAGTGGTAGCGTGTAGATACTGGCCACAGCCCTCCCTGCAAGTAACGTAGGCCCCAGGACCCTGATGGTGGGTCCAAGGGCTGGAGTGGCTGCTTCTTGATGTAGTTGAAAATTGGTTCTCTGTGTGAGGAATGATGGCCTCGGACCCATCACGGTGGGTCCTGGGGGTAGAGTGGCAGCTTGTAGTAACAGCCCTCCCTGCCTGTTACTTGACCCCAGAGCCCTGATGGCGGGTCCAGGGGCTGGAGTGGCTGCTTCTTGATGCAGTGGAACGACAGCACAATGTGCGAGGAATGATGACCCCGGACCCATCACGGTGGGTCCTGGGACTAGAGTGGCAGCTTGTAGATATTGGCCATAGCCCTCCCTGCCAGTAACATAGGCTCCAGAGCCCTAACGGTGGGTCCTGGGTCTGGAGTGGCAGCTTCTGGATCTTGGCCATAGCCCTCCCTGCCTGTAACTTGGTCCCAGAACCCTGATGGCAGGTCCTGGGGCTGGAGTGGCTGCTTCTTGATGCGGTGGAATGATGGCTCTCTGTGAGTGGAATGACGGGCCCCAGAACCCGTGGCACAGAAAGCATCAGTAGCATTGGCAGCAGCAGACATTGGATTGCCAGGGCACAGAATCCATGGCACAGACAACATATAGGCCTGGGGGCCATTGGCACTAGCACCAGCAGACATTGGTTGCCAGGATACAGAACCCTTGGCAAAGGCAGCATATAGACCTGGCCTGGGGGCCATTGGCACTAGCATCAGCAGACATTGGTTGCCGGGGCAGGCAGTCAGGTGGCGTAGCAGGAGCGGCAGTCTGGCAGACTGAGGCACGGTTCAAGCTTTGCAACCTTGGCAGATGGTCNGCAGCAGCAGCAGACATTGGATTGCCCGGGCACAGAACCCAGGGGACAGCAGAGACAGCAGAAGCAGACATAGGATTGCCGGGGCACAGAACCCATGGCACAGCAGATGCAGCAGCGGCAGCAGACATTGGATTGCCTGGGCATAGAACCCATGGCACAGCAGAGGCAGCAGAAGTGGACATTGGATTGCTGGGACACAGAACCCATGGTACAGCAGAGGCAGCCGCGGCAGACATTGGCTTGACAGGGCACAGAACGCATGGCACAGCAGAGGCAGCAGAAGCAGACATTGGATTGCTGGGGTACAGAACCCATGGCACAACAGAGGCAGCAGCAGCAGATGTTGTATTGCCTGGGCACAGAACCCATGGCACAGCAGAGGCAGCAGAAGCGGACATTGGATTGCCCGGTAGCAGAACCCATGGCACAGCAGAGACAGAAGCGGCAGACATTGGACTGCCTGGTAGCAGAACCCATGGCACAGCAGAGGCAGAAGTGGCAGCAGCAGCAGACATTGGATGGCCCGGTAGCAGAACCCATGGCACAGCATTGGCAGCAGCAGCAGACATTGGATGGCCGGGGCACAGTAGCAGATACTGGATTGCATTTCATTCAATTGATCCTATATAATTTTTCTTAAAGCAGGTGAAGATTTATAATGGATTTAGGCTACGGGATCATTGTAGCCAGTCTCTGTGTAATGTTTGATTAAGCAGGTCTTTCCAGAATTATCAGTAAAATGGCTTCCTGTTTTAATTAATTATCATTTTTCAGATTTCTGTACACTTCCCGATTCAACGTGAATGTTAATTCTCTAGCTGTTCAAGGAATCAATTCTGATCAGAGACTCTAATCTGCAATTGCCGTGGCACAGCAGAGGAGTCATTCAGTGGTGGCAGACATTGGCCAGCCAGGGCTTGGTGGGGCAACCCAGCTTGACCGGGTATTGCAGGCTGCCATCATACTCGACCGATCTCAAGAAGCTCTACTGAAAATTGGTCAAGCCTTGCCTGGTGGTGAATCTCGTGGACACCCAGGCCCCGCCCGCCGGCGCACTCATCCAAGCTATGCTCGTCTACAAGAGAGAGGAGCAAATGGCTGATGTGCAGTACCAGCAGCAGTAACAGACATTGGATTGCCTGGGCACAGTAACTACGGCTGGCATCCCTGCTTGGCCAGGCATTGCAGACTGGCTGGCATTGGTGGAGCAGCGGCAGAAGCCCGGCCAGGGCTTGGTGGCTGGCACCCCTACTTGGCCAGGAGTTGCAGGCTGCCAGGCATTGGCGGAGCAGTGGCAGAGGCCCGGCCAGGGCTTGGTGGCTGGCACCCCTACTTGGCCGGGCATTGCAGGCTTGCNTGATTAAATTCCCAAACTCCTGTTTTAGGCTGCTTGACCACGAGAGGGAATGCACAGCCTTTGGTGCTGCGAGAGTCAAATGACGTGCAGCTCCCATCTTGTGGGAAAGGCGGAAGTGCGGGTCTTTTGCCAGCAAACATGCATGTCGTGCAGAGTAGTGAAATCCTACTCTCACTGACGGGAGTTGCACATCATTTGACTCTCACAGACTCACAGTGCCAAAGGCTGTACATTCCCTCTCATGGGAAAGCAGTCTTATATACAGCTGCGGAGAGGTAAGTTAGTCCAATAGCTGGGTTCCAAGCTCTGGGCCAGATGATGTTGCTTCTGGGGAGCAGGTAGGAGTGTGCATGTCATTTTTGTTATATCAATAACAAAACCAAAAATTGTTGGTTTTGTTATTGCAACAACAAAAACGACAAAATATAATGAAATCAATAATGATAACAAAAGTCATTATTGATTTTGTTATTGCCTGGCAGGTGTTTTTTGGAGGGAAATGTGGATTGGAGAGGAGGAAGTAGACATCTCTGAGCCAGAAAAAGTGTTGAACTCTTGAACTGGGAGGGGAAGGACCTGATGGATGTATCTCTGGCCAATGAGCAGCGCAAGCAGATCCCAGCAGTTGAATGGCACCCTGAGATTCCTCAGTGCCTCTGTCTCCCAGAACCAATCAGGAGGACTCTGGGGGAGAGCACGGTAACCCTTAATATTATAGGGCTGGGCTGCTTCACTCTGTGTTTGCTCTCTTGCTTGTCAGGGTGCGTTTCCAGAAGCTGCTGGTGCTTGCACTAGAAATCCTCCCAAATATATATATATATTCCTTATTCCCTTCCCTACCACCCAATCCTTATTCCTTAAGTACACATATATAGAGAAGAGAGATAGATTAGGGATAGTAGATATACCTCTGAGTTTTTCTTTTCCCTTCCCCTGTCTGTCTCCCCCTGTCCATATATTATATAGATATAGATATTAGTAGATTAGATATTTAGATACTAGGCTGCTTTATTAGGATTATAGAATAGGAATATTTTGTATTATACATAGGTTAGGTTTGGCTTAGATCTTGTATATATATATAAATAAAACTTTATATTGTGTACAGCATATATTATTGTGTGCAGTTCTTTCTGTATCACAATGAGAAGGGGAAGGAATTCAACTTCTGATAATAATTCTTCATTGACACACAAAATCAATACCAAAAATTAAATATTTGTTTGAAATCAGTACCGACACCGACAAAAATAATGAAAAATGACATTTTGTTATTAACGAAAACTAAAATGACACATTTTAAGAACAAAAACTATAATGAAAAACGACATGGGGCCCTGGTGCACGGACAGGTGTGGATCCTGGGGCAGGCTTCGGCCCCAGCAATTCATTTTTTTACAAATTAAAAGCACTGGTGCTAGGTTGTCACTGTCTTCCCAATGGCATTACCCAGAAGAGAAACATTTGAAAGTAGGAAGGCGCTGCTAACATTATTGAGCAAATTGTTGTATTGAACATTAGTCAAATTATCAACTATTTCAAGCCACCCCTGGTGTGTTTGTCCTCCCTTAAGGACATCTTTGGGGAGCAGGTACAGGAGTTATCTATGTATACTAGTGACACTCACATCTCAGTGGGGTTTTTTTCTTCCTTCTGTGTGACTGATACAGTGTGAAATGGGGATGAAGGTGATGGCATATGCATGTTGATGATATCCTACATTGTGCAAGTCGTTAAACAAAGATATATCACAAATGCTTCATATTGAATGTCTTTTCCTATTTTCTGTCTGCACTAATGTCACTAATAGCAAAGTCCAGGCTATCACATATATCCCACAGCGTCTACACCATAAGGACCTCCTGTTGTCCTCCTTCCTCCTCTTCAGTCATCTCCTCTGTTTAGTTCTGTCTCTTATGGACCACCTTTTTCAGCCTGCCTATAGCAGTTGCCTCACTCTTCTTTGTACACTCTGCTTTCATAGCAAGGATGGAGGCAAAGTAGTTCAGATGATATATTTTATTGTACCAGCTTATGTTGCTGAAAGTACACAAGGTTTTGAGCCACAAAGGGCACTTCCTCAGGCGTGTAAGAAGTCAGAACTAGTCTGAGCAAATGAGGGGCAATATACAAAGGAGAACAACCACTAGAAATTCACTTGGCAGGAAAATTCCTAGCAAAGGACCAGGGTTGGCCATGGAGTTAACCGGGAGCAGATTTAAAACAAACACCTTTTAATCTACCATACAATACAATTGTGGAACTCATTGTCAGAGGATGTTCTGCAGGTCAGTAGAGTAGCAGGCTTCAAAAAAGGAACTAGATGAATTTTTGAAAGCCAGGTCCATTAAGGACTACTAGTTGGGTTGGTCAGGGGTACAAGGCCCTTGACTGTCAGAAGCTGGGGAAGGATGGCAGAAAATGGATTACTCCATTACGCCTCGCCCTCCGCGCCCCAGAGCGGCTCCTTCGGTCCGCCGGGGGTGCCTTTCTGGAGGTCCCCCATGTTAGGCGGGGGGCCACAATGGAGAGGGCATTCACGGTGGCTGGGTCACGCCTCTGGAATTCCCTCCCGGAGGAAGCTCGCCTGGCCCCAAGCCTTTTGACATTTTGGCGAATTTGTAAGACCTAGTTGTTCGCCCAGGCCTTGGGGAGGGGGTGGGGTGGGTTAGGGTGTGTTTTATCTTTCCCCACCCTAATTTATTTATTATTATCCCAGCCTGTTTTATTGTAGTGTTTTTATGGATTGTTTTAATATATTGGTTTTAAGATTGTTTTATGTTGAATTTGTTAGCCGCCCCAAGCTGTTCGCAGGAGGGGTGGGATATAATTGAATAAATAAATAAATAAATAAATAAAACCTGCTGCATACTCCCCATAGGCAACCAAGGCAGGCCATTGTCAGAGACAGACTACTGAACTGGATGGACCATTGGTCTGACCCAGTAAGTGGCACTTATGTTCTTCTGTACCACAGGGTGATCTGGGGGTGACTGCCCTGGGCCTCACTGTTTTCTTTAATTCAGGGGCCACTCCTGTTTTTACCAGGGCAGAGTGCTGGGACCTCTAGGGCCCAACAGCGGGTTCCTGAAGGAGCAAGGCTTCAGAGGAGGAATCACTAGGGGCCCCATAGATTATTTTTGCCCTGGCCCCTGCAAATTCAAAGGCTGGCCCTCTAAAGTAAAGCCCAAGCCCAGACTGGTCATCTCCTGAGAGAATGATCTTGAAGGACAAAGCTTTGGGGCTGTCTTGAAGCCCCTTGTTGCTGGGAGGCGGAGGATCAATAGGGTAAAGAGAAGGATTAGGGATTAAGAAGGCAATTAATTAGCAATGGAAAGACAAGGGGAGGATTTGATGGAACCAGGGACAAATACTTGTGCCTCATGTTTAAGAGGTTATATTCCCTTATTGTACACTGTTTCCCACATTATGGCACTGTGAGGCAAAGAAAGAAAGCTTACAGCTGAAAACTGCTTGTGACTACACTCAAGTGAGACTAGAACATCCTTTGGGTCTCATTATATCATATACACACATGGAGTAAAAGATCAGGCGGTCCCCTTGAGAGCTTTCCTCTGGACTCAAGTGCACCGACTTTCTTTCTGTGTTTAACTGTCACAGCAGAAGTGACTCAAAGAAATATTGGGGGAAGGGGAGGCTCATGTTGATCTCACGTAATTGCTATTTTCTCGTGAAATTGAATCTCACGAGAAAACAGAGAACGTGGGCAAGCAGCCTCTGTAGTAAAAGAGGAATTACATTTAAGCATGTCCATAAACAGAGTCTGGATCCACCTGAATCACAATGAAGATGCAATAAAAACAGCTATACTCCCCCTAGATATAAATTCTCTGGGATCAGCTGCATTTGGCTAAACTTTAGTAAAAAGGTATATTGATCATGACTGACTTTTATGCCAGGGATCAAGAACAGAAAGGAAGGGTGACAAAGACAGTGTCATCAACAATCAGAATAAATATTCTGTTCTGGGCATATGGTATGAGATGCGATATCAAACAGCAGGAAGCCCAAGTAATAATGTTCTACAGAAACAGTTCTCCTGTGGCATTTGGCTTGCAGAAATATTTTAGTAGAGAAGAGTCCATTTCAGGTATAGGTGTGGGAGAGGGGGGCAGGGGGCGATCAGAAGCCTGTGGAAGAGTTTAAAGATAAGGATAGATGTCTGAGGAGGAGTATGAATCTTGCAGCTGTTAAAAGCTGTAGGGGGAATCTCTTATCCAATCTGCACTTGGAGTTGTAATGTAACGTATATACTCTACATGTTATTCTCTACACATTCTCTACATATATTCTCTACAAATGCTGTCCTGGCTGCAACACAAACAAAGGAATGAGTCCATCACAAGGGATACAAGTGGTAAACACAGGGTGAAAATAGACATGACGCTAACCACCCTTTAACCACCCTTGGTGGTTATTTATGCATGTTGCAGGGCTGTATTGGTGCCCTATGCAGCCCTGAAACATGGGGTGATTTCAGACGTTACGGGCGCCCGATTCACCACAGTGGATTCCCAGAAGTGGCGAACTGGCTAACCACCCCCCGTGGGCAAGAGAGGCCCCAAACAGACATGATGGGAGCGGGACCACGGCAGGGAATTGGACTGGCAGACCACAGCCAGGGCAGCACACTAGATGTTATGCTGATCCGAGCCATGGTCAAAGCACCCGGAAGGCGCTGGGGCGGCTTGTCCCGGCTGCTGCTGCTGCTGTCCCTCCACCACCTCCATGTGCAGCACAGCCACCGCCTCCTCTGCCTGTGCCTCCTCCACCACCTCCTCCTCCTGCCTTGCTCTCTCGCCCTCCACTTTCCTCTCCCTTCCACCTCGCTCCATCCCGCCATGTCCCCCTGCTGCTGTGTGCCCTTTAAATCTCCCTCCCCGGCCTGCGTTGTTGCTCATTGCCTGGCAGCAATGCTGCGTGTGTTGTCCCCGGCTGGGAATCATGTTGTTTGATTCCAGTCGGTGGTTGCCGTTCAGTCGTTACTTTTTTTTGTTTCCTGGTGGGAATCGCTTTGACCACTCTTTCAGAGATGGTCTGGGCCAGAGCTCCGGAAGCATGGTTATTTTTGACCCCTGGTGGGGATTGACTGTGGTGAACATCTGGCGCCCATGAAACAGACGTTCAGGGCGCTTTGGCCCCGCCGCAGGATTGACCATGGTTGACTGTGGTTGACTGTGGGTATTTTCAGACATGATGGGGCTCAATTCGCCCCATCACGGAAACACCCTGCTGATTCCCCACCGGGGACAACATGTAACGGCCAACAGACGTGTTGGCCGATCCCGGTGGGGAATCTGGGGGGGGGCGGGGCTGCGCGGCTCAATGTGCAGCCGCATAGCCCCGCCCCCCACACTCCCCCAGCAGCCCGCCCTGCCGGAGACGGGCGGGTGCTGTGACCAATACGGCCACTGCGCCCACCCGCCCCCGGGAAATTGACCACGGTCCGGAATCGGCGGCGAGCACGGCCACCGATTCTGGGCTGTGGTCAGCAGCCAGATGTGACGTTGACACACTCAACCATGGGGAAGTCCCCGTGGTTGAGCGTGTCAACGTCACATCTGTTCAGTGTTACGCCGGGTGGTCACCCCCATTAATCACGGGGGGGAATCACATTCAACACGCAAATGGAGATGGTCCGGGCAGGACCTCCGCTTGTGTGTTGAATGTGATTCCCCCCTGTAATTCGCGGGGTGAACATCTGGCTTTACTGTTCTGTTTCCCCCAACAGACGTTATGGGATCACGCTCACCATGTCGGGATTCACCGTGGTTGAGCGTAATCTCGTAACATCTGAAAATACCCTGTGATCTCGTAACGTCTGAAAATACCCATGCATAAATGACCAACAAGAGTGGTTAAAGGGTGGTTAGCGTCATGTCTGTTTTCACCCACAGTGAATATCAAAGCAGTCATTCTGCTTAAAACAGAGCTTGTCCTTGAATTCAAAACAAATCTGTGTGTCATGTCCAGGGTTCAAGTCCCTGTGTCAGCTCAGAAACAGGCTAGTGATCATTCACATGTATATTTGTGGTGTAAAATTTAAACTTGGAGTCTCCAGCTTTAAAAAGCCTGCCATATTAGAGTTAAAAGATCAGCTCCCCCTAAAAGATCCGTTAAAAGATCAGCTCTCCATCTATGTAGATGAGAGAGAGAGAGAGATTCCAGCCCAGGACAATAATGATACACTTATGCACAAACCATTCCAAGACTTCTGGACTTGAAGGGCTTGTCAGAATGAATATGAGATGAATACTGTGTGTCTGTGTATATAGAAAAAAGCACACAGCACAGCAGTGACTGCACAGCACTTTCTGTACTCCTACTGTGTACCAGGCAAAGATTTTTCAGTTCATACATCATTCACAACTTGCTACAGGGATTCCACAAAGCCAGTACATACCCTTTACACAAAGAAAGAAAAAAGAAAAGAATAGATTCAGGAAAGAAAAGATTCTGAAAGTCTGTCTGCTGAATGAGTAGTCAGTGTCAGGGGTGCTAACAATACACACAGCCTATCAAGAAGGGAAATAAATAAGTAAACAACTGTGGCGTTCTCTCACACACAAGACACTCTGAAACGTCCAGAGGATTTCAGTCTAAATTACTGTGAGGGAATGACACTCCCTCTCCAATTGCTGGTACCATGAGGTGAGGCACCAAAAGAGACAGAAGGATTGAAGATATCTTTTTCATGTAGCCACAAAATATATGTAAGGTTATATGTACCATTTGGCACACAGAACGTTCCAGAGACTGAAAGAAGGCTGGAGGCCCAGTTGTATTTAAAAGGGACATGTCAACCTTTTGGATCAGAAAGGTTTCATTTTGGGTTTTTTAATCAAAATATTTTGTTCCAGGTCTTTCATTTAAACTGGACCAGTCCCCTGAGTTGCCCCAGTGCTTCCTGGAAGTTGTAGCCTGGTAGGAAAGAGGGCACATAGAGAAAAATGGAGTCCAAGCAACCAGGATCAAGAATTTCCACAACAATTTATGAAAGCTGTAGAGAACCAAGGCAAAATGGATTAATTTGGGTTTAAAAACTAAAATGAAACATTTATATTTAGAAATGGTGAAATGCTTCATTTCAATTGAAAATATTAAAACATTTGGACATTTTTTAACTGAGACAATTTTGAACTTCATTTCACAAAAAGTTCTGATATTTCAGCCTTTTGTCCCAATTCAGGACAAAAACAAAAGGCTGAAATATCAGAAATCCCTATGAGACGGAAATTATATTTTCTAACCGCCTCTGCTGGCAGACTGGGTAGGAAGCAAGTTCCAGGAGTGTGAGCCAGTGCCCAGTCAGCCATTGTCTTTCAGACCAAGAGGGCTGGATATGGTTATGTGCAAGCAGAACAGAGTCTTCTGTGCAAACATCCAGTCTGAAGCAGGAGGCTGCATGAAAGTGAACTACATAAATTTGATTATGAAAAAAGTGGCTATTGGGGCTAGCACGTTGCACCAACATGAGACCCATTCATTTCAGTGGGACTTGCCTCAGCACAAAGAACTAGTGCCAGCACCAGACAGCTTCAGGATCACATTCAAAATTAATTATTTTTCTGCTCTTAGGATAAAGCCTTGCTAAGGGCTGATATTGCGATTAATAAAATTCATGGCAGCAGCTAATCCCCATGGCCATGTTCCTTCTTGCATAGCCTTTAAAAAAGGTTTTTAATCCATATCTTATGTAAACTATATGTTATTGAAAGTCAATTGTTAGTTATCATATGGCATTTACATCTCCATAGATACTGCCTGCATACCAGCAGTCGAAAAGTGGATTATGTATAATCCACAGCACAGGAGGAAATGCTACTACACACTTCTAGGCCGGGTCTGGATGTGATCAGGAAATGTACGTTACAGTGCATTAAAGACTTTGGAAAAAGACCATATTACAGTCTGCCTAGTGGTACAGTTGTAAAACCTAGATTTTCTTCAAACTATGAAGTCCTTTATGGATTGCAATCAAACAAAGACACCAACATCCTCTTTGCAGAAAAGAGTACTGGTTACAAGTGTACTATGCAGCATACACTGTTTAACTTTCATCCAATTGCTACTTGAATACGACGCTTTCGGTATCATGGGGTACTTTTGTACCTGGAAGACAAAATGTGGGGTGTAAGAACTACCCCAATCAAATTTCACTTCCTGTGACAGCATAGGTCAGTATGGATCACAATACACACACACACACACCAAATCCCAAGCAAAAAAACCCCACCCACAACTGAGGGTATTTTCAGACGTGACGGGGCCGATTGGCCCCGGCACGGAATCACCCCTTTGATTCCCCGCCGGGGCCACCACATAACGGACCAACAGACGCGGTGGCCGATCCTGGCGGGGAATCCGGAGGGGGCAGGGCTGCGCGGCGAAACGTGCGGCCGCATAGTCCCGCCCCCCCACGCTGCCCCAAATGCAGCTGCAGCACCCGCCCGCATTGGCCACGGCCCGGAATCCCGCCGCGGATTCCGGGCTGTGGTCTGGGGACAGACGTTACAGTTCCCTTCATCACGGGGGGGGGGAATCACATTCACCATGTAAATGGCTCTGGTCCCCCCAGGACCGCCGTTCGTGTGGTGAATGTGATTCCCCCACGTGATTCACGGGGGTGAACATCTGGGGGGGAACTTCCATTCCCCCCAACAGACGTTCCGTGATCGCGATCACCATGTGAGTATTCACTGTGGTTGACTGTGATAACTTAACGTCTGAAAATACCCTATGATAAGAGGGTGCATTGTGAGGTACTGTTTGACCCCAAAATGCAAGATTACTTCTGCCAACGACAAATGTATTCAAATTCAAAGCTATTAATTTTATTTAAAATACATACTAATGGTTTAAAGAATATGTACTGTCTTGAACTAAAACATACATGTAACTAATGAAAACGTTGTAATAAAATGAATGATTTTCAAACTTTTCAACTTTTATGACCTTAGAATGTTCAACTTTTATAGCTTCTCAGTAATACTTTCAGAAATTTCAGACCTCAAAACAATCCTGGCACAGAACCATAGCTGGCATGCACTGCCAGCCTCCCCCCTCCACAGACTGGCACAGACTCAGACCTGGGTACCACCCATGCAGGGGCTTACTAAAAGCAAGTAATACTTACTGTTGAAGCAGTCTCCATTGGCTGCATTGCTAGTTTTTACAAATCTCTGCTGAAGCAGGCTGGTCTGAGGTGTGTGCACTCTCCTGCTCTTGAAAATTTGGAATGTTTTCAGCAAAGGGCCTTCAAAGCTTTTTAGTTTTAGAAGATCTGCAAACCCCCAAGGGAAACTGATAACACTACAGAAAGAAGTGCACTGCAAACAGACTGCCCAGGTTTGCACAGACCCAGAGCTGTCTTTCGGAGGCAAACTTTCCTGGCAGCCCTCACCCACTGGTCCCTGTGCAGTGGGTTTATAATCCAAGATGGACACGGGTGTGGGGAACATAGGGAGACTGACACATATATTCCCATCTTGGAGCTGGCCTGGGACACTGAGGGCATTTTTAGACGAGACAAAAAACGCAGCTGATCCTTTAATCAGCTGCCTTACTTTGTTCTCGTCTAAATGCTCCACACAGTTTGCAGCCGTGTCCTTCAGGTTTGTCTAAATGCTTCACGTGGTTTGCAGCCATGTCTTTCGCGCGTCAGACCTGCCCTGCAATCCTTCCCCCTCAAATCCGCATCAGCGAGATGCCGTCATGGTAGTGAGATGGCAGGTAGTGAGACGGCTTTTGCGCTGCTCGTTTAAAAGCACCCTGAGAGGTTGATTTCCCCAAGGCCATCCCATAAGTTTATTGCTAGGCAGGATTCAAATTCTAACTTCCCAGATCCAAGTCCAGCACTTTATCCACTACACCACACTGGTTTTGCATACCAGCCCCTGAAGGGCAGGCTGGAGGTCTGTAAGTGGCACAAAACGGTTATACATACTGTTATTTTGGACAAATATTGACTTCTATTGTCATAGAAAGCTAGTTGGTGTACCAAGATAACATAAAACTGCATTGGGGTCCAAATGGACCCCAACTGTTAACATAGGATATTTGGACCACAATGGGAAAGCACGTTGGCACCGGGGCCAAATGGACCCCAAGGTGGTTTTTCAGAAACAGAAGACAAACGGTTAACCCTTACCTTTTATCATGAAAAAAATTACACTCGAGTTATTGTTGGGTGGATTTCTACCCCATGCTGATTTTGGCCTGGGGATTGAACGTGTGCAATAAAATGTAACTTTTTTTTTGCAGTAGCCACACAATCTATGCCCAGCACATACACAGAGACATTATAGAGTCTGTTTTATGAGAAATACCAACTCCACACATGAATAAATAACAACCAACACTACTCGTTTTTTTTTTGCAAAAACATTTTTTTTATTCAGACTACAGAAAATGGTTTTTATGAACTTTAACTATCTATATAAGTTAAAGTAGTGTCCCCCAAGAGCCAGGCCCCCCACTGCCTCAGTTCTGTCCCCCCCGTGCAACCTCTTCCAGCCAGCCCCTCAGTGCCTCCACTCACCCCTATGCCTGCCATCCCCTACATGCCTGCATGCCTGCACTCCTGCATGCCTGCCATCCCCTGTGCCCTGTGGCTACTTTTTTCTATTAGACACTAGTGGAAACGTTGAGAGATGTTCGTGGCAGTGAAGGGGTTAATTTGCCTTCCATGTCATCTTGCAGTCTGAACTGGCCTTTAAAAATGTTGATTTGGCTGCTTTTAAGCTGGGATGGAAATCCACCCCAATTAAAATGCATTGGGGTGGATTTCCACCCCAATCAGAAAACTCCATTGACGCTGGGGTGATTTTTTCACCCCCAGGCTTTTTTTGAGTTTTTTATTATAGAAGACAAACGGTAAGAGATATCTGAATGAAATTTGAATATGTTATGCCCAGAGGTGATGTTGACAGTGTCCTAAAATCTCAAACTTGTAGAGCTATGAATTACCATATTGTTTCATTTTTTTTCCAAAAGGGGAGGAAAATCTCCCCACGATGGTAGGTAAGTTAATGGTATGAGAGTGTCCTTTGAGAATATTGGCTACTGGGGTGCTGGTGACAGTGTCCTAAAAGGACAAAGTTTGAAGGGCAACTAACCACGTGAGTTTTGCACAAAATGTTCATCTGGGGCAGGGCTGGCCCAAGGGTTTGAGGGGCCATGTGCCAAGCCTTGCTGCGGGGCCCCAAAGGCTTGCCGGTCTGCTGGCGGCTTTGCCACTGGTGGGTTGGCAGAACCTTATGGCTGGCAGAGCTCTCGGGAGGGGCTTGTCCATTGTAGGCGGAGCCTCCAAAAATCCAGCAACAAAGAGTTTTCAGCATTAAGATGTGATGGACAGAACATTAGTTTACACTGGGAACTCCTTGCTGCTGAGTAAAACTCTGCCACTTGGAGACTGAGAGAACCCTCCTACTAGCATCTCATCCAGTAAGTGGATGG
>QEPC01012398.1:97008-110414 GCA_003113815.1 Sphenodon punctatus
TGGGGGTGGGGGTTGCTGCTGTCTATGCCCCCCCTTGTCCCTCCCGTTGTTCCTCGTGCTGTGTTCCGGGCGCCCCTGCCCCCCCTTCCCGACCTTTCCCTTGTGTGTGTGTGTGTGTGGGTGGCCCGGGCGTGTGGTCGTGCAGTGTGTCCCACTGCGGGTCCGCTCTGTGTGTGTGTGTGCGTGTGCTGTGTGTGGTGCCTGTCAGCCTGTTCTCCCTCTTCCCCCCTCCTTTCCCATTTCCCTTGTGTGGGTGTTCCCTTGTGTGCCTTTTGGCTTCGTTTGCCCTCAGGCGGCCATGTCTGTGTCCCGCCCCTGCCCGGTGCCTTCTGGGTGTTTTGACCATGGCAGAGGTTCGGCTGCACGTCTGTTGTGCTGCCCCGGTCCGTGATGGTTCGGCCCAGTTCCCGGCCATGGTCTCGGCCCCGTCACGTCTGTTTGGGTCGTTTTTCCACCCCGGCCTGTGGTTGTGATGTTCACCCCCCCTGGGGGTTCACTGTGGTGAACCGCCCGCCCATAACGTCTGAAATCACCCATACTTGGCTAATAGCCATTAATGAACTTATTCTCCAAGAACTTATCAAACAGTTTTTTAAACCCAGCTATGCTACTGGCCTAGACCACATCCTCTGGTATCAGGTTCCACAAGGTAATTGTATGCTGAGTGAAAAAATACTTACTTTTATTTGTTTTAAATCTGCTGCCAATTAGTTTCATGGCATGTCCCCTAGTTCTAGTGCTATTTCAGAGGGGAAATAATAACTCCCTCTTTGCTTGTTCCACACCACTCATGATTTTATAAACTTCTATCATAGTCATACCCGTTTCCAATTGTGTCAGAGCTGAAGAGCCTTACTCTATCAAGCCTTTCCTTATATGGAAGCCGTCATACTCTTGATCATTTTTTGTTGGCCCTTTCTTCACTTTTCCAGTTCTACTATACATTTTTTGAGATACAGTAGAATATGGTTGACATTGCGGTAGAACACCAACCTTTCACTAGTTGCTGAATGGGTGTTAATATATGACACTACCTGATATGGCCCATTATGGCCAACCTGGGCAGAACATTGCCCGCATGTCTGTTAGTAGGTCACCAGATGTGGCCCCACTAGAGCCCCCAACCATGTAGGTAGCTGCCCAGGAATCATGGGCCCTGAAGGAGCCAAGCCCACAGTCTGGGCCCAAGGACCACCTAGGTGGGCCATAGCGGGTTGTACCTGGTGAGTGCGTGTGTTTGTGCTGCCATACCCAGACGGGGTGCGGGGACTTCCATGGCTGCCCATGAATGGCAGCCATGGCTACCTGTCATGGCAGGTGGCAGGGCACACAGCCTGACATCTCTTTTGGCCCCACTCCCCAGCCCAGTCAATTGGCAGAAATGTTTATTCAGTTCCCTGACCTAACCAGGCCACAGTTGCCTCCCCCCCCTGCAGAATGTGTAGTTGGCACACCAACTGCACGTTTATTAACACCCTAGGGGAAGTCTGACTGCAGCACTAAAGACCTTGGACTATTCAGCATCTAAAGTTAGCCTGAAGATGACTTGTTCAATACCAAGATTATGCCAGTTGTTCAGTCCGATCTTCAAAGTGAACATCAAACTGAGATTATTGACATTTCCACTTAAACTTGGTTCACTTCTGAAACATTAAGTGATATTGAGGTAGAATGCCAAGCGTGTGTTGCAAAGGCTTTGGCAATCAAGAGGCAATGCACAAAGGTTTTCTGCAAACTCAGTTAAATAATTAGTTGAACTACAAACGTGTTAAACCATTTCTGCTGTCTGTGAAATGACCTTCTAATACCAGCAATGTGCCTGGCACTAAACAGTCGTGGGTATAAAACCTACAGCTATGGAGAAGAAATTCATATCACTCAGTTGAAGCAGCACTATCAAACTGAAAATAGAAATTGACATGCCTTTAAGCTGAATGATTTTATCCAAGACATAATAAAGTAGAATTTTCTTTCCCAGGTAGTTACCCATCCAGTACATCCTTAGGTGGTATGACTGCTCATCCATTTGTCTGGGTCATATTTGATATTTACCCTTTACTAGGCAGATGGAAAATGCCAATGTGTAGCCCCAAAGAACAGTGGTATCGACAGGCAGCTAGTCCACATGGAAGTTTCTCCTTGGAATATGGTAGATCAGGCACAAGATGGAGCATTCTGGAAGTTTATAACATGCTTGGTGACCTCAACACTCTCAAATTACTAAATGCAGGAGATTTAACTAACTAACTAACTAACTAACTAGCTACGTACTAACACCATCACATGATAATAAAGAGTTAGCCCTCTAAGAAGAGTACCCATGTACTCCTTTCCTAGAACCTGACGTAGTGAGTTTGAAAGAAGCAGGCTTATTGTTCTGGGTCTTTGTGGGTGGGACCTCCTGATTAATTCCATCTAGTAGGATTAGTCCTCCAGTTAGTAGTAAGTGTCTGGAATATTTTTGCAAATGTTAGTCTAGCTGAAATTGCTTGTCCTATGACCTGTTGTTCAAGTGAGCGGGTGGTAGTCACAGAAACCTGAGACCCATTTATCAAAATAAGCCAAAAATGTGCACTTCTAAAAATAGATTTCTATTGTTTCACGTAAGAAGAAATCAAAGCAAAGATTGAAAGCAAAAGTCGGCAGGGAAATCCTTACATTTAACAGAGAGCCAAGAGAGAATGTAGTGAAGATGATAGTTCTTTTATTTTAAAAACAGAAGATACTGCTCTGAATATCTAGTCTAACCTCCTGCACTACACAGACTGAAGCCCAAGACTGCTGGCTGGGTTAAAGCACATCTTTTAAAATGTCATCCAATCTTGATTTAAGACTTCAAGCAAGAGAGTCTACCTCATTCATAGCTAAACTGCTTCAATGGTTAATTACCCTCACTGTTAAAAATGTGCATGTTATTTCCAGTCTTGAAAGAAAGAGTTTAACAAGGGAACAGTTCATTTGAGGATTTCATCAGGCCTTTTCTATATTGTTCACTCCTTTTTCTTTCTTTCTTTTTTTATCCTGTAGGCCTTTTGTTTGCTTACCAGCTCTGAATTGAAATCAAACATTAGATGAGTCCCCCACACAGAGAGTAAAACTCTTTTCTTCACACTTTAAGCTGTAGTAAATGAATGATATTGTCTTTCTGTGGAACGGTAGGCACAAGCAGAACCATCTAACTGGGGAGAAATAGAATTCCAAACAGAGCTGGCAGCATACACTCAGATTTCAGATACATTTCAGATTCTTGCACTGAGCCCATCATCATCTCTCACAGTCAATAATATGTACAGGCTGATTTATATCTCCTAATTAGTTCTGGTGTGCAGGTCTGGTCATCTCACCTCAAAAAGGATATAGTAGAACTGGAAAAGGTACAGAGAAGGGCAACATAGACTCTTTTAATATGGGCCACAGCTGTGGAGGGGATGGGTGTGCGCACGGCAGCATGGGCAGTACGGGTGGGTGGGTGGTATACACTGGCGCACACTGATTTCCCCCCTCATCCCCACTCTCAGAGCAATTGGAGTTTTGGCCAGTTGTTCCATGAGGGCAGAATGGGGGGTGAAGGTGGGTGGGTATGCATGTTTTGCAGGAGCACATGCACACCACACACACCCATCCATCCACTGCCGCAGTCACACAGGTGGCACCCACTCATGCCCATGCAGGTCTGCTGGGTGTGTCTCATGTAAAAAGGGCCATAGATAATAAAGAGCATGGAACAACTTCCATACGAGGAGAGGCTTGACAGGTTAGGGTAGAAGAGGTGTGGGCAGGGCTGAGCCACAAAATGGTGCCTGAACAGAGAGGAGGTCTGGACCTGAAGAGACTGTGTGAATTGCCAAAGAGCTAGTCAGCGACTGTGGTTGTGATTAGGCTCTATTGGTTGGACTGTGACCAGAAACTTGGTGCCTGGCCTATGGACTAGGGGTGGTGGTGGTGGTAAATAAACTGTGATTGAGCTTGATCCTCTGAGTGGCAACCTTCTTGGGTACTGATCCTGACAACACTTGCCCACAGTAAAGTGGGGCCCTGTTACAAGGTGTCTGAGAGGGGATATAATAGAAGTTTATAAAATCATGAGTGGAGTGGAATGAGTAAATAGGAAGTTATTTACCCTCTCAAATAATACTAGAACTAGGGGACACTCCATGAGACTAACTGGTAGCAGATTTAAAACAAATAAAAGAAAGTTTTTTTTCACAGAATGCACCATTAACTTGTGGAATTTCTTGTCAGAGGTCAAGACCTGTAGCATAGGTAGGTTTAAAAAAAAAAAAAAAGGACTGGATAAGTTCTGGAGGATGGGTCCATTAGTGGCTATTGGCCAAATAGGTTTGGGGAATGTAATTTCTGACTGCCAGGACCTGGGAGTGAATAGCAGGAAATGCATTGCCTCGTCATGGCCTGTTGGGTACTTTTTCCAAGAGACCAAGATTGGCCACTCTTGGAGAAAGAATGCTGGGCTTGATGGACCCTTGGTCTGATCCAGTATGGCACTTCTTATGTTGTTGTGGCCTAGAACTACAGGCGTGCCTGCTAATAATAATATAATATTAAATAAAATAAAGGGCAGAAAGGAAGCAACAGTATTTTGGCACAGCATTCTGTTATTGAATAGGCAGCAGCCCCCACTGCAGTTAAGCAGAATCAGTTGATTGACTGAAGGTTTGGTCATTAAGCATGTGACTTGTATTTGTCATTAGTGTTGCCAACAATAATGGTTAGCCCCACTTAACTGTAATTGTATGCTTTAGCCAGTGTCTTATATTCTCCAAAGCTTTACTGTTCTCTGAAGATGCGTTTCAGCTTTAAAAGATCCGTTTTTAATTAAAGCTCAACTTCACACCTTTTATACAGACAAACTATTGAAGATTGTGTGTCAGCAAGCTGGGTCCACTCCTTCTGGAGGATGTCTTGAGAAATTAGCTTTGGCTTGCCACCACAGAAGAGCTTGCTCAGCTCGGAGCAGCCCTATTCTTTGATTACTGGCCTCCAGCAGTTGGCTCTATGGATGAGCTGAGGACCACTTAGCATGACCTTGCTAACTACAGTTTGCTCTGCTCTATACTGGAAATGTAAAATGAAAAGAGTATTGTTGACTCTGTAACTGTAACTATGGATGTGGAGGAGATTCATGGAATGAATTATGCAGACCCATATGCTGGGTTTGTGGGGTTCAGAACAGATTGGGTTCCACTTGACATAACAAATAGTTGAACAGAGCTGGTTGCCGTTGCAAGGGGACCCGTTGTTTCACCCTGGGCCCCCTACCACCCCAATTTTCTGACTGGAGAATGGGCCTGAATTGTGGACCTTTGTGGTAAACCATTGTAAATAAATATATCCCGTATATGGTATGGGGATACATACATGATAAAATGAGAACTGTGTAATAAATGTAGCAGCAACACTATGTTACTAGAAAGTAAATTCCATAGCTTCTTTTAATTATCATTGGGGACCTGTGTTCAGTCACTGTTCTTCCTCCAGCTTCCTGCTGGCAATGGGGAAAATGCAGTGAATATGGGTTCCTGATTATCATATTGAGCTTTGTGCTGCTTTGCAAACCCAGTGAGTTTTTATCCTACGACCATCCATATCTGGAGATTGATTTTCCTCTTAATACACCAGTTACCAATACTGAAGTTGGGATAGTTCCACTAGCGTAAAGCTGGAGCAATGCAGGGAAGAATGAGGAATCCTGCACTTCAAGAAATCTCTTGGCCAAGTTTCACCTTCTTTCGTATGGGCTGCAGAGCAGTGTGAAAATGCTTTAAAATATTTTAAATCGATTGCTAATACTTAGCAGAAAAGTGTGTTGCTGGAGGCTTGACATAAGTGTATCGTACTGTAAGTGTACCCCTGTTTCTGAAAAAGCCTCCCTGGTTAATCCCAGAACAATCTTTCCTCATAATAGTACTCCTTGATTTAAAGACAATAAAGAATTGAGATTCACAGTATAAGCGGTTGTCCCAGATCTGAATCATTATAGAATTCAGTGGGATTTCTATGGGACATTTTTATAAAGGTGAAGGTGAAGCAGTTACTGTGTTAATGATCCTTGCTGGGTTTGGTGATGAAAAGAACTGACTGGCAAGCTGATGCAAAAGACTGAGACATTTTGAATGTCTTCCTAAGAGCCTTCCAAAGTAGCAGCCTGAGTCTTGTCCTTAGGAATTTAATACCATGCAGGAGTTGTCTCTTGTGTGCTTTAACAGCTCTTTTGACTACTCCGATAAATGTTGGATCTTTAGGGTACCACCGTAGCTTCCACAGAGATGGAATCAAACTGCAAAATGTACGTCCATATCTGGAGCCACGTATATGCAGCCACAAGGTTTATATTTGGGTTTTTGGTTTATCCTATTAATACATACAAAAGATGGCTAGTATTGAACAAAATAAATCCAGACACACTGATAGAGGTTTGAAACTTGAGAGTTTGCTTTACATTTTCTAACTTGATCCAAGCTCTAATTCCAATCTGCTTTTTAAATTCTGGGTTAGTTTGGATCCTCAATGGAAGAATGGGCCTGAGTTTGATTCAGCTTATGCTTACACTCTCTGCCTATGAAATGCTCCAAGACAATGCTCACTTAGTTGTTTGTTGCCCAGTTGACATGCAAATATGTTGACATACAAATATGCCTCCTTGTAGAACTACATTGATTCTGAATCCTCCTCACTGCCCAACTATGATAAACAAAACAGGAGACGGGGTGGGGTTAAACTGCTGATGCTCAGCTCAAGAAAAGGCCCAAAATGAGTTTTCAGGAAGTAGCAAGTCCAAGCAGGTAACAATATAACCAGTCTTTTACCCACCAGAGTAGTCCTAATTACAGTCATATAAATCAATATGATGAAAGAAAAATCACATTTTTCCAGATGCCCACAGTAAACCTCCTTATAGTGAATTAGAGTCAGAGTTAAGTGTGTGGAAAACTCCTGTAATTTGGGCCACAGCTGCAAGAAAAGGCTTTAAGCTGTAACTTTGTTTTCATCACGGTGTTTGCTTAAGTCTCCTCTTTCTACTTTATCAAAAGAAAGTTGGGCAGTGGCAATGTTCTCTTCCACAAGAGCCCTATTATTCAGCTGGAAAAAATATGGGAAAAAATTACACTAAACTAGTTTAATGATTACCTTTAATTACCACTTGTTAACTATATCATGCCAGAAAAAAAATATTTCTCTATTAAAAATGAATGCTTTTCAAAAATACATCAAGCACATTTTTGCAATTTGTCCTGCCAGCAGATTCCAAAACAAATCCTAGCACGGCAGCACTTCTGAGAACAGAAGTCTTTCCAGAATTTGAATAGCAGTCTATAGATCAGAATTCTAAGCCTTGCGTGGAAAAGGTGTATCCTCTGTCAGTTTTTATTTTAACAATCATGATAGTAAAGGTTCGTTCACCTTTTGTGACTGACTTGTTCCCAATAATACACTGGATATTTGTTCTCTTCAACTGCTTTATTAAGCAGAGATTGTTTGCAAATACAAGAGACTTTCATGAAATTATTAAATAGCATTCACGGATTATTTCCCTCATGATTTCCTCAGTTCTTTAATTCACCAATAAATTGAAATAATGATCTATCAGTGATGGCAAGACAACCATATTCCTTCTGCTGAATAAGTGCAAACATTGCAAATTCACCGTACGCACCCAAACAGGTGAGGATATCTTGCTGAAAAGGCTAGACCAATAGTTTCCATTCCTTGGTCCTATCAAAGATCTCATCTGAAGTACTTTGACTTTATCTCTCACATTTCGGACCAACATGGCAACTACCTTCTCTCTTTTGCTAGTTTCAGGCATTTATTTGTTCATGTTTAGCTGGACAATTCTGTTAATGAGTCCAAGAAGCAATGTAAGACCTTTCTTTTGGGCTAGGCATTTGGCAGCCAGGAATAGGATTGTGAGATTGGGTTAGGTGGAGGAATTTTTCGGTGTGGTTTTTAAGGGGATTTTAAGATGTTTTGTATGTTGTAAGCTGCCCTGAACCTTAATGGGAAGGGCGGGGTATAAATTTGAATGAATGAATCAATGAATGAATCAATCAATCAATCAATCAATCAAACAGATATACTCTCAGGACTATCCTCCACCATTAAAGTCAAGGAAAATTTTGTCATTGACGTCAATGGATGGAGGATTGTGCCCCCAGTTATGTCATTGTCATGCTTCACCTCTGTTGAAGGTGACCAAGGCCTTTGGCCTGGAGCACATTCCTAACAGGCCATACCAGGTGTGGGTGATGAGTTGGGGATGTGCTGAACTGTGGACGCTTTTAGACGAGACACTTTTAATGTGGTTTTGTAATGTGCATTTAAATAATGCGCATTTTTCAAAACTGGTTTTGGCATCCCCCGATCATCAAAAGGGCTCAAAACCGGTTTGGAATCAGACAAAACCACATTCAAAATGGTTTTGACTTTTACACGATCATGGCAAATGCACATTTAGATGTTTAAACGAGCATTAAAACACACACATTTTTCACCAATCATGCGCAAAATTTGTCTCGTCTAAAAGCAGCCTGTGACTCCAGATAATTTAATTAAGGAGGGTACTATCCTGCACCAGGGGAGAACAGAGACATAACATTCTTGGAAGAGGTCCCTAGGTAGAACAGTAAGATCTGATAGGACTATGGAATGTTCTGATATGTCATCCAGTCTATATATTGTATAATCTGATTGCTGAACCCACACTTGGGGGGGGGGGGAAGTACTTGTCAATAAACCTATGTTCCGTCATCCGGTCTCTGGGCTCTGAATAGGATGCTTCATTAGGAGATGAGGGCAGGAAAGAGGTAAGACGCAAGGTCAAGCTGGATTTGGACAATCTTGCAGTTTTGTCAGAAAATGCAAATAAATATGTAGGTCGATGTGATGCAGGCATTTCTTAGTGGCCCTGCAGGCTGATGTGAGATTTTGCTTTGTCTCATTTACTCTTTAGCCCACCACCCCTTTAGTTTATCCATTAAGCAAAGAGCACCATCCCCAGATGGAGTCCATGCTAAGATCTGAAGCAGCCCGACGTGAACTCCATGCTGCCATCTGCAGCCCTAGAAGTGATTCCTGAGGGATGACCTAACACCACAGAGAGTTTTTTGAAGTTGTACAGAACTCCGGGGTTTCTGCAAGCCTATTTGTTGTCTTGGACAAGAGGGACAGAATCTGCAGCCCTGAAGGAAGTCTGTGTGATGTGACTTCCATGAACAATCCCTCTGTGGGACTCCCAAGGGTGAATTAATATGAGCTCTCCACTTCTGTGGCCTGAAGCTGTGGTGTCTAGTGCCAATTTCTGCAGCTTTCTTTGCTGCATGGCTACTGCGGAGTAAAGTCCCCTGTGCTTTCGATTTTTAATTATTAATGCAGAATTGTTAACGGGTATATGAAATTGTTTAAAATCTTATTTTTATATTGCTGTCCTTTCACCACCACAAAAGAATGGTACAGTACATCATTTGTTGAGAAGCAATTCACATTAGTAGTGACAATTTATATCCTAAAGTGAAACTCTTCATATAGGCTTCGTGTGTACATGGCTGTGAGCCACCAATCACTATGGACTTACCGCACACATACCATAACGAGAGCATGAAAACATTGGACTAAAGCAAAGTACAGTTCAACATAATAGTCAACACATTCAGAGAGTCAAACCATTTATAATTTGCTTTCAGCTTGAGTTCATCAATATTTCCTAACTCTCCAGTTTGGTTTCTGTTTGGACATTAACTTAGAATAATGGTTTGGTATCTGGTCCAACCACTTTGAATCTACCTGAACCTATTCAGATACATTTCCTGCAGATTTCAGAAACCTGTGTCCATTGGCACCAATGGGAAAGCACAGTGAACAAGGGGCCCTGTTTATTGTTATACCTTTATGCTTTCATTGTAACTCCTGGCAAAAGAAGAAAATGATAAAATATTTTGCTCTTTAGCCCACCCCTTTAGTTTGTCCATTATTACATAGTTATTTTAAAAATGAGTTGTTTGCACACAGTAGTACATCTTCCTGAACTCTGTCATACTTGACCGCTGAGATGACACAATGAATTTCAGCCCAGGAAATGCCCTTTATATGCTGCCTTGCATAGCAGGGGTCAGACAAGATGACGTTAACCGATGGATATAGTTTAGGTTTACGGTTGTTTGTTGTTGTTTCTCCAGTGGTGCAGAATATTGGTTCACCCTACAAAAACCACCCTGCCTGCTGTAGAATTGGAAAGCCCTGCCTGCAGCAGTGCCGGGGCTTTGGAATTGGAAAATGAAAATGCAGGCAACCGTGCTGGACCACTTCCAGAGCTGGAATCCCACATGGATTGGTGTTCTCTGTCACTAGGTAGGCATGTGTTATGATAGGTTTTACCAGGGGCTTCTTATTTGGCTGGTTCCCTTGGGCATAGCCGCATGTGCCCTAGTGTTAATACACCATTGATGATAGTTGTATATCAGTCAGTTTCATGCAGCAGCTCTAAAAATGATAGTGAACATCATTTTCTGCTATATAGCATAAGATAGTTCCAGAAAGGGTCATTTTGGCACTTTATTTATTTTATTTTATTCAAATTTTTATCCCGCCCTCCCCTCGAAGGCTCAGGGTGAAGGCGGCTTACAGAAATATAAAATACAAACAAAGAAAAAAGATATATAAAAACATATTAAAACCATTAAAATAAACTCTAAACCCCATCCACCAACCCTCTTTTCAGCCCTCTACCTCATCCCACACAATCCTATCCCCAACCCTGCTTGTACCTCCTCTCTCAATGGGGGGTGAGGGGGGGTCATGGCATCATTCCCAATTCCCAAAAAAACATCCCTATCCCCATCCCCATTCACTGAAGGCCTTTTCAAACTAAAACATCTTACGCTGCCTCCAGAAGACACATAGTCTCAGGTTCAGGTGGACTTCCAGGGGATGGGAGTTCCATAGCATTGGGGCAGTAACCGTGAACACCCTCCTTGTGAGCCCTTGTCATATGTACAAGGCTAAGAGCCAGTACCCACAGGGAGGTGCTCCTGGCTGAAGCAGGGGCATGGAAGAACAGGCAGTCTTTCAGATATGTGGGGACCCAGAACATTTAGTGCTTTAAAGGTCAAAACTAGCACATTGAACCCTGCCCCTCTCACTGAAAGGGGCAACTTGAGGCAGCTCATGGTCAAATTAAAATTCAACAATAGTATAAATACAAAAATATAAAACCCATAATAATAGGCATAAAGTCACAATGATCTGTGCAAAAACACAGGCCCCCTAACCCATCCCACCCTCCTCCTCTCTCCCACCAAATGGAAGAGCCAGGTCTTACAACTTCGTCAGAAGGTAAGGAGATCTGAGCTGAGGCAGATCTCCACTGGGAGAGCATTCCAAAGCAATGGTGCAGCTGCCGAGAATGCCCTCCTGTCCTTTTGGACCCACCAGAAATGCGGGACCTCCAGGAGGGCACTCCCAGACGACCCCAGGGGGTGAGGCAATTCTTCAGGTAAGGCCTGGAATTGGGCCTGGAAGAGAATAGGCAGCCAGTGCAGTGCTCTGAGCACTGTTGTAATGTGCCCTCTGTGGCCCATCCCAGTAAGGAGATGGGCCACAGCATTCTGCACTAGCTGCAGCTTCCAAACCATCACCAGGGGCAGCCCCATGTAGAGTGCATTGCAATAGTTTAGTCTTGAGGTGATGAATGCATGTATGAGGGTGACGAGGTCTGAGACATATGGGTGGAGCTTTCTCACCAGATGTAGTTGGTGAAAGGCGCCGCTGGCCACAGTCAACACCGGAGAATTCAGGCATAGGTGCAAATCCAGGAGCACCCCCAGGCTCCACACAGATGGAACTAATAGAGGGCGAACACCCCCAATGACAGGAGTATTCCCCTCCTTCAGGTCACCGGCCCCACCCACCAACATCCCCTCCATCTTATCGGGATTGAGCTTCAGTCGGCTCGACCTCATCCAATCCCCCACAGTGGCCAGACACTGGAATATCAGGGAAATGGCAGATCCTGGGTCAGATGAAAAAGGTAAATACAGCTGAGTGTCATCTGCATATTGATGACAACGCACTCCTCAGCTGCACACGACCTCCACAAGTGGTTTCATATACATGTTGAACAAGAGAAGGGACAGAATAGAACCCTGTGGAACCCCACATGAGAGAGCCCCAGGGGAAGAAGGACAGTCCCTTAGGACCACCTGCTGTGATCTGCCAGCGAGGTAAGAATAGAACCACCGTAAGATGGTTCCGTCCACCCCAGGCAGGTCCCGCAGGCGGGTCACCAACATCTCATGGTTAAAAGTCACTGATAGATCCAGTAGAACTAGTAGGGTTATATGACCCTAGGAAGTCATTGACCAAGGCCACCAGCACCGTCTCCATGCCATAACCCCAATGAAAGCCTGTCTGCATGGGATCAAGCAAACCAGTGCAGCCCAGATGTACCTGCAGCTGCTGGCCCACCACCTTTCCTAAAAAGGGACGGTTAGAGACAGGCCTGTAACTCGCCGGTAACCACTGAGAGATGGTTTCTTAAGGCGAGGCCGAACCACAGCCGCCTTGAGGCAGTACAGCACCCTCCCTTCCGAAAGGGAGGTGTTAATTACGCCAGCCAGCACTGGCCTCAATGTCTCCCTGGGAGCCTTGACCAACCAAGATGGGCATGGATCTAGTTTGGGCATAGATCTAGTTTACAAGTTGTGGCCCAAACAGACCTCAGGACATTGGCCACCTCAGCAAATGTCACCAATTGAAATTCATCCCACAAAACCTGACCAGACAGGGCATTTCTAACCTCTGACTCTGCCACTGCATCTGAAGTGGCAGAGTTGAAGTTGTGCTTAATGAGAGCGATTTATGCCCAGAAAGCTATAAGGAGCAAGCACAGACTTTGGAGCACCAATTTAACATGCTCCTGGTGCCCCATCCCCCAAAGGAGGTGAGCCATTGCATTCTGCACTAGCTGCAGCTTCCAACAGTCATCATGGGCAGTCCCACACAGAGAGCATTGCAATAATCTAGCCTCGAGGTGGTGAAAGCATGGATGATGGTGGTCATATTTGAATCAGAAAGAAAAGGCTGCATCCTCCTCACCAGATGGATTTGGTGAAAAGTGCTCCTGGCCACCATCGCATCCTGACAATCCAGGTGCAGCAAGAGGTCAAGAAGCACTTCAAGGCTGCAAACCTGACTGACCAGAAGAGGCCAGATTCCATCAATAACAGGAGTCCCAATCCCCTCCAAGCCACAAGGCCGTCCAACCATCATTAGGGCTAAGAATTTGTCATGGTCATGACTAGGGATGGGACATTGGGCAAAAAACCAGCTACCGGTTTTACCGGTTACCAGTTTGCAAAAAAACGGTTTACCGGATTAAAACCGGTTTACCGGTG